>CM053793.1:359381234-359981234 GCA_028749045.1 Cupressus sempervirens | reverse complement strand
TCTTTTATAGAAGCTTTTGGATTGGAAGGGCAGATGGATGTGCCTATTGATCTTGAAGACTTGCAGAGGAAATTTGGGAGTAATAAAACCTACTTTGTAAACAATGTCATGTTGCCTCACATCCCTTATAATGTGAAAAAGGTAGGGATGATTCCAAGGAAAGTGGGGAATTTTTTTCCCTTAAGCAAATTCAAGAATTATTTCAAGAACATAGTATATGGGCTACATAAAGTTCTAGGGAGTGATGGTGCAGAGGATTGTGTTTATGGTTCCTTTTTCTTGATGGCATGTGATATATAGGATCCTTTCCACCATAAGGAGTATGAATATGTAGCTTTTATGATGGATAGCATGCATAATCAACTTGTTAGTTCAAAGAAGGGAGAAATGAAGAATTTCACATTCTATGATTACTCACTATTGATGCACCTTATTTTGTATCACAACATTGGTTACATCAGCCCAAACTTCATTGATCAAACCTCTGATGAATTTGGTGAGTTACCTATGTAACTATGGACTAGAATTGGGTATAAAAACTTTCATTATTCAAATGCATTTGTGTTTTTTAATTTATTCAGTTTTATTACCATGAGGTAGTTAGACCATACTTTCTTTAGGGCACCAAATGTATTGAAGACTTTTCTTAGGCCCTCATTCTTAGATGAGAAAACCAAATTAGATCATAACTAGGGAAGCATCTTTTTATTCAAAGAATGCACACTGATGAGAGTCTATACATGCCCATAGCCTCCTCAACTTCTACCTAAATATTTAGCCCCTAGATTGGCCATTATTGAATTCTTTTGGCAGTTTTTATTGATGAATAAAGAAATGATTCCTCCTTCTCTACACAAGCCTACTTTTTTCTGTACAACCTTTAAAGTGGGAGATTTTGAGATAGGAAAGAATGCATATGAGGAGTTGAGTGAGTACTAGGCCAGTACAAATTTTCTATTGGGCCCTATAGGATATATAACCTTGACAACTACATTACTAATGAGGTCAAGGCTATTAGGGGATACTTCCTACCTCCAAGGAAGCCAATCCCTGTAGAGGACTTAATTGTCGACATAGTAGGAATAGGGGAGGTTGATGAGCTAATAAGGAAATATGAAGAGATAAGGAAAGTAGAGGAGGCCTTGAAAAGGACCAACCCTGACTTTAAGGGTTTTTATATAGAGGTTCCATACCCTGGTAACCTGAGAAAAATGGTGGATAATTTTGATTATATCATGTCACAAATGCCACATGAGCTAGAGGGAGAGGAAGCCACTGTAAATAGAGAATCCCCTGAGCTAGATGTGTAGTTGGAGATTGAGTTGGAAGAGGAGCAACCATCAACTTTAGCTTGGGTGTCCAAAGGAAACAAAAGGAAAAAGACAATGCACATCCTGGAGAGGGTGGTAAGCAGAGCCTTACAAGTAATGCTAGGAAATAGTGATTATTTTGCTAATATTAGGCAAAATTATTTACATCAAAGGGCTACAGAGGCAGGAAAAGCCTCTACTGATCTCCAGATTGTAGCATCAAGATTGGATGATAGGCTTATTCAATCAAAAAAGTTCATGGAAGATGATGATTTAATTAAATCATCAAAATTTAAGATTTTTCTTTACAAAATAAAACAAAATGAGCTCACATTGAGTCTCATGCCTGGAGAGGATCTAGAGAAGAACAAAGAATTAGTTGAAAAACTATTAGCCTATGATCCTGAGAGTGAGACAATGACCTTTGTAGAAGCCAGAGAGTTGGTACATAGGAGTGGTATGATTCTAATACCACATTGGGATATTGAGAGGGCTTTTCTTTTGGACCAAATGAGAAGACAAGACAAGGCCATAAGTTATGAAGCCACTAGTAGTGAAGGATTAAAGAAAGGGTTAGGATTTAACTTAGATGCAAAAACCACAACAGTGTAGAGTGTGGCCCTTAACACCAAAAAGCCTAGAATGATGGATATATAGGAAACTGCATAGGGTAACATGATTGTGTGGACATTGGAGGACACTACTGGGAAATAAATCTCTAGCTTGGTCAAACACTTTGCTCTCATGAATGTGGTAAAGGTGGTGAAATTGAGAATAAGCTAGCTATAGTGTACAATGAGTGTCTTGACATTAGAAAATTGTATGAAGAAGAGCTCAAAATGAGCCATGTATAGAAACAAAGAATAGAAGAGTTAGAGGGGGAAATTCAAATCTTAGAAATAGAAATAACATCCCTCAAGGAGCAACTCAGGGCAACAACTGAGGCATAACATGCACCCATGTAGGTGGAAGAAGAAAGGCACACTACAAAGGTAGAAGCCCAAATAGAGGAGATACCTATAGGGGTAATAGTGCCAATGCCTATAGTAAGTGTGGAAGCAAAGGCCCCTAAATTTGACAATGTTACTAAGAAAAGTGTTATGATGAATGTGTTAAGCCATAGAATAAGCACTTTGAAAAGAATATCTCAAGATGCTTATAATGCATTCATAAGTCTACAATCTACAGAGATGGTATGCAAGGATGCAATTGGATGGCTTGAGCCAATTTTTCAACAATGGGGACCATATACATAATTCTTTGATAGATTGATACCCTTGTTAGCCAAAAAAACCAAATCTCCTAGATAAATTTATTGCTACAAAGGAGGGTATGTACAAGGTAAAAGACCTATTGCAATTTTTCATAGGGAAACTGGTAGCCATGCAAAATAAAATAAAAGTATTAAAAAGTGGTTTCCATTCTTTAATTCTTTCTGTTCTTGATTCTGATAGCAAAGTGAGGGATTTTAGTGAATGGTCTAGTTCTTTTGACCATATTGTAGACTTGCCACAAGTGGCCTCCATTTTCCAAGATGATATTGATGAGTGTGTTTTTAATGAACTTATTGACATCCTATTCAAGATTGAAACTGAAATGAATAGGTTTACTACCAAGGGGAAGGTGATTACTGAAGCCAGATGGCAAAAATCTATTGGTGAGTTAGCAACAACCAAAACTTGCGAATGGCCCACCAAAAGAGAAGTTATTATTTGGGAAGTAATCACAAAAATCAAAGCTTTACCAAAAAGAAGCAGTTAGAGAAAGAGATAAAGTTGAAGATTTTATGCTCCAGCTATCAGTTGTAATTGTTTTTCTTTGTTTCTTTTGAAAAGGGTGTCTAGATATTTTGGAAAAGGTTGCTTTACTCATTGTTGTAAAAGGACACCTATCAATCACAATTTATCTTTGCTTGTTGTATAAATGAGTTTTCAAGGCATTGTGAGGGTCAAAAAATGATGTATGTTTTCTAGTTTTTCAAGAAAGTACATTTAGTCCAGTCATATGTAGTTGTTTTGAGTTTATTTTTAGTCATGTACTTTTCTGATGAAAAATAGAAATGCAGAGTCAGTATGATTTTTTGGGTTCTTTACTTTGTTCCTATTGGTTATTGTATTAGTCAACAAAAAGGATAATACATATTGGTATTTAAACAAAATTTGTGTCACCATTTTCTATCTCTTTTTCATGAGTTTATCCATTTTGAGATCATTTGGATAATGTTCATTTGATTGAATGCATTCTAGATGGGGTGTGTATTGGTTATATCATGTAAGAATGGAAATAGGTGATTATAGTTGATAGATTCAATTATAGGTTAATTGAACAAGGTCTCCTGCCAATTAGTGATTATTTACACGCCCAACGAATAAGGTACTGATCTTATAAATCAGAGATGATTGAGAATAAATTCTGCCTCTACATGTTGAAACTATTATAAATTCAAAATCATTCATATACTAATTTGTTCAAGGTTATAATGCTGGTCACCACTCATTTACATTTAGTTTTTCTGAGTCATAGGTAGCTACTATTCCCAGAAACACTTGTAAACTATAGGAGAGTTAGGACTAGATCTGGTTATAGGGGATGTATATGGACTTGAAAGCATTAAAGAAATTGGTAAATTGTGTACATACACGAGGATAAAGATGAAAATCAAAATGAAACTAAGATAATTTCAAACAATATTTTGCATTAGAATCATCCCTAGGTATACCCACCTTGGTTTAGTAGAGCCTAAAGAGTATGAAACCATCCTTGGTTTCGTTGAAGTTGGGTCTAGATCACCTACTTATGTAATTGATTATAGGAATTGGCTAATCTTTAGATTATTTGAGCATTTTCATTTTGGTATTGAGCTTTTTGTTGCTCAATAGTTTCAAACACCAACACTTACCATTTCTTCATTATTGATGGTGCATCTTGAAACTTTGATAGCAATAACAAATTCCTTGATTTAGTTGACATAATACACTGTGTTTTCTCCATATTTCATCTTCATCTCATCATATTTGCCTCTTAAGCATTCCATTTTAGCTCTCAAAATATTCTCATCTTCTCCATGTATAAGTATTAGTTTGTCCCACATTTCTTTAGTAGTAGCATTTTTTTTCTCATCATCAAGCTCAACACCATTTTATGTAGAAGCAATCTCAATCATGAGACTATTGTGTTCTTTTTTCTAGTTCATATCATCAAATGTCATAGGTCCATTGGGAGGGATGTACTGGTTGTCTAGATAGAATAGTTCATTGTCCCCAATCCTAGATAGGTAAAACCTCATCCTACTTTCTCATGAGGATAAATATTCCTTGTTCATCCTTGGTACCTCTCACTTATACATCTTAGATATTTAGCTCAAGTTCCTTCAAACTTATTCCTTTCAAGAACTCAACTCTGATACCAATTTTTAGATAACTGAGAGGGGGAGTGAATTAGTTACAACCAATTATCCTAAATACCTTAAAATAACTATGTACCAGCTTCAAATTCATAATCTTTTAAATCAATAACTTGGTAAACACACCAAACATCTTAATTCTAAGTCATAACAACTTCACACCAAATAATTATCTCACTGTTTCTTAATATATTGAGTATTAAAGTAATTATCTAGCTTATACCTAGTTGCAACATTAATCAGTTAAGATGAAATAAACTTTGCAATACAATAAGAAATTATACATTTGACACAAGTATTTAATGTGGAAACCTTGTAAAAGGAAAAACCACTTAGGAACTGACAAACCAAATAATTTGACTCTTCTGAAGTGAGATTTGTTAGGAGTCAACCTTGTTAAAGGTTACATGCACATTTTTAGTGTGACCTTCTTAGAGGGTTTTTACTAGAGATCATCTTGACCATACAACTCATAAAATTTTCTAAAGAGTGGCATTCTCTAAAGTACTTACAAACATTACTTTTGAATGTGACCATATAGGATTTAAAAGACTTCTAAGGTCCACTCATTTAAAATATTTTTCTTCTATAACTATAAGAAAGTAACAATCAAGCGATCTCTTAGGTTTCAACACTACCTTACTCATCCAAATATCTTCTTTTTTCTATCTCTTCCTTTTGATCTCTTAATAGTTGATTCACACACTCACACTTTCACTTAGCATTTACTTATTATTCTTAATTTTGTTCTACTTAGTTCACCTTCTATCTTCATTTTTCACTTTAATTCGCATCAACAACATCAGCATAATCAACAATAAGAACCATCTTGTTCATTCTTTTAAATATCTAACTTTTTCCTTTCTAGAATCTTCCAAATTTTTTCTTCTTAATTACAATCATAGATCTCAGATTCATTGAATTTAGTCACTCATACAATAGACTTCCTCCTTGAACTTTGTGGTCAATTTTAGATTGTTAAATATTATCCAATAGATCTCTTTTAAATAATTATAGTTGTTGATTCCATAATTGAATTTTTACTTATCTTTTATACTTCTCAAACATTCTTAAGTCTCATCAAATGTCAGCCTCAAATTAATCTTTTATAAATTTGGTCTTCATGTTCAAGCTCGATGAACACTACAACTTGCCTAGTCGATATATGACTTAGTTTACACTAAAATTTCTTGGTTAACACTAGACTTCAACACTTCTTTTTAGATTATTGGTGATGACTACAGTATCCTAGTTAATATTTTATTTCTTCATTCACTGACCAAACTCTCTTGCATATACATTTTTCTTAAGATCATGTAAAGAAATCAAACCAACATTATATTATCAGAGTCTAACTCATTCAAGTTCCCATACACTTTACCATACACTTTCCAACACTTATATCATCATAATTTATCCAAATTCTATTCATCTATCAAATAATCTTCATTAATAAAATGATATGAAACTCTAGTGAATTAGCATAACGTTTAACCGACTAAGGCTTGACATTAAAGACAACACAATAATTGATATGAATCTTACATATACATTAATCAAACTTATCAATTTGGGATAACATATTTTCCTCACAAAAATTATCATTGAAGATACACATGTCTAGTCATAATCACCACCCTTGTGAATGAGGACATACACCTCAATTTATTTACACCATCTTGCAAATAGAGACAAACAAATCTATTCACAAACAACTAAAAAGAATGATAGGGGAAAAACACATATAATCAAAACATACAAATATATATATAACCAAGTAATAACTTTCATATATGCATCCATAATTAATCAGTATTACCACTCCTATCACAAATTATATGAGTCAGTTGTCACTAGAACCTAGAAACTGATCTTGGCTCTAGTCATTTTGGCATAAGTTGAGTTTCCGCTAAATTAATTCACAAATCTATTTCTAGTTACTAATGAGAGGTCACTAAATTCCCTTCAACACCCCATCCCTCCATCCTCTATTATATTTCCTACTTCACATAATCAACTTTGAAACTAAAGTTTAGGATGCCTCCTCTCAAAGTAAACTTCTTAAAAGGAGTCTCAAGTACCATTGATCATGCACTCTAATTGAAATAGAATAAATGCTTGATATAGCCTATTCTAATACAAGTTTACTTTTTTTTTTAAATACCAACATGAAAAATTTCTCCAAACATTCAATATAGAAAATTTGTCTTTGGATTAAATAGAATTACTAGATCAAGTGAATAGACTCAATGTTTTCTTCAAAACTTATTCAAAGATGTGTTGCCTAGCTTCTTCCCAAAATGGTGAAACTCCATCCGAGATAATGTACACAATTATTCAATACTTAATGATTTCCTTGACAATAATGCTTGCACAACACCTTGAAAGATACCTATACACGAGGAAAAATAAGTGTTATTACCAAAATATGACTAAGATAACCACACAAGAAATAAAAATCACGTTAAATTTTTTTTTAATCAGTCAATGAAGCTATTGCATAAAATAATGTAAAAGCTAAATATCATTTATATAGACCCTCTATTCCAATTCATCACTTCTATTTATCCTCCAATTTAATGTCTCTCTTTGTATGATAAAATTACTAATATGATAATAAATCAAGGATGAAATTTGAGGATACTCAAAATCATAGGTAACCAAAATTAGAGAAAAAGTGTTAATATATAGAAAGCTAATAAAAAAATGAAGATACATTGATAATAGAGGATGAAAGTACAAAAGGGGAAAAGGAGGGCCAATGATCAACATTTTAACTTATAATAGAACCTTCTTCTAATTCCCTCCAGATACCCAAAATCCATTTAAATATTATCATATTTAAAAGCAACACATAGACACAAAACATAAATAAATAACATTTATTTACACCTAAAGGGGGCATCAAGACATAGGGGGGATTAATTCAATTATTAATTCTCTAGGAAAAAACCAAGGATACTAATGAATTTTTTATTTAAAAAAATTTAACTAGATGAACTAAAAGAAATAATGCAATAAATGACCAATAATAAATGAAAAATAAAAATAATAAAGGAGAAATAAAAATAATTGAAATTACTCAAAATCATTGACCAAAATAAAGTAATGGCCAATGGTGCAAACAACTAAAAAGGGGGATATAGGCACCTACTATTTTTTAGGTGTCTACATTTTCTTTGAGACAATACAATTTCAAGCATTGCTTCAAATAAAATTTAAAAGAAATTTCCATAAGAGGGTGACTCAAACATAATAAACCAAATACAAGGCTAATTTATTAAAAATGATGCTAGAAACACAAGACTAAAATGAACTCAAAATTGACCAAGGAAAACAAATAGACCAACGAAGGACACAAGACAAGGCAAAAAACAAAAACTAAAAAAGAAACAAACAAAAAAAGGAAAAAAAAAACAAAATTAATAATTGCTTTTCTTTATAAGTGTACTATTTATCTTTCATAGAGATTTTTCTATAGAAAGTTAAATGCATTGCATCATAAAATATATATAGCTAGGGAATCTTGTGATTCCTTTTTTCTAAAACATACATTCTTTAAAGGTATAGGTACATATAATAGTAACCAAGTGAACATGCCAACATAGACAACCAAGACATATATGACCCAAAACTTCATGAAAACATCTCAAGAATAGAATAGAAAGACAAATAAAAGACCAAAAACCATACCAACCACTCTTATCACCCAATCATATCATTGAGTAGCATAGGGACATGGAAAAAAAATCAGCAAAGATAAGACAAATAAAAATAAAAATCCATGAACCATCCAGGCTATTGTCATCAATTGATGATATCATTGAGTAGCATAGGAATATTGCATCAAAATAAAACCTATAAAAGAGAAGACTTACTAAACCACAGGCCAACTACTAGTTGTATCTAATTATTAAAGTTGATAATTTGATAATAATGATGATGCAAGATTGATGTGTTTGATTTCAGGAAGGAGTTATTTTGTATAAGACACATGATGGATCCTAAAAAAATTTGGTCTCAAGATGGATGAATCTTGTATAAGATACAATGTTGATAGGAGAAAAGGATAAAAGATGGACAATGTATATTAAATGATGTGACAACTTTTATCTTACTAGTTTATGACTTGATTAAGTAAGTTTTTCTATTGATGCATGATTCATGAAGCATGTTTTAAATCTTTAGATTGCATATGATAAATGCCTTTCTTTTTGCAAGGGGTGATTTCAAAAAAATAAAAAATAATATGAAATGAAATGACATTGGTATTTTAATCACCAAATTTTGATCTAGTAAACTATGTGCCCCTATTATGAAATACTCAAATTAAATTAGTGATAGAGCCTATTATGTATAAAACCACTTTGAATAACTAAAAACATCATTTAATTATTAAATCAACAATATCCTAAAATTTGACCATTAATTCTACATCTAATTTAATCAAAAGAATATTTCTCTTTTTATTTAAAAAATAAAGTCCTCTTTAATTTGCACATATAAATCAAATATTCTAAAATAAAATAAAATAAATTAACTCAAAGTGCACACTCTTTTGGAAACTTCTACAACTTAGAGCACAAAATTCATGAATGGAAAAATCTCTACCATTGTTCATCTTTGGACCTTGACAATTCATTTGACTTTCTAAAGTATATAAATTGAGGCCTCTGGTTCTAAAGATGTTAGTATTTTTCTTATTGTTATGTTTCTACTTTGAGTTTTTAATAATATTGCATTCTTAGATTTGTTTAATCATCTAGCTTTGCATGTTTTGATTAAGTAAAAATAGGTTTTAAAGGACTCGAAACCTTTTATAAAATATCATACATAAATAGCTAAGAAAGACCACAAGGTACTATGATTCAACACTAAAGAAATAGAACAAACTAAGACATGAGCCTTAAAAGAAATAGGAAAAAGAAACAAAAAGATAGCAAAAAGATAGCACCAGGACAACTATAGGGTCATAAATCAATACCCTGGTTTGCTAGGATATTCATGTTCACTGTAGAGGCCTTCAGGTTATCAATTTCTTTGTCTTCCATAACCTCTGATTTCTTTTATTGTTCTCTTGTGCATTTACCAGGGCTATCCTTAGACCCATCAATTCTCCCCTGATCCAAATTGTCCAATAGAGTTTTGATGTTTTCCACAATAGTCTTCAAAATGGAGCAATTCTGATGTGCAAGTTTTTTAACAACTTTTTCCATATTGTCAAATTTGTTTCCCATGGCATCCATCTTATTCTTCATATCCCTTATCATTTTTTCACTATCTTCATTCTTCATCTCTAGAGGTAGGACTCTCTTCATTAAATTTTTGACCTCCTCAACATTACCTATAACCTTAGAGAGTTTATCTATATGCTGACCAAGAGTCCTCTCCCATCTAGTAGTCTTGCTAAGCTGCTCAAAGTCCCTCTTGATATCTTGCATCTACTCCTTCAAACCGATTGTATCCTTTTTCATCACACCTAGGTTTCCAATGACCCCCTTCATATACCCCTAATCATCATAGTCCTTGCTCTGTTTAAGGTTTTCCTCATCTAAATCCATAGTATTTATTTTAGTATCCACCTCCTTGATGCTAATGTCATCAGTCTTCCCTTGAGAATGAACTTTCTTACTTCTCATCTCCATCTTATGAATAAGAAGCTCATCATCAGAGGGAATTTTCAAGGCTCTATTAGTCTTCTTCCTCTTGGTAACAACAGTTTTGGCTTTAGTATTCTTACCTTTACCCTTCTCAAAATCCTCCTCAAAATCCTTTTCCATCTCATAATCCACCTCCTTATCCTTACTTTTCTTAGAAAATGAGCTCCCAAGTGAGAGATTTTTCCTCTTATATTGACCATCTCCTCATCTTCATCCTCTATTTCATCTTCATAACCCTCATTGTAATCACCCCCCTCAATATCACACTCCAAGGTTTTTTTATAATACATGGCCTGTCCACTTTTTTGGCTTTCAGAAGATTCATTATAAGCACCATCAAAACCTCATGGGAGGCATGATCCTCCTTGGGTTCATTTTAAATAGAAAGAATGGTATTATCCAAAGACTACCTTAGGTAGAAAAGGAAACTAATTCTAATCCTATGCCTAAAATGACTAACTAGCATAAAATGGTGCCCAAAAGTCTTGGTAAACTGGCCATCAAGGGTTAGGTATTCAATCACAACAAACATCACAAATCTCCAAGGCCTTGAATGGAGTGAGGATTAAAATAGGAATTTCCAATTTTCACCAACCTATTTCTCTCCTTGGTGGTCTCTACAAACTCATCAACAACACAATCATATATCTTCCTATCACTTTAGAAATTGATCCCATCCAACTCGAGACTAGTGGCTTCAGCTATAATGACTTCCATCCTCTAGTTCCTCACCAATATACTATCATTCTTCCAAGTCTTGATAAAGTGATTGGTAATGGCTAGATTATTTCCCTTTAGCTTCTCAATGATGCCTGTAAATTGCCCCTATTCTAAAGTTTCCCAAATTTCAGTCTTCTGCTTCCATTCCATGCAACTTGCAGGATCTACTCTCTTTCTCTTTCCTCCTATCTTCAACCTACAACAAATCCTCATAGTCCAAATAATCTTAGATGAAATGGAAAACTCTATATCACAATACTAGAAAAGTGTTCTCTTAAGCTGAAATACCCACAATCCCTGTGGTAATGAATGTGTTGTCTCATCAAGTATAATCATAAACCACAACTTCCTCTTCCTACACAACTCATAGTTATTCATTAATTCCATTGTCATCATTGTTGAAGCTCTTTCAAAAATTTCTAAATGCGTCATACTCTATCAATGATAGCATGTTAGTAGGGATGTTTTCACCATGATTCCAAATTATCTTAGTATGGCTTTTGCATGTCACTTTCACATCGTAGTATGGCTTTTGCATGCCACTTTCATAGCCCAGTTAGCCACTACATTGGTTTCTCTAAAATGTAAGCACAGTTCTATGAGTCATTATATCCAAGATTACTTAAGAATGAGGTCTTGAATGGTGGCTCATAGCTCTTTGTTCATGGAGTGAAAGGGTTTGTAATGGAGGCCCTAAGTTTTGACCTAGTTTGTATCCATGCAAGTACACCATTAAATGAGAGATTCAAGGATCAAAATATGCATGCAAAATGAAGGTGCAAGCTAATCCATATGATATCAATACAAAACAATGCAAGATCTAAGCTAATATGAAAATGTAAAGATGGATCATGATGATGAAAGCCATGGATGCATGAGAGAAGAATACTAGAAGATAGAAGTTCTCCATAAAAAGCTTTAGTATTCAAACTCCTTCAAAAATCACTCTCCAAACCTATAGCATAACAATAACATAATAATGGATGACAAAAATGAGGAGAGTGATCTCCCTTATAAAGAAAAATGTAGAAGTGGGATGCTTCTCAAAACCAATATGGGATAATAGAGTTTGATCCATGTGAGACTAAGTTCCACCAATGAGAAAAGAGGAGGAAAATTAAATGAGGGAAGGAAAAAAAGAATTTATTTAATTTTCATTTGTTTCATTTCCTTTTTCACATGGGATTTTATTTAATTAAAAAGGAGAATTTTTTTTAATTAAATTAGAAATATTTAATTAAATTAAAAGAGGGGTTTTTCTCTTAATTAATTAAATGTGGATGAATTTAATTAAAAGAGAGGTTTTCCTTTAATTAAATGGGAACTTATTTTATTTAATTAAAAGGGAGATTTTCTTTTAATTAAATAAGACTTAGAATAAAATGATCAACCTCAGAAATGAAATAATCAAATTTGATCAAGGAAATTGATTTAATAAAATATTACACACTTTTTGATTCAAGAAATTGATAAATTGATAAATTGATAAATTGAATAATGGGGCCCCATAGTCTAGGCAACCATTTTAGGGTGCATACATTTTCCCCTCTTTGACTAATGTGTGATCGATTTGGGAACACATGTAGTCAAGGAAAGAAATTGAAGTGTGAGGTCGATTTGGGATCATAAAAAAACCCTTATGTGTGATCGATTTGGGAACAAATCAAGACAAATAATACAAATAAATTTTGACTTGAAAAAGTCAAGGATAAAACTGATAAAACTGAATCAAGGATTGAAGTTGATAGATATTGCCCCCTCATGATCAAAATCAAAATGAGATAGAGGAGAAATAACAAATTGATAAATTTGATCAAATCAAATAAAAGATAAAGTTCTTGATGTAAGATGAAAGGTATAAGAATCATAGAACCAAGGTAGATCATCAAGCATGAAACATGATGCCCCAAAGTTGAATTAGAAGAAAAGAAGTGGGGTAAAAGAAAATGGAAGATAGAAGTTTGGAAGAGATGAAAAGAAATAGAAAGAAGAAAAGAAATTTTTTCATAAGAAATAGAATGCTCCAAAATCAATCAACTATTTAAGATATAAATTTTGATTGAGATCACAAAAGAAGATAAGGAAATGAAGATCGAAACATGACCATAATTGATTAAAAGTCCACAAGAAAGATGAAGGGAAAACTCTCTCAAACTCATAATGTATCCTAAAAATGCAAACTAACATGAAGTCTAATAATGCATGCTACATGAGAATGCAATGGTGTACTTGAAAAAGGGCAACTGTAACATAGGATTTTGTGTTCATCATTCATTAGAGAATATAACTTATTCTCATCATTGGGCCATTATTAATGGACATTGGAAAATCACACAATCATCACTAGTCACAAGCACAACTATGAAAATATGAATGTGATTTATATTGGATTAGAATGTGGAAAGATTCTAACATAAGCATCAAAGACATAAAAGTAAAGATGACTACAATGTTAGCTTACCCAATTTAATGTAGCAAAACCATGCTCACATCAAGGCATAGATGCTAGGATGACCATAAGAACAGTTGTGCAAAAGCAGTCAAGGATGATGCCTCAAAACTCTTAAGTGTTTCAAGGGGACAAAAAGAGACACTCTAGAGTTTCAAGACCACACCCACAAGTAGAAAAAAAATAAAAATATGCCTCATGCCCCAAGTCCTCTAGCTATGCATCCTAGAGAGACTTATCAGACAAGGAAACTCAAAAAAAATCAATAATAGTTAGCACACAAAGAAAAGGTCATGACATAAGTCAAGCATTAAAAAAAATTTAAGTGTGTTAACTGATACTGAGTTTTGAGGATAAGGATCTAATGGTTGCAAACAGGGAATATCACATGATGAAACTAGGTATGACCAAACCAATAAGTGTTGAAAAACATGTGATGTTAGGGGTTGTATTGAAAAATACAATTGGGGTGGTGTTGAAAAATACTAGTTGAGAGGTGTCCTAAAGACTAATGCAACCAAGAGACCAAAGCTAACATAGTAATGCACCTTAGACAAGACCAATTCCAAACCAAGGCAACAAGGACAAGGCATGATGGAGAAAGGCTAAGTGTTGAGGACCCATGCTAAGAAGCAAGGGTGCGAAGGCCTCAAGTAGCACCTGCTTCTAGGTTTTTAGCACTTGTATTTTTTTGTATTTTTTAGGACTTTTGATAATAAAAAATTGTATTTTTTCTACCAAGGCACCTAATTCTAGGTTTTCACCAAGGCGCTTTTCTATTTTTATTTTTATTTTTTGTATTTTTTGTATTTTTAGAATATATAATTTTTTTTGAGATACATCAAAGTGCCTATTGCTAAGATGATTATTTTTTCAAGACATTTTTCAATTTTTAGAATTTTCACAGTATATCATTTTTTTGTATTTTTTCAGGATCAATAAATATATACAAATAATATACAATGCCCCCAAACAAAAACAAGGACCAAACTCTTAAGCAATATCACATCATGCAGTCTCAATGTCTAACAAGGTAGAGGACAAGAGTGATTAGCAAGCTCGTGAAAGAAATGAAAGACAAGAGAATGAGGGAGAATAAAGGGAAGAAATTCTCAAGGTAAAACTCCTCAACAGTACCCAAGCTAGGGAAAAATATCATGTAAAGCACATTTGGACAAGAAATGAAAGGCCAACATAAGATAATCATGAAAGCATAATGTAAAAGTGGGAAAGATGCAATCCAAAGGAGTAGACATGTCAAGAGGCTTCATAACATCGTATTTTACTCTCTTTTTATTAGATCAATACCAAGGGGGATTGGAAAAGGATAGTGAAAGACTAGAATGAATGGAGGAAAATAGATATGAAGGCTAAAAATGAAAAGAATGAAAACAAGATCATCATAAGATAGCTCACAAGATAGCCAAATGTTTGTGTATAAGTCAACATTGTCAAGATCAAAGAGGGAAGAAAAAATGGATGAAAGATGTAGAAGAACTACACATCATGCTTGATTGTCAAGTTTTCATCATGGTACTTATCCAAGGTACCACAAGGGAGTGGTTTTCACAATAGGAAAAAAATCATTTCTCTTTACTTTTGCTACCAAGCTGCCTGATTACCAAGTTTTCACCAAGGCACATTTTCAATTTTTTTCATTTCTTTTTCTTTCTTTTTTTTAATATTTTTAAATATTTTTGGAAGAAGTCAAGCTTTTCAGATAATGCTCCTTGAAATTTTAAACCATGACATGCAAAGGAGTTTAAATGATATGATCAAAGATGTTGATAGGGAAAGGGAGATGGGAGAAAAAAATGGAGGATATGGATTTATGCAAAGTGAGTGAGATTGGAAGATGAAAGTTAAGGCAAGATCAACATCAACACACACCTTGAAGGGTGATGAGAAGATGGAGAAAACATGAATGAAGGAATATGTGAAGGAATATGGTGAGTGGATAGAAAAGGTTGTGGTTTAGGTGCATGGAATGGAAGAATGCTTTTGGAAGAAGATGAAGTGGAATTCTTTGGAAGCTTGAATGTCAACTTCAATTTTTGTTCAACATTAGACTCTCTCAAGAGAGACTTTGGAATCCATATAGATATAGGCCTCTTTTCATTTCTTATTAATGATTTAGAGATAATATCTTTAATGATAGATTTTGGAACCCATGCTTATCTTATAATTTTTTTCTTAGATATCTCTTTTGACTTTATGCCCCCATGTGAATTAGAGGAGACATGGTGGTCTTCTTTTTTATATCAATTCTTGACTTTCTTCTTTTTATTGTATTGAACATTCAAGTTACTTCCAAAAGACTTGGGACTTGTGGATGAAGAAGGATGATATGACTAGTTTAGGTAAGTGGGTGGATGAAAAGGATTTAAGGATATGCATCTACATTGTCCTTGAGGAAAGATAGGAGAGGGAGGGATGTAAGGACCCAAGATGGATGGTGAATTAGGAGAGTTGGGCGGTGGGGGGGGAAGTGAAGGGACATAAGGACCAAATATGGAAGGAAGACATGAAGCATTTAGCATCAGTGGGGGAGATCCAAGGATGGATGTGGAAGATGCAAAAGCGCAATCAATAAGTTCATCAACATCTATAGGAAAATCAAGGATATCAGCATCTTTGGAGTGAGAATTAGGATTTTCAATAGGATCATGAACATCTTGAATAGTAGCAACTTCTTTGATAGCAATAATTGAAGCTTGAGAAGACTTAGGAAGAGTAGAAAGTGATAGGGAACATGGAGTGGTAGAAAAAGAAGATGGAAGACTTTGATCTTGACAAGGATTTTTGGATAGCATAAGTGTAGATTTTTTCTCTTGATTTTTAATAGGCTCAACATTGGAAGTAACAACACTATTTTTAATAACCTTATTGGAGTATCATCTTTCGAAGGTGCAACTATATTAAGGTCATTTTGATTGTCAATAAGCTCAACGGTGTAAGTAGTAGCTTCATATTGCTTAGGAGAAGACTTAAGACATGGTGGAATGAACGAGGAAGGACATGAAGGATCAAAAGGACCATGAAATAGATCAGAGACATCATGAAAATAATTGGATGACATATAGGGTTCTTGATCTTGATCTTTCTTTATATTCTTTTCTTTATCATTTTTAGAGTCATCTTGACATGAAGCCACTCCTAAGGAGAACGAAGCATGTTAGAATTGTATGGAAGACTTTGGAATAGATGATGAAGGACTAGCTGAAGTAGGCATTATAGAACATGAAGGCTTAAGATCTTTAGGTTTAGCATTATCAAAAGTATTTGTAGCTAAGTGAAGGTTAGCTTGATTTTCTTTAAGAAGTAGCCTTTGAGGATAAGTATAGGGAACCACATGAAAAGCATTAGGATCTTTGTTGGATGAAGGATTGATAGAAGATTTGAGACACTTAGAATCTTTAGGGGATGTATGGATAGTGGAGGAAGTAGAAGATGGAAGGGGAACATCAGAAGACAAAGGTTCAATATTAACATGATCTTGCTCAAGAGTGTAATCTTTATTTTTGGCATGAGGGTTCTTAGAACAGGAACTCTTATGCCATTGATGTTTCATTTCAACACAAAAAAATGCTTTCTCTTCCTCAAAAAATGCAAATTTATCATTTAGGTATTGTTCACAAAATTTATCAATGTTGTTTCCAAAATTCAAGTAATATTGATTACCATCAATATTTATCCATGACTCATCCCCTTTAAGCATAGGCATTGGACTAGGAGGACTTTTAGGACTCATAGAAATATAATAGTCATCGTCATTATAATCATTGTCACCAGACTTTTCATGTTGTTCATTATGGTATGTCTCAATAAGAGGAATAAGACTCTTGGTCCAACACTGCCACAGAGGTGCCCACAACTTTGGGTGAATACCCTAGCACATATGGACTAGGAGGATGATTTGCCCAAATTTTAATTAACTAAAATTGAATTTTGATGAAAGTGGATGGACAAGAGATTACTAAGACTCTCCAAGCATAATATCAAAGAATCTAAGGTATATCTTTCTCAACAAGGATGATCTCTAACTCACCAACTCCAAACAAGGTCTCTTATGAAATCAATGATTACTAATTCCAGAGGTGAAAGAATAGTAACCTAAGGTGCAAACAAGATTCTAAAAATGGGGTAAGTAGCCTAATCTGAACTGGATCAACCTAGGTAGATTGAAAATAATAGGACAACAAAGCAATTTGATCATAATGTCTCTACTTAAGAACTTAGATTTTGTTCATTTTAAATGTCCAACTAGGTGTATCAATAGATTTTTAATCATGAACCAAGCACGCAAAACAACAATAAGGGATTTCAAACAAATGTCTTAAAACAATGAGCAAGGGACAAAGCAACCTTGCACATGAACAAGAATAGTGTCATAATATCAATCTAATCCCTAGAACCACTATCGTGTATGTTCTCAAAATGTTTTCTAATCATGCACATAGTCCTAGAAAACAAAATTTGGTAGCACTATGGTTCTTAGTAATGTTCAACTTTGCAACTTTTGCAATCTAGAGTGGGTGAAATCCAATTCCAGTGCACCAGGGTTTTGACATATTCTAAAAATTTAATCAATCAGAGATACTAAGGAGATCTGATAGCTCAAAAAAAGACTACACCCATGAGAATTTCCCCCACAAGAACATTTATATAGCGGTTGCTACTACCACATCAAAAATGGCTATTACTGCTTGAGGTTCCATCCATGTGGTTGAACCAATAAAGGGAATGTCCACTATGGTTTAACCATCTCTAATCAAAGAAGACTCACAAATTTGTCCATCAAAGTGCCCAAAAGGGAACAGAGCATACTCCTTTAGCCTCTTCACCTTATGCAAACATAGAAAATAAGATTATTTGACACACTAATTTGAAATCACCTCACCAACTTTTTGAAAAATCCAACAACAAACACCACCAATCTCAAAAGAGAAAGTACTAATGGATGTTGAGGAAAAATCCAAGAAGAATAGTTAGATAATAAAAAATATCTTTACCTAACTAAAAGGGGATCCATTGTCAAGAGGATCTTCACATGTAAAGCAAGTGAATGAAGCTGAGTCTCTCAAGATCTCCCAAATATTGTTCATAGGGCCTAATTACTATGTGAAACACAGATGCTTGAAAGCAAATCTAGATCTAATTTTAGAGTACCAAATAAAGTGTGAATTTATAAAAGCATGTAAGAGCACTCAAGCCAAACACATCAGAGGGTTCATTTTACTTCCAAATAAAAATGTTATATAGATCCAACAAAATACTTGGTAATCTTTGCAACACATCTTTTCTCTGTTGTACCTTTTGTTTGTGCTTGAACATTCGCTTGCAATGAACAAAGCAATAAGCAAAACAAGTAAACACAAGGTATATCCAACTTATGCAAAACTAGAGTTAGATCTAAAAATCTAATTTTAAGAGTGATAATAATCAGAAAATAACCCAAATGAAAGATCACATCATGCATTGATCCATTGTAAAAATTAAATGCATGCTATTCACTAAATGCCCTTTTTTTATTGATTTTTTTGACCTGGTCATCAAGATTGGACCTATATCATATAAATTCAATTCCAAAACTCTAAATGTAGAAAAGTGACCCCTATCAAAAATTAGTGAGCTTTCCAAAAATATTAGAATTTTGAAAATATCTTTTCATTTGTGCCCTAGGGAGCCATTTTCTCAAAATAGATTAGGTTTTGCAAATTGAATTATTGAGCCCTAATATTATCTCTAAAGTCAAAACACAAAGAACTAACTCTATTTAGAATTCAGAGTGATTTCCAAAAATGTAAAATTTTCTTAAAAATTCACTAATTTTCTCCTTAAAAATAAAGAAAAAGTTATAAAAAAATAAAAATACCTCAAAAAAATCTAAAAATTGGACTAAAGCTTGTTTCCAATGTTGCCACTTTGCAAAAAAGATTAAATTTAAAATACCTAGTTTTTTGGGAGATATGATCAAATCTTTTAGATCTAGGGTTTTTTGTCTCCAAACAAATTTGCACAAGGGGGTTAACTCCAAAAATATCTCAAACCAGCAAGTAAAGGTGGGTTGCCTCACGGTGGGTGTCAAAATTGTATGCCTAAAATGTAAGCACACTTATATGAGTCATTATATCCAAGATTTTTCAAGAATGAGGTCTCGAATGGTAGCTCATGGCTCTCTATTCATGGAGTGCAAGGGTTTATAATGGAGGCCCTTAGTTTTGACCTAGTTTGTGACCATGCAAGTACACCATTAAAAAAGACATTCAAAGATCAAAATATGCATGCAAAATGAAGGTACAAGCTAATCCATATGATATCAATACAAAAAAATGCAAGATCTAATCTATCAATGCAAGATCTAAGCTAATATGAAAATGTAAAGATGGATAATGATGATGGAAGTCATGGATGCATGAGAGAAGAAGACAAGAAGATAGAAGTTCTCCACAAAAAGCTTTAGTATTCAAACTCCTTCAAAAATTAGTCTCCAAACCTACACCATAATAATAGCATAATAATGGATGACAAAAATGAGGAGAGGGCTCTCCCTTATAAAGAAAAATGTGGAAGTGGGATGCTTTTCACAACCAATATGGGATAATAGAGTTTGATCCATGTGAGACAAAGTTCTGCCAATGAGAAAAGAGGAGGAAAATTAAATGACAGAAGGAAAAAAAAAGAATTTATTTAATTTTCATTTTTTTCATTTCCTTTTTCACATGCGATTTTATTTAATTAAAAGGGAACAAATTATTTTAATTAAATAAGAAATATTTAATTAAATTAAAAGAGGGTTTCTTCTCTTAATTAATTAAATGTGGATGAATTTAATTAAAGAGAGGTTTTCTTTTAATTAAATGGGACTTATTTTAGTTAATTAAAAGGGAGATTTTCTTTTAATTAAATAAGACTTAGGATAAAATGATCAACCTTAAAAATTGAGTAATTAGATTTGATCAAGGAAATTGATTTAATAAAATATTATAAACCATTTGATTTAAGAAATTGACAAATTGAATAATTGGGGCCCATAGTCTAGGTGACCATTTTAGGGGGCATACAAGTATGGCTTTTGCATGCCATGTTCACAACCTAGTCAACCACTACATTGGTTTCTCTAAAATTATGAGTTATGACACAACTCGCAAAAGAATTGATCAAGTTGCTAACCATGCTAATAATATTATGAATGGTCTAAGAAGGGTTATTAACTTTATTTAGGCAATTAATAATGTTAAGGGAATCCCCTTCTAGCCAATTTTTTTCCAAATTCATAGTCTTAGAAAATAAAAGACCATGGAGAGCTAAAGTAGCTTCCAAAAAATGATTAGTTTGATCCTAGTAGGAATATCCATAACCCCCACACTATCTCCATTCTTATTCCTAATTATAATACCACAACCAGCAATCCTTGAGTTTCCCTTTGAGGTGCCATCAAAGTTAACCTTAAGCCATCCTTGAGGTGGATAGTCTCACTTAGCCAAATTTCTAAGGTCACTATCATGCTGAGAGAATCTAATCCCTTCCAAGTTCCAATTCTAAATCACTTTAGCTTCCCAATCATCTTGAGATTCTTGACCTATCCCAGTTATCCTAATATTATCAATCACCATATGTTTAATCTTATGAAAAATCTAAGTATAAGAAGTCTCCTTGCCCTTGAAAACCCTATCATTATGTTCCTTCCAAACACCCCAACATAAATATGAAAGGATGAAATCCCATAAATTTATAATTGAAGAATTACAAGAAGGAGATTACCAAGTTAAGAATAAGTCTTGAATATTAAGGAGAAAGACCCAATCCACATCTAGAAGTCTAGAAAACCTCTCCCATAAATTTTTGGTGTAAAAGAAATGAATAGTCAAATGGTTAGTTGACTCTTCCTCTTCCTTACAAACATAACACCTACTAACAAGACATAAACCTTTCTTCATTAAATTATCAATAGTAAGGATTTTATCCTACAATAAGATCCAAAAAAAATGTTAACTGTGGGAGTCAATCCTTTGAACCAAGCATTAACTTAGCAAGGTGCATGATAGTCTTCAAAAGAATTACCATATAGGGATGAAACAAAAAAAATTCCATTTGGATTATATTTCCAAATTAAAGAATCCTCCTCTAGAACTAAAAAGAAAACATTCAACATTTTATGAAGGTGATTAAGAACCTCATCCATTCTAGATAGGTTCACCCACTTATCTTGCTCCAAATAATCAGCCACAAAAGACCCAAAAATAGTCTTGCATTGGTCCATATACCCTGCTCCACTTCTGATCAGAACTCAAAGCATGACCAATAATCCAAATGCCTTCCCAAAAATAAATAGTCTTTCCATTTTTGAGCTTCCATCTTACCCCTTTATTAATAATATGTTTACTTTTATGAGCCTGCTTCCAAATCACAGAACCCCCCTAAATATCCTTGTTGCCAAGGACAAGATTAAAGACATGATTGTCTCTATTATATTTATCATTACATATACCTTTCCATTCTCTATATTCATTAAATAATCTCCAAATAATCTTAGCAATTAAAGAATCATTCATGTTATTAATCTTTCTTAGACCTGACCCTCATTTTTTAAATTGGCATACAAACCTTATCTGAGGCAATTAGGACCAATCTTTTCTTCTTTTACATGCTAGTCCACAATAATTTTATTTTTATTTTTTTCAAAGGTCAGAGCATACTTCCTAGGAATCTTAATAACACTCAATGACTATGAAGGCATATTCTATAAAGTTGATTTTAAAACCATGACCTTGCTAGCCTAGCTAAGGAGAGATCCTTTCCAGCCAGCTAACTTTGAGTGGATTTTGTTAATCAGAGAATTCCAAAAGGAATCAGGTGGGTCTAGACAAAAGAGGCAACCTAAGATAAGACCCTAGAAGGTTACCAACCTCACAACCCATAATTATTTTAATCCTTATTTTTCCATTCTCATTAACATCAATGAAATAGAGAAATTTTGTGTTCCAATTAATAATCTATCCTATAGCATGCCCATAATCCTCAAGTGCCCTTTTGATATTTCTTGCATTTTTACAAAGAGTTTTCCCATCATAATTGAATCATCCACAAATTTATAATGGGAGAAAATCAAATCCTTAGAAGAAGGTTTTAAATTCAAAAAATCCCCCTTATGAACCATTTTTTCCACAAATCTACCTAAACATTCAGCTATGAGGATAAATAGAATAGGAGATAATGGATTCCCTTGTCTAAGACCACAAGAAGTTGGAGAGCCATTAACAAGAACAAAAAAGGTGGTAGAGAAAACCAACATATGCACCAACTCCAAAAATATATTACTGAATCCAAAAGCTTCTAGTCCACACTTTAAAAAATCCTAGTCCACCCTACCATAAGCCTTGGATAAATCCAACTTTAATAAGAACCATTCTTTCTTGGAATTGGTGAGTGAGTGAATATTTTCATGCACCGAGATAATAGAATCCAAAATTTTCTCAAAATTAGATTAGGCAATAAAGATAGAATCTTGAGAGTTAGAACTTTAAAGATGATATTATAAAATTAATTGCATAGACTAATAGGTCTCAATTGATCCATGTTGTTAGCCCCTGGTTTTTTGGGTATCAAAGCCAAAAAGTACCATTCAGCTCCTTAAGAAGTTTTCTAGAACCAAAGAATCCTTTAACTCCATTAAACACATCCTCTTGAATGATGTTCCAATAAGTTTGAAAAAAAAGGAAGGGGAAACCATCTAGACCAGGAGCCTTGTCTCCCTCCAAGGAAAAGAGAGCCTTAGAAATTTCATCATTAGAAGGGATGGTTGTTAGGATTTTGTTCTAGAGACCAAATATGCACTTCGGTATACACTTCAGAAACTCCTATTGTTTTACCTTATCCAGATTTTGTTCTCTCTCCAGTAAAACACTTAAAAAATTCATGGCTCCCATTTTGATAGCCTCATCCTCATCTGTAAAAACTCCATGAACATTTAATTTGAAAATTTTGTTAGCCATTCTATGCTTCAAAGTAGTCATATGGAAACTTTTAGTGTTCCTATCCCCTTCTTTGATATACACTTTTCAAGATCTTTGCCTCCAATACATATCCTCCTTGGTAATAATATCATGTAACTCAATTAATTTTTCATCCTCCTCCTTCCTAGTCACATTCTCATAACCCTCAAACTGAATGCTATCTTGGATTTCTTTAAATTCCTCCAAAATCCTACTTTTACTATAAAAAATATTCCCATAAGTTTCCCTATTCCATCTTTTAATGTTATCTTTGAAATTTTTCAGCTTTTTAGCAACTTTAAACATTTTTTTTCCCTCAACATGAATCCCCACACCACTCCTAAATAAGGTTCTCTAGCCTAGGATTTAAAGTCCACATATTCTCAAAGTGGAAGGGATAGTGACTTTTACTAGTGATCGGGCTAGCTAGAAGAAAGATTTGATAATGATCAAAGTTCACTCTACAATGAATAGATAAGGAGAATTTATAAATTTAAAACTAGTCATTACTAATTAGGGTTCTATCAAGTCTAACTTAGATCATATCCTTAACCAACCTTCTATTGGTCTAAGTGAAATTGACACCTTGCAAGTCTATATCATGTAATAAATGATAATCAATAAACTCCAGCAAATCCATCTTGCTATCCAAATTAGTCTAATTATCCCCCATCTTCTCATGCTCTTTCAAAGGTGTATTAAAATCAACCATAATGAACTAATCATCATCCACTAAGTTGTTTCTCTAATTAGAAAGTTCAATTCAAAGAGATTTTCTACCTCATTTAGTATTAGGTGCATAAACATTAGTTTGCACCCAAGAAGTGCCATCCTTAGTATTAAAGAGTCTAATATTGATCATATTCCTATTTTGTGAGACAAGTTCCCCATAAAGATTGAAATCATTCCATATAACAGCCATACCCCTCAAGGCACAATCAAAATCAGCCCTTAAAACCTTGCCATATTTAAACAAAAAAAAATTTTAACTTTACTTTTTGACATCTTAATTTCCTATAGAAGAACAATATCCAGTTTATTATCTCTAATCATGTTCCTAACCATATCTTACTTATGAGGATTATTTAATTGTCTTATATTCCATGAGATAATCTTCATTTCTTATTGATTGATTTTGATTATAAGATAGTACTTTGCTACCATTTGCAATACTTCTGCTTGTCTCCAAAATTCTTTTCTATTGATTAGTGGGTCTCCCTTGAGGGATCAAGGTTAGACGAACATCCCCAATTTTGATCCCCTTCCTAGTAGGGGTAAGGGATACAACTCTAGCATTGTTACATCAAAGATCCCCTATTTTCTTACACTTTCCTGATGGAGTTAGGGAGTGAGAGGCACCTCCTAACTTATTGCTCCTTGTTAGCCTATTTTGCAAGGAAATTTCTTTATTTTAAAGGTGATCTCCTTCTTTTTCTTACCTTGAATTTTCTTCTTAGACTCTACACCTATCATATTTGCTCGAATACCTTCTTCTTCATCCACCAAAGCTCTTGGGATACCATCCACATCCCCCCACTTGGTTGAGCTATCCCTTAAAGGTCCTTCCTTATGAGGAGCACACCTTTTATCCATGGAACCCAACCCTAGAATGACACAACCTTGTGTCTCTTGATAATTTAAATCCTTACTTTTGGAAGTATTCTTACCACAGTCACCCAAAAAGGTCTCCTTATTCTCCATTACTATCAATTTTCTATTCTTACCATCCTCTTGCAAGATATTCCCAATCTCTAGACTAATAATGGTATTATCAACTCCTTCTCAAGGGTCACCTTCTCCTTAACCACATGTATAACCTCTACCTGAGCATCAAAAGTATCATCTTTTATCCCCTTCATAACTTGATTATTTACCATGATCTCAACATCATTAGAGTCTTTTTGAACCCATTATTTAAAAAAAAAAAAGGAATATTAACCTTTGTAGGGATTTTCTTGACCCAATGGCCCAATTTTTTACAATGAGAACAAGCAAAAGATATTTTTTCATATTCAATATTCTACTTCTAGGCTCCCAATTTAGATTTGAGTGTAATATCTTCTAGCATATTGACCCCTTGAATGACCCCCACACAGATTCTAGCATAAGTAAGTCTTCTTCTTAAAACTATCACTTAGACCATGGATAAGAGTTCTCCAAAGGTATTAGCTATTCCTTGGAACACATCTTAAACCCAAAACTCAAGAGGAAATCTAAGAAGTTTGATCCAGATAGGGGCTTGAACCACTAATTCATTTTTTGTTTTGAGTTTTGGGTACCACTTTTGTAAAATCGTAGTATAATTACCCACAACGCATAGTCCATTGCATAAAATATCTCTCCTATATTCATCAAAAGAGAAACATAAGGATAAACATCCTTTTGGCATTACAAAACTATCAACATGTCCCTTCAAAACCTATTTCCTTTTAACTAAGGCTCGAACAACCTAAATATTTGTTCTAGCTCCCAAGAACCTCCCCACAAGGGTGCGATCCATTTTAGAGATATTCATATCTATGATTTGGTCAAGGATTTCAATGATAAACACACCTTTCTCAAAGATAGAAACATTATTGATCAAAGGAAAAGAAGACTTACCTACCAACTTGATTCCAAACAAGCTTAACCACTTTTTGGCATGAATATTGATAACTCCCATAGACCTGGTGTTAGAAATATTCTTAACTAGGCTAAGTTACTAAGAGAGGAGGGGTGAATCAGTAACTCCTAAAACTTCTACAATTTCAACTCTTAATCCAATAGTCCAATTAGCATTTAATCCATCACATATAATATGATCTAATTGTATGCATAAGAAATTGAAAACATGAAAGCATTCATAACACTATGACACAAATATTTGGTGACCCAGAAACCTTCCAAATAGAAAGAAAAATTGGGGTAGGGATGATACCCACAAGCTTTAGTACTACAGTATAAAGTTGGCCTATCAAGGCTTACATTGATCACTTATAATGATCTTCCATGTTAGGAGCAATAAGGACTGCTAGGTTCACCTTGTGAAAGGATTTAAAAACATATAATGAAGTATACACTCAGTAAAGAGATTTACAAAAGAATATTAGGTCTACCTTGTTAAAGGGTTTGACTATTCCGCCTATTAGGACAAAAAAGTAGCTGATCTCTAATCTGTAACTTGGTTTGTTGAATGAGATTCCATTATGTACTAATCACCTTATTGTGATAGATATGTCTTTGTTTCTCCTTATACTATTGTAGCCTTTGTAATTCACACTTTTCTACTCTTCTCTAATTATATTTGATTACATTTTATTCACATTCACACAATTAGATATGATATAATTTATTACATATATACCAATCCAATTATACAATTACAAAGTCAGCCACAATACAAGTTTACACAAATATTACAAAGTCGGCCCAAATGAAGACACTTAGGTTCTAAAGACTGACTCAGTGAGGTTCTGATACTTGAGATCCACTATCAATACTTGACATCATCATGCACTCAGTAGATGTAGAAGCTTGGTCCATACTGATTACTTCCAAGTAGTCTTGAACTTAGTCTACACTGGTGACTCAATGAATACTATGAAACTTGTCATATAAATTGAATCACTTTTTTACCTCTGAAGAGCTTAGTAAACACTATCACCTTGAGCTCAATATAAATCGAGTCACTTGGTTAACATAGAGTAGCTTGGTTAACACTAGACTTGCATCACATAAACTATGACCTTGGTAAACATTGCATAGCTCGGTTTGCATTGGTAAACTTGGCATACACTGAGATGCTTAGTTTACACTACTGATCTTTACTATAACTATAACTACTTAGTGAGCATTGGAATTTGTCCAAAGGACTCAGTAGCAACTGTAGAACTTAGTGACAATTGAAATGCTTGGAAAACACTATTATCTGTACAATAAGCTTGGTAGATACTTACAATCTAAATAAGTTTATTTCACTAATAACAAACTTGATTGATATGTCAACAATCTCCCCCTTTGGCATTAGTGAGAAAAACACTTACCATCCAAAACTAAATTCAAAAAGTTTCCTGAATAGCTTTTGTACATCACCTTGTAATTCTCTCTCGGTAGAGTATACTATTTTTGAGATTTTTCAAAGTTGATTATGTAAGATATATGTTTGTACATGGTAAGGTTCTTTCATACAATATACTATACATATCTTTCTCCCCCATTTTTTTTTACAACTTATTACATTTTCTCCCCCATAAATTTTTACATCTTTGTCCATTTGTCTACTCCTATACATATTTCTCATATCTTCTTATTCACAGTATATACTCACCCTATACATATATCTTTCTCCCCCTTTTGACATTAATGCCTTAGATTTATTCTATTTATTTACATTACATAGTAACGCCAAAATGAGATAAAAAAATTGAGTGTACCTTGAGTATGATAGCTAAAGTTTTATCCCAATTGTCTTGCATGCCCTTACATGTATGAAGTGCAATTTTCACTTCTACTGACAACTCTATCATGTGGTTTGCTATGGAGAAGTTTTTGTCATGGAAGATAGTTTTAGAATGTGAAATATGTTTCTATAGTGCATCCATGTTGGGAAGAATCATGTTTTGTACATCTACTAGTGTAAATTTGATCCTTGTTTCTTCTCTAAGTAGTTCTACTTGCATATATGTCAAAAACCCTATCTTCTTGAAGTGTGCAGAACTTAAACTAGGGTCAAGTTGCAACTGTTGAGTGCTTGATTTAAGATCTTCATCTATTTTGAAAAATTTGTCTTTTATTTCCTTGGTAAAATTAGAAACATCACATATCTTACCATAAAGTAATGATACATTTGTACAAGATGCTTCTAGAGAACCCAAAATTGTAGAGATTTCTACTTGATAGATAGCAATTTGTTGAGCAATGTGCTCCAACACTTTATTCTCAAACTTCTTTTCTAATTTCTATAGTAATTTATCTTGTCCATCCAAGTCTTCATTAAACTTCTAGACTACCTCTGCTAGTTGATACAAAATTGGCTGTGAAGAATCAACCTCTATACCTAAAGCTTTTGTCAATGATTTTAAATTCCTTATCTCTTTCCTCTCTTAATCTCTACTATTTGGCTTTCTTCTAGAGGAGTTCACCAAATGTCTGCGTATGATCTGGATTAAGTTTGGAGATGCTCCAATTAGGGATTACAATTTCCTCATCTAGGTCTACTTCTTCCTCCATCTCTTTTCCTTTACCCAAAATTTTTGTGCTGAGTTGAGCCTTGGTCTCAACTATCCTTGCACTTATTGCTTATATAAATAATTGTAGAGATACTAGGACTAGCTGTAAAAATTGATACTACAATTATTAAAGGAATACTAATAGAAATACCTGAAGAATCCAAAATTTATGTAGCAATCATAGAGTTGTCCAAAACTATTGTGCTCAAAATTGATGTATTTAAAATTGGTGTAGCCAACTCGGTAGAAGAGGGAAGAATTTGTAGCTCAGTAGATGAAGTGGAGGTCACTCAAGTCAATGATCTACTAAGTTGAATTAGAGCAAAGAGTAATTGGATGTTTGGGTTGTCACTAGTAGTAATAATCAATCTTGTTGGGGTTATCTCTACGCTTGCTATTGTCACTAGTTTTCCTAGAGAGTGAGGAAGTGAGGTAATGACTACTATAGCTATCTTAACTAGATTAATTTCCTCATCATCTTGTGTTGCTTCCTTGGTAGCCTCTTGCTCTTATTCCTCTTCATCATCAATGTTATCAAAATGAGTTGCTTCTTCAACATTTTCTTCTTCATCTTTCTCTTCTTTATCATCATCATCATCATCGTTTACATCAATAGGAAAATTACTTGGTTTATGTAAAAGATAGACATTTTTCCATGTGTTTTTTGCATTCCTTACAACATAGTCAATGCCTTTCATCATAATCAAACAAGTGTTGAATTTTAGAGTCAATTTTTCTTTAGTAACTCTTTGACCTTTGCATCTGATATGCTCAGTATAGGCTACCTTAGAGTTTCTCTATAGATGTCTTTGATAGTTTTCATGGCAAATTCCCATCTTGGCTTAATTTTCTCCAACAAAACATTAGGAATCTAAGAAGCAAACTGGTCTAGCGAGTATTTCCATTTACCCATTTTTTCCATCACCAGATCTTCCATCTACTTCTACTCTTCAGCTATTCTGATTTCATACTTTAATGCCTTAAAATTTTTTATACTAGCTCTAGCTTCTAGATCTTTCAATCTATCTTGGAAGGTGGGTGGAGGTTTTCTAAATATAATGTCTCCTCCTTCCTTGTCAGCTTTCTTCCTGGAGGATCTTCTTGTAAATGCTACAGTGGATGGCTTTGGTGGCTTGGTGATAATTACCTTACCCTTCTTCCTTAATGGTTCTTCTTCCTCAAGTTTTTCCTCATCCTTTGCTTCCTCATCCTCACCTTTTCCTTCTGTCAACAAAAGGGTAGAACTCTTTTTTAGTTTGGCAATTCTTTTCTTTCCTTTGTTAACCACTTGAGGGAGATTTATTTCTAGTTCTATCATGGCTTTTGCTTCATCATATGTACAAAAATATGTAGCCTTAGGATCAACTAGTTCATTAACAATTGCATCAATGATATCTTTTGTTTCATCAATATTAGCCTCATATCCAAGTGGTTTCACCCATGCTATTCTAGGCTTGACTACCTGAATGTATACTTTGTCACTATCCACCATGAAACACAAATCATCCTTATAATCTTCAACAAGTGTCTTGGGAATTTGGTAACTATTGTTCATTTTCTCCTTAAAAGCATCATAGTTGTCCATAATACTATTATACTTCTCACCCACCCCAACAATATACTCATTGATATGATAAAGCACTAGCACATCTTTTCTCCAAACAATAGTGCCTTTTGAAGGGATGAATTTTTTAACATAAAAGAATAGACATGTTAACATGGAGCCAAAATTATATGGGTTATTCTTTGATGTCTTGATGTCTTCCATATTCTTGTTGAACTATCTCAATAGTAGCTCAACAAGGTTGAAAGATAGATTGTTCTACACTACCTTATATGCAAGGTCAACTACTTCACATGACACACTATTTAACCTACTCAAGCTACCAGTCTTGTGTGCAATGATATGGATTCTAAATTTCAACTCCATGTTTGTGACACTACTAATCTTCATTCTGCTACCATCCCATTCTGGGTTTTCTTTTCTAATTCAGCCCAACCTAGGGTTTTGGTCATCTTAGCTTTGGCTAAGATTGGGAGACCAATGATTTGATGAATCATCTTCTTTGTGATCAATACTAGTTCCTCCAACCATAACTACCCATTATGCACCCAACTAATGATAAACCTAATACATTTTACTTGAAAACCATGGGGCATGTGAGGGATGTGAGTTAACCCTTTAGTTTCTAGGTGTTGGTGTTTGGGTTTCAAAACTCCATTTACACATTTTTTCTAGGGCATCATCCATTTCTAAAGTGTCAATATTTTGAATAACACATTTAAAGTGAGTGCAAATAGGATTGATCAATAGTACCTTTGGAGGGATTTGAGTCTACACTCCATTCAAATCTAGGGTTTTGGTGATTACAAGAGTGAGCTTGAAGTCTAGTGCCTTCCATTTCACTCCATGAACCAACATATCTAATCCTCACTTTGCCTTGTTTCTGTTGGATTCCATCGTCACTCGGTAGGGTTTGAAAGAGTCCAAAAAATTTCACTAACAATTTTCTCAAATTGCTTGGATGCTCTGAAGATCACACTTTGCAATAGCTCTCAAGAATTTCATAGTATGAATGACTTCAATTTCATGCCTTTTATCAAAAAATTTCCATAGATTTAGTATGAAAAGTAGATCAATTGACATCATGTTGACAGTTTGTCATCCACTTCTTTGCATTGAACACTCGGTGAAATCTTCATGACTTGATAACCATATGCATCTTCATTACTCCTGACCTCTCTTGGTAGAGTCTTCTGTCATTTGGTAGAGAAGGTAACTTGGCAGACACTAGTACACTTTTACTTGGTGACCTCTTTGTATCCTAAATACATATTTGGATCATTTTTTTCTTTCAATCTGGAACTATTTTGAATGTTTTCTTTGGTAGCATAGTCTCATTTTCTCCTTTGAGAACTTAAGTAGAAATGGTAGAGTCACTCAATTCTTGAGTGACTTGATCACCGTTGCTTGGACTTGTATTCTCGGTAGACTTTGGAACCTATTGCTATCTCATCTATTTTTAGATGTTATTAGCTTTTTCCTTCTTGTCATCTTTAATTCTACTAGTATTCATGTGGTTCTTGGCAAGATGACCAAGTTATGTACAAATGAAACATATTTCAGTAGTATCTCTTTTTCTAAAATTATGCTTTACATAATTCATTCCAATGTGTCCAAATTCTCCACAATAATGATATATACACCAAGTGTTGTATTCCCAACCAAATATGGCTTTCACAATCTACTCTGTTGGATTCAATATCTTGGTTTTACATTTTGATGACTTGTGTTCATGTTTCTTACATTTGTGGCATTTGCCTTCAAATCTTGGTTTATCTTTGCATTTGTTAGCCTTATGAATTTTGCTTTTCCATTGCTCCAACATTTTTTTGAAGTATGACCTATCTTAAAAACACAGTGATTGCAAGTATGTCTTTGATTCTTTTGAGCTCCTTTCTTGGATGATTCTCCTTCTTCTATATATCCAATTCTTGGATTTCCTTTTTGTCTATAGAGATTTTTCTCATTCAAATGATTCATTTCTACTTGGGATTTCATAATTCTTTCATTATTTTTCCTTTCAAAGTTTAAATCATTTTGTAATCTTTCATTTTCAAATCTTAGGCTCATGATTTCTTCATTTGCATTGGAGAGTTGATCAATAAGGTTTTCTTGCTAAAGAGATTGGTTCTAGATTTCATTGTTCTTTCCTTCTATCTCTTCTTTTATTTTGTTATTCTACTCCATGACTTCACATAGCCTTACTGACTAAATTTCTTATTCTTTTTTTAGTTTTCTTACTTCTTCTTATAGGGAACCATTCTTTTCTAGGAGTTCTTTGATTCTTTCATTGGCTTCATCTTGATTACTCGAATGAAGATATTCAATTATTTCTTCAATGTAGAAATGATCATTCATCTGAATTGCAACTTCTTCTTCTTTTTTTTAGGGATTGAGAGAGTTACTTCTTTGATTTATTGAGTTGGGCAATAGCCATTTCCAAATCTAGCTTCTCATTGTCAATAGCTTTGTCAAGTCTAAATATCTCCATGGCCTTGATCTTAGCTCAAGCTATTAAGCTTTCTCCTTAGAACCACAAAGCCACATCTCCATCGAGTTCCTTCCCAATGTGGTCATCATCCATCATGATCTCCACTTGACCTCCTACTCCAAATGGACCTACAATAGTCCTAATCCCATTTGAAATTTGAAAACTACCTTTCTTGCTCACCATGCCAAAATTGTCCACTCCTCCTCTGTTAGGATTAAACCATAGACAAAAATAATAATTACATGCAAATATAACCAATAAAAAAAAAAAATAGATCACATAGAAAAGAACACAAGGCACAAAAATTTAACGTGGTTCACCCAATCCCTAGGCTATGTCCACCAAATAGCAAGTCCAATATTTTTATGATCCAGTGATTACAACCTGATTATAATCCATAATCCCTTACAGCTCAATACTACCACAAGAACCAATTTTGCATCACACCTTATGAAACAATCCCTAACCCTAAGCCCTTTTATACAAATATTTTAACCACTTTAGGGTTATAATTAATAATTACATGTTGGCCCAAAATCTCAAACCCTAAAGAATTTATGAAGTATGTACAGTACTTTCCTGATTATTCACCACAATCTAACAATCTCCCACTTGGGGACTGATCAGGCTCCACACTAAACAATAATCTCCCACTTGGAGACTAATCCTATAGCAATACCACTACCACATGGGGCTCTCACTAGATCAAACCACCCTAGACTCTACTGTTCTTTTATTCATATTCAGTCTAGAAGACCAACCAAAGTTGAAGAGGAGTTCAACTTCTCCCTTGTTACTACCTTTCTCAACATATTTTTTGGATTATCATTGGTATGTATCTTCTCTAGATTTAACTATCCATTCTCCAAAACTGACCAAATGAAATCATATCGCAATTGTATGTGTTTGATCTTTGAATGCAAAGCTGAATTCTTTGCAAGAGGAATGGCACTCTGACTATCTGTGAATAAATAATTATCCTTTTGAGGATGTCCCAATTCTTGCAAGAAGAATTGAAGCCATATCATCTCCTTGGTTTTCTCTATAGTAGCTACATACTCTGCCTTTGTATTGGATAAAGCATTAACCTTTTGTAACCTAGAAACCTAGCTTACGACTACCCCACCAACAGTAAAGATGCAACCTGTAGTACTCTATCTGGTATCAAAATCCCTTGCCAAATCTGAGTCAACATAGCCGTATAAATTAGTAGTAGAGCCCCCAAAGTGTAAACACTTATTGGATGTTCCTCTCAAATATTTGAGAATCCATTTGACTGCATTCCAATGCTCAATGCTTGGATGACTCATATACCTGCTAACAACTCCCACTACATGTGCAATATCTAGCCTAGTACATACCATAGCATACATCAAGCTTCCTATAGCTGAATCATAGGGTACCTTGAACATCTTATCCTCCTCTTCTTGTGTCTTGGGACACATCTCCTTAGTCAATTTGAAATGACTAGGTAAAGGTGTGCTGATAGCTTTAGCATTCTCCATAGAGAAACGTTGCAACACCTTCTCAACATAATCAGCCTAAGATAGCATCAATTTTCTATTTTTCCTATCTCTAAAAATCTTCATACCAAGGATTTTTTTTTCTGCCCCCAAATCCTTCATAGCAAATTCATGTGCTAATTGGCTTTTTAGCCCCTTAATGTGATCCATGTTAGACCTAGCTACAAGCATATCGTCAACATATAAACATAAAATAATGTAGCTATCATCATCCAACCTCTTAAAGTAGACACAATAATCTAAATGACACCTACTATAACCATGCTCATGCATAAATCTATCAAATTTTAGATACCATTGCCGAGGTGCTTGCTTCAAGCCATATAAACTTTTCTTCAATTTGCACACTAAGTTCTCCTTACCTTTGACTGCAAATCCCTGTGGTTGAGCCATATATATCTCTTCATCCAAATCACCATGAAGGAAGGCCACTTTAACATCCAACTTCTCTAAATGCAAATCTTCAGTAGCCACTAGACTTAAAACAATACAGATATAAATCATTTTAACAACAGAAGAAAATATCTCATCAAAATTAATTCCCTTTTTCTATGCAAATCCTTTTACAACTAACTTGGCTTTAAATATTTTCTTACCTCCATCCTCTTCTTTTAACTTGTAGACCCACTTATTCTATAAAGCCTTTTTACTTTCAAAAAATTTGCACAAATCTCATGTCTTATTCTTCAGCAAAGTGTCCATTTCATTTTTCATTACAGACTCCCACTAAATCTTAGTATCCACCTACATAGCTTCATCATAACTTTTAGGTTCACCGACATCAATAAGTAAAATAGAATACAACGAGGGAGAAAATCTTTGTGGAGGTCTAATTTTCCTTTTTGACCATCTAACATTCACTAGTGTGTGTGGTATTTGTTGTTGCACATCATGAGGAATGGCTAGAACATCAACTTTTGGAGTATCATCCAACACTACATAATCATCTTTTTTCTTCTCATATTGCTGCAGTAGATCTTTGTACAACACTTTCTCATTGAATATGACATCCCTACTTCTTACAATTTTATGATTTTCAAAATCCTAAAGCCTATAACCAAACTCATTAATGCCATATCCAACAAATACACATTTCTTTGACTTAGCTTCTAGCTTGGTTCTATTTTTAGAATCTATGTGAGAAAATGCTTCACAACCAAAGGTTTTGAGAAAAGAATAACTCACCTTCTTACCAGTCCATGCCTCCTCTAGAATACCATAGCCCAAAGGAGTGGAGGGACCTCTATTAATCAAATATATAGTAGTATTGACAACCTCTACCCACATGTGTAAGGGCAACCCAGCATGCAACCTCATGCTCCTTGTACGTTCCATTATAGTCTTGTTCATGTGTTCAGCCACTCCATTTTCCTATGGAGTCCTTGGAATAGTTTTCTATCTATGAATACCATTAGTGGAGCAATAATCTTCAAATTCATGATTGCAATACTCACCACCATTATCAGATCTAAGACATTTTAGTTTTTTACCAGTCTCATTTTCAACCAAGCATTTCCATTTCTTAAAAGTTTGAAATACATAAAATTTCTATCTAAGGAAATAAACCCATACTTCTCTAGTTGTGTCATAAATAAATGTAACATAGTAATGAGAGCCACCAAGGGAAGATACCTGAGCCGGTCTGCATGCATCGGTATGCACAAGCTCTAATTTCTCCCTTTTATTTTCCTTCCCAATCTTTGCAAAACTCACTCTCTTTTGTTTTCCATACACACAAATTTCACAAAAATCCATATTAACACATTTTAGACTCATGTGCCCAAGTCTATTGTGCCACATCGTTGTATCAGAATCTACAACAACTATTTGTTCTTCCTACTCAACTGCAGCAATTGTTCCTGAACATTCATTTTTTCTTTGAAATAATTAAAGTAAAAAGAACAATATGACCTATACAAAGATATAAGGTACCTACTTTCACACCTTTTGCTACGACAAGGGAACCTTTTGAAACCTTCCAATTTTTATCATTAAAAGTAACTACACAACCCTTATCACTGAGTTGCCCTACTCAAATTAAATTCTTTCTCAACCTTGGAACTTATCTTACCTTATGTAGTAGCCAATGATTCCCATTTTGCAACTTAATCTTAATTTTTCCCTTTCCAACAATCTGACAAGGTTCATTTTCCCCAAAATAAATAAGCCCAAAATCCCCTTGGACATAATCAATGAAATAACCTCTATGAGGTGTAGCATGAAATGAAGCACCAACATCTAAAACCCATGAATCATCAACATTTTCTAAAGATAGAAGCAAAGCATCCTCTTTAGATTTCTTACTTACCACATTTGCCTCCTTATCTCCATCTGATTTATCTCCTTCATTTTTCTTTCGATTCTAGCAATCTTTCTTTTTGTGCCCTAGTTTCCCATAGTACTAGTAGTCGTTCAGTCCTCTCAATTGAGACCTCCTCCCCTTTGACTTTCCTCTTGATTTTCCATGATTTCTAGAATTACTTCCTCACTGTCATTCTACCCCTACTTTGTGCATTCAAAGCACTTCTTTATGTAGATCCACCTGAGGTTTTCCTATGAGTTTCCTCCCTCAAAATAACACTGATCACATCATCATATTTTAGGGTACTAGATCCAAGAATAGAATTACTCATAGCCATTACCAAGCCCTTCTAGCTTTTAGGCAAAGAACACAAAATCAAGAGAGCCCTAATTTCTTCTTCAAAATTGATACTCACAAAAGATAATTGACTAGTAATAGTATTAAACTCATTTAAATGATTTTTAATAGATCCACCTTCTGCCATTTTCATATTAAATAAATGCTTCATGAGAAATATCTTGTTTGAAGCGGAGGGCTTTTAATACAATTTTGCTAGGGTTTTCATCAATTCTTCTGTCATCTTTGCTTTTGTAATATTAAATGCCACCGATGGTACCGGGCATAATCAAATGCTTCCAAGTGCCTTTCTGTCCAAAAGATGTCATTCATCATTTGACATAGATCCCTGATTCTTGGCTTTGCCTTCCAACAACTTCTATAAATCCTTTTGATACAGATAGTCTTCCATTTGCATCTTCCATAACTGGAAGTTCTACCCACTAAACCTATCAACCCTCATCTTACCCTCATCTACCATTGCTCCCACTCAACCATGAGACTCCCACTCAACTATGAAACTTTCCTATAGAGAATAACTGAAAAAAAAACTAGGCTCTGATATCACTTGTTAGGATTAAACCATAGATAGAAATAACAATTACATTTAAATATAACTAGTAATAGAAAATAATAGATCACATAGAAAAGAACACAAGGCACCAAGATTTAACATGGTTCACCCAATCCCTGGGCTAGGTCCACCAAATGGCAAGTTCAATATTTTTATGATCTAGTGATTACAACCTTATTACAATCTATAATCCCTTACAGCTCAATACCACCACAAGAGCCAATTTCACATCACACCTTATGAAACAATCCCTAACCCTAAGCCCTTTTATAAAAGTATTTTAACCACTTTAGGGTTATAATTAATAATTACATGTAGGCTCAAAATTCCAAACCCTAAAGAATTTATGAAGTATGTACAATACTTTCTTGATCAATCACCACAATCTAACATCCTCCTCCTCCCATAGCTCTCCTGTATCAGAGCCTAGTTTCTTAGGCCTTACCTACCTAGCTTTGCATGTTAGCTTAACATACACAACTTAATTAAATGGATAGAAATCTAATTCTCTTCATAGCTTAACTTTCATTCTATCTTAGATTTATATCTTCATATCAAATTTATTGAGGGTCTTTTATGATCACTTCATTACTCCTATTTGAATCTTCCATTCTGTAATGCATCTTATAATGCCCCTTTACTAGAAATTTGAGAGAACTCAATAGCATAGATCTTATATGTTGTGGATAGGAAGCTATAAGCTAATTTCTAGGTTTTATTTTGATTTTTCTTGTGTTATTTGAATCTAGAAATAATGTCTTATAGAAGTTTCAATAGTTCTAATTATCATACACTTTTTATTGATATATTTGTGCTACCTATCATGGGGCTAAAGCTCATTTATAGCTTCATCCTTTTGGATTTTTAATTTGTGGTTTTTATGCACATGTATAGAGTATCTTAAAACACAATTCTAAACTATGTATGATAGAATTTGTTCATTGTTCATCACACTACTTCTAGAGTGCTATTGCTTCGCTCACAGAGTTTTATCATACTCCTTCTAGCCTTCGACCACCTCTACATGTTTTATTGCACAACTTTATAAGTTGTATCATATAATAATTTTGTGAAGCATTACACCTGTTCATTGAATGCAGCAAAAATAGAAAGTGTTTTCACCTTTAACTATATTTTTTTGTATTCTTCATTATGTTTTTTGGTTTCTAGTGATCTATAGCAACTTGTTAGGATACTAGCTATAATTTTTTGCAGAATTTTCATTTTGATTTTGATATTTTTCCCTAACTTGTAGGATATGCTTGACAGAGAATTGCTTCAAAAATTCTAACAGTAGGTTTTTTCATGTCAAAGACAAATGATGAAAACTAATGATACTGTGGTTACATAGGTTGCCTAGGTCTTCATCAAGTAAGCATTCTATATATTTAACTATTTTTCTTAGGAACCTAGAAATTGAACATTTAAGAGCATTTATTTTTGGAATGAAATTTTTCTTGCATGCTTGAAGTGAAGTGGCTTGATAAGAGAGTATTCTCTATTCCTTTTAGGAGAATTATAAATCTTGACTCTTTTCATTGATCTCCTTTTTTCCATTTTACATTTAGAGGGCCCACTAATCAAGGAAAAAATATCCCCAAAATGACCTAAGTGAGAGCCTATTAACACAAATAATTCAACCTCCCTATAGTGATTATGATTCCTTGTACAAAAAGACTCAAAAGAGAGATGAACTTCATCCATGATCTCCTTGACATGATCAATCCATTAATGCATTAATTCATGTGTAGAGTGGAATCGCTCTTAATCTTTCTTGCAAGAATACACACTTTCAGTTATTGGTAGGACTAAGAGGTATTAATATTGTTAGAGTTATAAGATGTTATCTTATTAATTAAATTGTTTTGATTTAATTATTAAGTTACTTATTATCTGTCATTCACTTAAGCTATTTCGTGATGTGTAGCCTAATCAGACTCAGAGATTAATTTCTCTAACTTTATTTGATGCAAAATGGGGGTTTAGGGGTAGCACCCCCAAGATGGGTTCAAAGGACAATACCTCTTTTAGGGTCTTGGGACACCACCCTTTGTGTGCTCCCTATCATAGTATAGGGTGGGGTCGAGGGGAAATGCCCCCACAGGGGTTTTTGGGGGAAACACCCCTGAATTTAAAAATGATTTGACTATTGTAAAAAGGCATTAACTATTATTTTTCTATTGGATGCCTTATTCTAGCCCTAATTTTGTGAGTGGAAAAAATCTTGAATAAAATGTCTTAGGGTTAGGGATTTCATAATAATGATATTGTATCTTCTTCCAGTGGTATTGAGCTATAAGGGATTATAGATTGTAGTCATTGAATAATAATAATATTGGACTTGTTGTTGGTGGATGTAGTCTAGGGATTGGGTGAACCATGTTAAATCCTTGTGTCATGTATTCTCTTCACTACGATTTATTTATTTTTGATAATGGTTATATTTGCATGTAATTGTTATATTTGCCTCCATAGCTTTGCTTCTTTCCTTTTGTGATAGGTGTTTGCATGAAAGTGATTATTGGGAGTTATGGTTGATTTTTTCTCAACTTCAACATGGTATCAGAGGTTCACTTTAGTGGCAAATATTTTCCATTTGGTGAATTTTTCCCATTGACCAACATCAGTTTGGAAATGTTTTTATTCATAAATTGTATGACACATCACCTCAAGTTTACCAAAAATAAATAAAACCCTTGGGCCCATTTCCACAGGATTTATGCATCAGATCTCCTTTCAAAATGAAATAGCCAATTAGTAATATTTTTTGCACATAGAAAATTAAACACATTCGCCTATGATTTCTAAAATAGAACTTTTTGGAGGGCCTTGATTCACCCTTAGTTTAAAAAAATGTTTTAGGAGAGGGACGACATTTGGCCCCCAAATATGAGGACATGTGTCACACACTAATTCAATTTCACCCATTATATTATGCATGGCCATATAATGGAAAAATCATATTCGCCTTGGAAATTCTAAAATATGTGTTTTTATTACACAAGATTTGCCAAATATTTTGTATGTGCTATAATATTCCCATAGAATTTACCAAAAAAGATTGGTATAAATACATTAATAGATTAGTAGGTTGTCTCAATTGTAACCAATAGTAAAGTCTCAATTTATCATAACTATTGAGATGATTGTTGGGTGAGTTGTGAGTATGATGACTTCATTTTAGCCTAAGGTGAGTAACTTAGACCCCTATTTATTTTTTCTTTATAATTTTAGTTTCTTCTTATTTAGCAGATACAAGTTATACTGTTAGTGGTCATTTATCAACTTAGACTAGTGACCAGTACCACCAAGTCATGGAGTAACTAGGGAGACCTAGGATATCTATATTTTATAGTGTAGGTCATACATACAATGGATACTATTTAGATAAATATATGTAATAGTCTATAGTTGACTATGAATTTTTAAACAACTCAAATTTTATGAAAACCTATATTTCTTGAGAGATGTTGAACATGAACAAGGGTAAGAGTCATACAGGTGGTAGAAGTCAAGAAAGGCTAGCCAAGCATACTCATAGAACCTTGTCATCATATTTTAGTGGCCATTTTCAAGAAGCTAAAACATCACAAGTACATTTACAAGATTTTGAACCACTACCACTACAAGTTCCACTGGTACATATTGAAGAAGTTGGTGAACTTGATAACTTTGATCATGATGAACTTGAAGAAGATATTTAGGTAAATACCTAGAGTAGATAAACAATATAATAAATTGGGATGATAATTCCAAAGATAGTGATGGTGAATGACTAGGAAAGAGAAAAAGAAAATACAATGCAAACATTGATGCAAAATCCAAAAAATATCAGAATTGGGATCTATCAATTAGGAATTTTCAAATAGAATGGGCCTCAAAGTATCCACTCACTGAATGTTTACACAATCCAAAAGAATTTGACCCTCTAGTAGAATGTAGATGTATGATATGCACATGAATAAATAAAAAAGAAAAGAGGTTGCAACTAAAAATTGACACCATAGAAAAGCATATAGGTAAAGTTTATGAGAATAAAATCATAGATGGAGTGGAAAAATTAGTGACATGATAGAAAACCAAGGAGAAATGTCAACATGATAAGAATGCAAAAATCCTAGAATTTTGGTAGATAATATAGATGAATCCTACTAAAGTAAATGAAAAGCAATGGAAGTTTAAGAAATGGGTAAAGTTCTTCAGTTAAGTGTTGTCTTCTATATTTTGAGCAAAGGGCATGCCATGATAAAAATTTTGGAAGCATGAATGCTAATGATATTTCTATGGGGGAGTATTGTAGAAATATGATTAGATCATTATCATGATGATATGTTACATTCATGACTGTGTTTGTCATTTATGTCAACATAGCAGTTTTTTGTGGTATCTAACAAAAGAACAACAAAAAGATCAAGTTGGTATGTACAAATCATTGAGCATTTTCACTAAGCATGGTTAAAGGGAGATACTAGTAAGTGTCTAGTATATGTAGCTAACCTCAGAAGCATAATACATTAAGTTTGGAAGAAGTTATGCAAGTTTTGGTGATGATTGTTCTGAGATAGAGTTTGTAGAAGCATGTTTTGGTAAACTTGTTATATCTCTTAGCAAAGTTGTTATTTTGAGAAACAAGGTTAAAGATGTGTAGAAGAAAAATTGGAGATGATGTGGCTAAGCCCTCTCATCATAATATTACATGTACAAAAGTTATTCAAGTTACTAGGTGACTAATTATTATTATTGCTAAGTTTAACATGTTCTTAATGATGTCCTATAATAGTTAATTGAGAAGATGTAATAGTTGATTTAGGGAATTATTTTATGGATTCAGTATAAAGGAAGGATATTTTCCTTTGTTATGTATGGATGAATGAATGATTGAAAGAAGCACAAAGACTAGAATGTGAAGATAAGAATAGTTGACTAAAGTTGGAGAGAACTTCATTGTTGAGGTTTTATTTAGTGATCTGAGGTTTTTTATTTGGATCTAAGATTTGTGACTTAGTCTACAAGGTTTGATAGTGATTGGTCTAGTTTAAAAGATAGAGGAAAGAAGATAAAACATAGTATGAAACATTATTCTACAAGTAATAGTTGAGAGATTAGTTGGACAATGAGTTTTGTTTTCTTGCCCCAGAAGCTATTTGGAAAATGGGTCCTTATGTAATCTACAAATCCAAATAGGGTTTGTACAACTCCTAACAGGGTTGGAATCTCCTAACAAGGAGTCAAAGTCTCCTAACAGGGACTCTTATGTACTGAATGTGTATATAAACTCCTAACAGGTTCCATATATATATATATATATATATATATATATATATATATATATATATATATATATATATATATATATATCTTTGTGGGCATCAATCCCACTAGCGTTTTCTCTTTGATCAAGGGTTTCCCTAGTTAACATATCTGGTGTAATTGTGTATGTGCATCTTGTTATGGTTGTTGTTTAATTTAATTAAATTATTAAGATTAAGGTTGATAAATATTTTAATTGGAAAAATCATTCACCCCCCCAGTTATCATGGTGGACTATTATTTCTAACAATTGGTATCAGAGCATCAGGTCCTTGAAGGATAAGCTTAACAACTTTGGGAGATCAGTGGCAAGTTATTTTAGAAAATATAGTCCTAAGTCTGATGGAGGAAATTTTGACACATAGAAGATGGAGCTTCTTGCCAAGAGATCAAAATTGTGTATTGAATTGAGCACCAAGTTTTTAGATAGAGGTACAAGTAAAGATAGATTAAGATTTGAAGAAGACATGACAATTAAGGAAGGTATTGATCTCCTCATGCAAAGAGAGAAATAAGATATGGAATTTTTTTTCTTGTTGAACATGTAATGAGTTTGGTCATTTTTCATCCTCATGCCCTAAGAGAGTAAAGAAAACTACAAAGAGTTCACTTTCTGATGAAGATGAAGAATTTAAAGAAAGTATGGAAAGATTCTTGAATGATTGTGATAATAAAGATAATGAACTTGAATTAGTTAAGAATTATTAGAAGAGATAGATTTGGTAACTATTGTTGATCCAAAGGCTAACCATGAAAATGTGGAAGTTATTATCAGCAATGATTTTCAGAATGGGAACTAGATTGAAGAAAAAACAAATCAATCCTAGAGCAGAAGAAAGAGTTGAGTTGAAGACTCCTGAACAAAATGGCATTGCAGAGAGAAGAAATAGGTCAGTAACAGAAGCAACAAGAGATATGTTAGTTGATAATGATGTATCCAAGATGTTTTTGGAGAGAAGCTATGAATACAATAGTCTATACTATGAATAGAGTGCAAGTCAGGAAAGACACAAACAAGACCCCTTATGAAATGTGGTTTGGTCACTCACCTATAGTTAAGTATTTTAGAATTTTTGGTAACAAATGTTATATCAAAAGAGATGATGATGCTGGTAAATTTGATGCTAGAAATGATGAAGCTATATTTCTTGGTTATTCATTAAAAAGAAGAGCTTATAGATGTTATGATCTAACTAAGACTATTGTTGAAAGTGCAATGTAAGAGTTGATGAGAAGTTTAGGATACAAGAAAGAATAGTTGACTACAATTTTGATGATGATAATGTTGTTACTAAAAGAAATGATGAAGTGTTCTTTGAGACTAACAATGATTTGTATAATGAAGGAGAGCAAAGGAAGGAACATAGTTTGGAACCTATAATAGAGTTAAGAGTTGAGATCATAACTCCTACTTCTAGTAAGAATATGACAAAAAATATCCACTAGAGTAGATCATTTGTAGTAGAGATAAATGTGTGATGAAAAGAAGTAGAATCAATGAAGAACTATGTTTGATATATCAAGTAGAACCAAAGAATGAAGATCAGGCATGTAAAGATGACTACTGGAAGCAAGCTATAAAATAAGAATTGGATCAAATAGTGAAGAATGAGACATGAGAATTGGTCTCTAGACCAGCAGACAAGAATGTGATTGGAAAAAAATGGATATTCACAAATAAGATAAATGAACAAGGTGAAGTTGTAAGGAACAAAGCAAGATTGGTATGTAAAGGTTAATCATAATGATAAAGAATAGACTATGATGAAACCTATGCTCCTATGGCAAGAATTGAAGTAGTAAGGTTATTCTTTAGCCTATGCGGCACATAAGAAATTTAAGGTATATCAAATGGATGTCAAGTCAACATTTATGAATGTAGAACTTGAAGAAGAGGTATAAATAGAACAACCTGAAGGTTTTCCTTTGATAGATGACAAGGACATGGTATCAAAATTTAATAAAGCATTGTATGGCTTAAAGAAAGCACCTAGAACCTGGTATGGAAGGCTGGACAAGAATTTGAAAAAACTTGGTTTTAGTAAAGGTATGATAGACTGTAATCTATACTGGAAAGAAATAGATGATGGATTGATGATTTTGTTAATATTTTTTTATGATATCATATTTGGAGGAGATGATGATGAAAATAAAAATTTTGCAAAAGAAATGAAAAAGGAATTTGAAATGAGTATGATAGAAGAGATAAAATACTTCCTAGGATTACAGATTGTGCAGGATAAAGAAGGAATCTTTATTTCTCAGACTAAGTACTTGAAATATCTTTGAAAATGTTTGGTTTGGAAACATGTAAACTAGTTGGAACACCTATGGTAAGTAGACATAAGTTATCTATAAAGGATGAGATGCCTAATATTGAGTAGAAGAAGTACAGATCTATGACTGGAGGATTGCAATATCTGACTCACATAAGGCTGGATATAGCAAATGTAGTTGGAGTTGTTGCAAGATTTCAAGCTAATCCCAGAGAAGAACATTATGCAACATTTAAGAGGATATTTTGATATTTGAAGGGAACACCAGAGTTTGGATTATGGTATGATAGATTTAATGATTTCATTTTCTATTCTTATGTTGATGCTAATTGGGCAAGAAGTATGGATGAAAGAAAGAACACCAATGTTGGAGCATTTTTTTCTTGGAGGAAGATTGGTTTCTTGGTTAAGAAAGAAGCAAGATTGTATCTCATAGAGTACAAAAAAGATAGAATATGTTGCAGCAATAAACAAGTGTAATCAATTTGTTTAGATGAAGTAGATGTTGAAGGATATAAGGATAGAATTCAGTGAACTTGTTGTCATACATTGTGATAACATAAGTATAGTGAATATGTCTAAGAATCTAGTGTTGCATTCTAAGGCTAAGAAAATTTCTATCAAGTATCACATGTTGAGAGAGAAAATTGCACAAAAGGAAATCATGTTGGAGTATGTAAGCACCAAAGAGTAGATTGCATATATTTTCACAAAGCCTCTTCCCAAAGAGACTTTTGGGTATTTATGAGGTATACTAGAGGTTATGCCCCTACCTACATCAGAGTAGATGATGTACGAGTGCATCACTCCAGTGTTACAGAGTATTATTCTTTGTTTGGACTAAATTTTGATGCTTCCTATATGGGGGAGTATCTATATGGATAGAGTCAGCAAGGACTCTTGATAGATATTGTTTTGAATAGTATCCTTGTACACTTGAGTAAGTCAGTGATAGTTGTTGTAGAGATAGATGGTTGATGAAACCTTTGACATTGATGTCAATGGGGGAGAGATTACAACATGAAAAATAGTTTTTTATAGAGTACATTGAAGTGAGAGATTACAACATGATATAGAGAACATTGAGGTATATTAATGGGGGAGAGTGATTGATGAAGAGGATTTGAAAAGAAAGGATAACAACCTTTTTCAGTTGGTATTCTTGGAACTAGATGTTTTTCATCTATTTTTCCATCAATGCCAAAGAGGGAGATTGTTGGAAGCATGAATATGATGATACTTCTATGGGGAAGTATTGTAGAAACATGATTAGATCATTATCATGGTGACATGTTACATTCATGATTGTGTTTGTCATTGATGTCGACATAGCATTTTTTTGTGGTATCTGATAGAAGGACAATAGAAAGATCAAGTTGGTATAGACAGATTATTGAGTATTGTCACTAAGCAAGGTTAACGGGAGATACTACTAAGTGTCTAGTATATGCATCTAACCTTGGAAGCACAAGACATTAAGCCTAGAAGAAGTGATGTAAGTTTTGGTGATGATTGTTCTGAGATAGAGTTTACAAAAGCATGTTTTGGTAAACTTGTTATATCTCTTAGTAGAGTTATTATTCTAAGAAGCAAGGTTAAATATGTGTAGAAGACATGTTGGAGATGATGTGGCTGATCTTTCTCATCATAACATTGAATGTATAGAAAGCTATTCAAGTTACTAGGGGACTAATAATTGTTATTGCTAAGTGTAACATGTTCTTAATGAGGTCCTATAATAATTAATTGAAAAGGTGTAATAGTTGACTTATGGAGTTTTTTTATAGATTCGGTATAAATGAAGAACATTTTCCTTTGTTATGTATGGATGAATTAATGATTGCAAGAAGCATGAAGATCAAAATGTGAAGATAAGAAGAGCTGAGAGAAGTTGCAGAGAACTTCATTGCTGAGGATTTATTTAGTTATCTAAGGTTTTTTATTTGGATCTTAGGTTTGCAACCTAGTCTACAAGGTCTAACAATGATTGGGCTAATTGATAGGACAAAGGAAAGAGGATAAAGAATAGTACAAAAAATTATTCTACAAGGAATAGTTGAGAGATTAGTTGGACAATGAGTTTAGTGGTCTTGCCCCAGAAGCTATTTGGACAGTGGGTTCTTCTATTTTATACAACTCCTAACAGGGATTCAAAGTCTCCTAAAAAGGATCTTATGTACTAAATGCATTTATAGACTCCTAATAGGGTCCACCCTCTAACAAGGAATATACACACACACACACACACACACACACATATATATATACACACACATATATATATATATGGATATATATATATATATACACATATATATATGTATATATATATATATATATATACACACACACACACACACATATATATATATATGTATATATATGTATATGTATATATATGTGTGTATATATATATATCTTTGTGGGTATCATTTCCATCGAAATTTCCCCTTTGATCAAGGGTTTCCATAGTACATATCTAGTGTAATTGTGTATGTGCATCTTTTTATGATTTTTATTTACTTTGACTTAATGGTTAAGATTAAGTAAGGTTGATAAATGTTTTAATTGGATAATTGATTCACCCCCCCTCTCACTTGTCTTGGTGGACTATTATTTCTAACAAAACTACCCATCATTGAGTGGTTTGTTACACTTTGTGAAAGTTCATTATTATTCGAGGAGTCACTAGTTAGTAAACATTAGATGGGAATGGGAAAGTTGTCTTGTTGAGGTTGAAAAGAAAAATATCAAAGAAAAAATTAAAGAGTTAGATTTCATTGCATTATTTTTAGATGAGGTGACAATAATAGACAATACTTCCTAGTGTAGACACCTAAATCTGATTACACCGCTTCAGTAATCCTATTTAGCTATCTCTAAAGGCATAATTAATTAAATTCCTATTTAATTAACCTTTGCCATCCCCTAGCTGATTAATTTAATTAAATCATCTATAGTCCTAATTGATAAATCAAATAACCCATTATTTATCAATTAAATCCTATTCCCCTATCTAATTCCAAATCCCAAATTTATTAAAAATCACTCTAATAAATAAAACCCTCAAATCTAATAGCCCCTAAAGCTATCATTAATCCTCCATTTAGCCTAATCCACACCATTCACCCATACTAACTAAGCTTAGCCACTAACTCACCCACCCTCATCAATACCATCCACTTACACATCTCTAACATCCCTAATCTAATCCTAACCCAAGCCTAACCCATCCTCTAATCATTTGCACAATCTTAAATGAGCTTAAGACTTTCCTAATCCAAACCAAAGTCTCCTCTCAAAATATCCCAACCACCAAAGCCATAAATTCTCTTACAAAGCCATGAATGACTCTTACAAGCCCATTCATTGCTCTTACAAGCCATTATGAGGGTCTTTATGAGCTTTGAGCCTCCTTTATTGACCCCTCGACCCCTCTTACTCTAACCAATGACCCTGTGACATGTGTCACTCCCTAATTGACTATAAGGAAGCACAATCTATATGCTTTCCTCTCATTCAATCTAAGCCCTCCATGAGCTTTTCCTCATCCTTGCATCCTAGCCCTCGATTCCTCAAGTCCTTAGCATATAAATTGGATCCCCTCCCAAGCCATTTTATCACAATCCATCAAGTAAAGTTATAATGCCATTTTGAGAAACAAAGCCATCAACCATACCCTCATAACGCCAAATTGAGAGCTCAGAAGGCTACCAATTTGCCATTATCCATCTCCAACATTGAAGCAATTGAGCATACATCCATATCAAAGGACACATCTACAAATCAAGTGATCATCCTCATTGAGAGAGCCTATCGATGGCTCATATTCTCATTTGAGGACCTCACTTTGTCTCTCTTTATATGTTTTGTTAGTTTGGTTTTGTAAATTCTTTGTTTATTTTATTATTTTTCTAATATCACTAAATTCACATACACATTTTGCCATGCCCGATGGGACCCTGCAAGGGTCATTTTTATCTTCATTAATGTTAGTTTTACATGCTTTTTCATGTTTTGGCTAACCATGCAAAACTAACATTAATGGCAATATCTTTTGTTTGTGTTGCTTTCTAATTTTTCTTGCAGGGCCACATTGAATGCCTCAAGAATGCGCACACAACCCTCTAAGCAATTTTCACACAGTCAACTCTCAAAAAACCTAGTTTTTTGCATCCCCACGGTCGCAAGAACATGAACCCGTGACCGTGGGAACATGCCATACTCCGACAGGATTGCGAACCCACGACCCTAGGAACGCAGGAGAATCTACGGGAACACAACTATTGACCAGTCAAACTTTGAAACCCATTCTCACATATGACCTCTCAAACCCGTCGAAGAATTTCTCTATGGGAATGAGGCTAAATTAACTTGCGAGATCACTATTTTCGCGAGATCGCTTTGTGTCATTTATCCCGCAGCCTATTTTTAAAAAAAAAATTTACCAGTTCTCTATTTTGCAGGATCACTATCTAAACCCACAGGAACACTATCTAAACCCACAAGAATGTTGTCAAAACTTGCGGGATCACTATCCCGCTGCTTATCCTTGCATCCCATCCACGAGAACGCATTCCATAAACTTGCGAGATCACTTTCTTGCGGGATCGCACTGTGTTTTTTTAACCCGCGGCCTCATTTCCTGCATTTTTTTTAGTAGTCCTATGTCACATTCCCACGACATTTTCTCACGTTTTCGCGTCTACGGGATCGCTGCTTAAACCCGTGGGTTTGCTGTTTTAACTGCTTGGTTCAAATTTCTTACTTTTTTGGTGCATGTTTTTATTCTAACTTGTTTTATGTAGGTTTTATCATCATATCTTTATGCTCATTATCAAATCATAATCATAATCATATTTATAAATAATAATAATAAAAAAAGAAGAGTATAAACCAAAATTTAACTTTTAGTGGTTCCATAGGATATGGACTATTTTGAGTTGATTTACGCATATCAAAAAGAACAAAAAAAGTTAAAAATATTTTTCCCATAGTTAAGCTTTGATTTTGGGGATTTTTGGGTGACTAATCAAATCATTTTTTTGTAGCATTGCAGGTTGGAGTGACAAACCTAATCATATTTTTTTGTAGGTTTTTCTTAGAATGAACTTGCATGTTTAAACACATCTCTCATTAAATTAATGTCATTTAATCAATCTTCAATCAAGTTTTTATTGAAATGCATGCTTAAAACAACAAAACACAATCTTGAATGTAAAGGATCAATTAATCATTTCTATACCTCACACTTCAACTTTGGGTTTTAAAAAGAATTCACTCAATCTTGAATGCCTAACAATCAATGAACATTGCATGATTTGGACACATTTCAATGACGCTCACATTTCTTATGTTGATGATCTCTCAATTTCCATTACGCTGATGACACTGTCAAGTTGGAATGAATATATTATGTCATAAACACGAGTGTCTTCAATCATAGCTTAGAAAATCTAAATCATCAATTGGAATAAACGTGTGTCTTTTAAACCCAAGATCACTTATGTGGTCTTGTTTTACACTTTTTAGGAGGCCTACTTGGGGATTTCATCACCCCTTGGGACAACCTTAACTCAAACATTCCAACAGAGTATAAAGATCAAGAGGTGAATCCAAAGACATGTCTCTTGGGATCAAGATTCTGTCACTCGGGCTAAGCCTCAAGGAACTTTATACCCTTGAGAAGTGAAAGAGGAGAAGTGGGTTACCACTCCTCTCAGCTGTGTGACATCTTTTTGGTTTCATCTATGGATTTGGGCCTCACATACCTTGCGTATATCGAGGACTCCCTAGCTAAACCAAATTTCATCCTTGTAGAAAGCTTCCTAGGATGTTGGTGTGTTTGGCGTGCTTGCTCCAAACTTTTGTCTACTTGTTTGTTCATAGCTTTTGAATGAATGTTTGCCAACTTTGGTCAAAATCCTAGAAAAGAAAAAATCTCCCACCTCAAGGAATACTTAGCGTAGTCACTGCCTCATCAAAAAATCATCCAAGCTCCCTCACCGCAATCGAATATATCTAGTTCTTTTCTTTAGAAAAATCCCAAATCCAAAGTCCATCCAAATCATCCCCCCAGCCAGCTAGCAACCCAATCCAAAATCACCCAATCCTTTAAGGAATTGTTGTTACTCTGCCAAATTTTTCTATCAATCAATCTATCCAAATCCCTCAATCTCCCCAAGGTTATCCCTTTGACAGAGCTTTGTCTAGGATAATCTAGCCTTGTCACTTGTCATCCCTCATCACCTTAAGCTAAAGGTTGGGATCCACAAGTGGTCAATCTCATGTCATGCCCATAGGATCATTTGTCTATCCTCAAGTTGACACCAAAAGCCACCAATCCTACACATAGGAAAGCAAAACTCTCACTTTTTGACAGCATACCCTTGAAGTCTTCCATCCACAAGAAAGCCAAAAATCTCCAGCCAATCCTCCTTAGGTCTGTCATGTAGCTTTGACTCTCCCTAGGAAATCTTTCATCAGCCAATCCAAAATCTATGCTTAATCCATATCCAACCATGAGCTTTCGTGTTCATCCATATGCAAGACCCCATCCCCATCCAACTCATCATCAAAACATGAAATCCCAACCATATCATGATGAGTTTTTTCGCATTTTCCTTTCTCCCACTCCATCCTATTCCAATGATGATGATGATCTTGTTGACTATGATGGGTATATTGAAAGCCTTAGAGATATTCCTCCAAACATACCCACTAGTACTCCCTACGTTACCTTTGACAAGAGAAATCCATTACTATCCTCATCCTTACCTCCTCCTTATATTGTGCCCACATATTCCTCTTATACATTAGTCATATCTCCCTCTTCCTCTACCTTCATCTCCCAACCTCCACCATTCTAGAACAATTCTAGTAGCTACATCCCTAGTCCAAATCCACCATCCCAATCTCTTCCAAATCCTCCAACCAATCCTAGTTCTACAATACATCACCCCAATCCCCTTACTCCTCCTAGTCCAACACACTCATCTCCAAGGAATCTTCCAAGGAAGCCCAAAGCAACTCCCTCTCCCACCCCCATCACTCCTCTTACATCGTCCTATCACTACCATCCCTATCACATCCACCCCACTTATCAAATCCCTTCCATCTCCTACCTCCCATCCATAAAATCCCTCCAAATCCCATCCACATCTCCTCCTCCTAGCATTACCCAAATCCCATATAATGAACCTAATGAGCCCATTCCCCCATCCACCCATCCCCATTGCAGAACCTCCTACCCATCCATCTACCTCACTTAAAGAGACCATCCATACTTCTCCTATCATACCATCCACTCCAACCCATTCCTATCAAGATCTTGTCCAAAAGCATGTTGAAATATCCCCTAACACAATAGAAAATTCCACCATCCCACTTATTCCCCTACATGATCCACTTTTACCATCCCCTCCATATCTGAATCCTACCATCTTACCTACTCCATCTCAAGATCCATTTCCATCAACCCATCCAACTCAAGATCCTATTCTTCCATCCCCTCTACTTCATGCTCATACAAATCCCATAATCCTGCATGATGATAGATCCATTGAAGAAGAACTAACTATCATATCCGAAGCTCCAACTCCTTCAGCTAGTAATGGACTCACATCTTGTGTTCCAAATAATGAACTTCATATTGAAGAAAGAAATAAAAATGTATCTCTAGATGTTGGTATCCCCTCTATCCCTGCATGGTCCCAAGTCCTCCCATCTCCACCCCAAAGTTCCCATCCATCTTTTTCTACATCTATTTTGGGCCCTTATCCTACTCCTTATCTCCAACCCTCCATTTGGGTCCCTATATACCTAATATGAATCCTTTATCCCCTCCATCTATCTTGGGACCTACACCTTCCCTGTTTCCATCTATTTTAGGCCCATATCCTTCATTCCCTCCATCCATTTTGGGCAGTTATATCCATCCATATCCTATATTCCAATCTATCCTTCCATCCCCTCAAATCCACTAGCTAGATCATCAAAGGCACTCATCCTTGAATCCCTTCCAACCTTTAAACCCTATCACTCCATCCATTATCCCTCCATCTCCTCCATGCTCTTGTTCCCATCCCATGGCTAATAAAAGCATATTGGATGCCAAAATCAAAAAGCATAAATCCAAAAATCCACAAAAATCCAATTCTCGACATGTCCCTTCTAAAATATATGTTCCAAAAGAGAAGCATTTGATCGAAATCAAAGAAAAGGTCAAGAGGCCACAAAAGCCCAAGCTGAAAAAGTCAAAAATCATGTGGATACCCAAGATGCTCATAAAAGAAATGCATGTTAAACAAAAATCTCCATTGGCATCCATTCATGCTACTCAAAAAGCCTCATCCATCCATCCTTTATCCAAGTCCCAATATATTCATCCTTCATCCCCCCAACCCACTCTTAGTCCATATGCTTGTTATCCTAAATTTCCAATCCTCCATCTTCCAACTTTACTTGTAGTCTTTATCTTTCTCTTCCTCCATTTTCTCCTCAACCTTTCTCAATACCATCTTTCCCACTACTTTATCACCTCTCAAGGTGTGTGCCAATGATGATCTTTCCATTTCCCCACCTATCTTATGTCTTCCCATCCATTATCTACCAAACTCCCACCCACCATTCCACTTGTTCAATCCAATCCTTTTCCATCCATCCTACCAACATCTATGAGCATAAATGCATCAAAAAAGTCAAAAAAATAAAAATAAAAAAATCATCCATTGGTGAAAACTTGTCAATTCAAGCGCCATGGATAAGTACCATGATGAAAACTTGGCAAACAAGCTTCATGTGTAATCCCTTCATCCAAATTCTCTATACACTTTGGGGCACATTCCATCACCCATCATCCTCATCTCATCCCACCATACCAACCACATCCTATCCATTTCACCCACCATCCTCCTTTGGATCTTCATAGGAATAAAGTCCACCACTAGATAAATTTTTTTTGTCATCCCTTTGACATCCATTTTCCATCAAATTTTGTATCCACCTATCCTTTATCTACCCATTCTTTCATCCATCCAATCCCTCCATTGGCCTCATCCACCCATCCTCCTTATCCTCTACCTCATTAACCTTTCACATCCTAGCTTCCATCTATCTCCCTCATCCTCTTGTTGACCAATATTCAATCCTACTACATCCCTCATAACAAATCCTCTTGAATATCATATTATAACTGGGGGCACTCTATTCCTTGGAGACCATGTCATGTCCATCTTTCCATCAATCCTTATCTTTTGGCATTCCTCTACCCAACTCCCTCTATCCATTGTTCCCTTTTTCATCTATCCTTGCATCTCCCAAAATTACCTCCATCTTTCCATCCCTTGGTACATCCCTTGTCATTGGTATCTCACCCTTAGCTATCCCTCATCCTGAGCTTCCATTTGCTATCCTCTCATTTGAAGCTTTTCATCTGCTATCTCTTCATCCTGAGCTTTTTACTTATGCATATCTTAAGCTTTTCACAAACCATCTTCTCCTTTTGAGCTTTCCATCCCCTCTATCTCATTATCCCATGCTTTTCCTCTACCTCCCCATCTCAAGCTTTTCATCCACTATCTTCTCATCCCAAACCTTTCATCCACTATCTCTTCATCTTTATCTTTCTTGCTGCTATCCTATCATGCTGAGCTTTTGTACGATAATCCCTTGTACATCCGTTGATCTGTCAGTTGTATATTCCTTTCACATAAGTCCTTTTCTTAGTACCATTTTCTACCTCTCATCTCTTCGTGTCAGTTCATGCTTGATCATAACTTGTAGTTCTCTTGGTTAAGTGCTTTAGTGAATCCTTGTACAAGATCCCTTGTCATCAAAATGTTGTCCTAAAGAGTTCTACTTGCCCAACTCATCCTAGTCCTCAATATTACTGATAGATCCTTGTAGGATGCATCCTTCCTCTTGTCTAATCTTGGTTCGTCAGTATCCAGTCCTATCAATCTCTTTGGCAAAAAGTTAACTTTTTATGGATTTACATTTTCTTTTGATTTATTTTCTTTTTAGGATTTCTAGCTTGGTTCTTAATGTATCTCTTCCAAGTGATTTGTGTTGTTCCCTCCTCATGGTTGCCATGATCTTTTATATCATGGCGTGCTACGAATGGGGTAATTCAAGTGCAAGGTCTTGATTGGGTCTTTTGTTTGTTTTTCTTTTCTGCTTGTGGGTTACCCAGTGTCAGTCCCACATTGCTTCCTCTAGGATTCATGTGTGATGCTAGGGCAATCCTTGCATGTTTGTTTTGAGTTAGTTCTTTAGTCCTATGTAATATTGGTACAAAGGCCTTGATGTTCTTCGTAACCTTGGCATATACCCAATATTCCTATATCAAAATAAATGCTCAATTACATTGTGGTGCTTCCCTTTGGAACACCCCCGCACTCAAGCTTCAATGGATTACTTCACACTTCCATCCTATGAAAGCCTCATGTCCTATCCAACCATCCCATCCTATTAGTGAAACCCATCCTATCCAAGCATCCCATCCTTATCCAAGCATCCCATCTCACCCAAGAATCCATCTTATCCAAGAATCGCACCCTATCCAAGAATCCTATCCTATCCAAGCATCCCATCCAATCAATCTTGCCATCATGATCCAACCAATCTCTCAATCCCATCATATCCAATCTTGCATCAATCATAATCATAGCTATTGCATCAAATCATAATCATAGCTATTGCATCAATCATAATCGTAGCTCCTACATCAATCATAATCTTAATCATCATCGATCTTCATCCTAGAATCATAATCTCCCCAACCCTACCCTCCCATTCTTAGCCCTTGGTTATCCTTGTGCACATGGTTTTCCTTTGTCTCATTCTCCCCTAGTGAGAGTATGCACTTTCTCCCCTCCTCTCTTAGCCACTCTTTGTCCTCCCGCTCATCCTTGCTTCTTGTGCTTTTCAAGAAGTTATCAGGCCTCGCCTTCTCTCCCTGCCACCTTCTTGAGGGGGCATCATGCAGTCCATTCTCTCCTCTCCTACTCCAAGACTAGGGAAAATTTGTTGCTAAAACATCTTCCTCGTATCATTTATTATCAAACTTCTTTGAAATAGTGTTGTCTCAACACTATGTCAAAGAGGGGCAAAATGTAGGCATCTAAATCTGATTACACCGCTTCAGTAATCCTATTTAGCTATCTCTAAAGGCATCATTAATTAAATTCCTATTTAATTAACCTTTCCCATCCCCTAGCTGATTAATTTAATTAAATCATCTATAGTCCTAATTGATAAATCAAATAACCCATTATTTATCAATTAAATCCTATTCTCTTATATAATTCCAAATCCCAAATTTATTAAAAATCACTCTAATAAATAAAACTCTTAAATCTAATAGCCCCTAAAGCTATCCTTAATCCTCCATTTAGCCTAATCCACCCCATCCACCCATACTAACTAAGCTTAGCCACTAACTCACCCACCCTCATCAATACCATCCACTTGCACATCTCTAACATCCCTAATCTAATCCTAACCCAAGCCTAATACATCCCCTAATCATTTGCACAATCCTAAATGAGCTTAAGACTTTCCTAATCCAAACCAAAGTCTCCCCTCAAAATATCCCAACCACCAAAGCCATAAAATCTCTTACAAAGCCATGAATGACTCTTACAAGCCTATTCATTGCTCTTACAAGCCAGTATGAGGGTCTTTATGAGCTTTGAGCCTCCTTTGTTGACCCCTCAACCCCTCTTGCTCTAACCAATGACCCTGTGACATGTGTCACTCCCTAATTGGCTATAAGGAAGCATAATCCATGTGCTCTCCTCTCATTCAATCTGAGCCCTCCATGAGATTTTCCTCATCCTTGCATCCTCACCCTCCATTCCTCAAGCCCTTAGCCTATAAATTGGATCCCCTCCCAAGCCATTTTATCACAATCCATCAAGTAAAGTTATAATGCCATTTTGAGAAACAAAGCCATCAACCATACCCTCATAATGCCAAATTGAGAGCTCAAAAGGCTACCAATTTTCTATTATCCATCTCCAACATTGAAACAATTAAGCATACATCCATATCAAAGGACACATCTACAAATAAAGTGATCATCCTCATTGAGAGAGCCTATCCATGGCTCATATTCTCATTTGAGGACCTCACTTTGTCTCTCTTCATATGTTTTGTTAGTTTGGTTTTGTGAATGCTTTGTTTATTCCATTGTTTTCCTAACATCGCTAAATTCACATACACACCTAGGTATGCATAAAAGTCTATATATTGTACACGATTTTGTCCACCAATCCAATTTACTAAATATTGTTAAAATGAAGGATAATTCAAGAAGAAAAAATACATTTGAACTAGTAAAGAGTTCTCTAATTGAATATGGAGGTATAGATGAAATGACAATTGCCCAAAAGTTGGTGTGTGTTGGAGAAGATGGAGCTTTAGTAAGGTAAGGCCACAAGGATGGTCTTGTCACAAAGTTAAAATATTTTCTTTCACCTTACATTGTTGGCATTCACTGCATGATGCACAGAATAAATCTAGCTTTTTGAATTGTCAATAACTCTCTGGAAATATACAAAGTTGAAGTTCTAATCAAAGAGATCTATAAGAACTTTTGTCAAAGTCTTAAATAATTTAGGGAATTTCAACAGTTTTTTGAGGGATTAACTAATGGGAGAAATCTTCTTAAGAATAATAATACTAGATGGATCTCTTTGGATGGACTAGCTCATTGAGTTTTTTCTAAATATCTATCATTTCTTGGTACGATGGAGTCAACTCATGACAATCAGGGTAGTCAATGTAAATATGGTGACCTACTTGAAAGGTTAAGTAATGTAGAGACACTCTTAATGTTAGCAACCATTCTCCTCATGCTAGAGGAAATGAAAAATATAATGAAGAATATCCAACAAAGGTTTATGTGTATTGCATAATATAATACGTTGCATAAAATTACATGCATGACCCTTGATAATCTCTATAGAGATCCATATTCATTTTATGTGGATGAAAAACTTTCAGGGTGGATGAGAATCATATATTTGGATAATCCTAATAAATTTTAAAGATTGTTACAAATAGGGAATTATGTGCCAATATATGGGGTGTTGAGATACCAATGCACTACTAGGGAAGGCATGTGTCCATGAAAAAAGGAAAGAAACCCATGCAATCAAAATTAATTGTTACAAAGGAATGTTTGAATAAACCGTTGAGTCTATAATGAATTCTATGAAGGACATTTCTTATAATCTTTCCTTTAAAATTAGAGAAATATTTACTTGACATTAATTACTTAAATCAATGTGTATTGTGTTTCCCCATTATTAGAGTTTAATAAGTCCTACAGATTTTAGAGATAAGTTATTGGTTTTGATAGATCAATTTTGTAAAAGAAAATAAATCAATGGGGTAACTATAAATGGGGTTTTAGATTAATATCATTTGAGAGAGTAGTCTCACCTTTTTTTCAGTACAATGAAGGAACAATATGATCTTATGTGGGATCCCAAAGAATAAGGATTAGTAAACAAAATTTGGAGAAATCTAGCTCAAAGGGAAGTGTTGTAGGATTCAATATCATAATTTTTTAAGATTGTAGATTATGTTTGACCATGGTATTAGGGTCTATGGAAGGTGAAAGATTTTTTAGTTCTTTGTGGTTGCTAAAGTCAAAGGTAAGAAATAAATTATACAAGAATTTGGAAAGTTGTTTGAGGCTATAGACATCTAGTTATGAAGTCAATACTTTTCCTTATGAATAGGCACTAAAACTATGGATGAAGAAATGCGAAATAAGAGGTTTGGGAAGTGTTTCAAACAATAAGATCACTAACTCAAGAAGTGGAATTGGTACTAGTAGCATTGATGTTGAAGGTAAGGATCACTATCAGGTAAGTGAAGGTATGCAGACTAGAGAGAACATGGAACATGATGGCAAGGAATCCAAAGATTCAAATGATGAGATGTTGTGGCAAGTTTAACAATTACAGTATGATGTGTCAATTCTGAATTTATTACTTATTAATAATTACTACAATCTACATTCTAGATTTTGGATAGTATTATCTCAATCTAATCATGATTCATCTATCATGTATAATAAGTTATATTATTTTGTAAATGTCTAATGTCACAAAAACATGTACATTTTATGTCAGATGATGTCATGAATCAAGATTCATTCAATTTTTACCATTTCTATTATTTTTTATTTGCATTATTATGCTCATATGATACATTTTTATGGTACAATCCTTGATGATTTTTATGAAAATATAGAAATTCAAATGACAAAATTCATATTCATTCTCATTACTTATTTTACACATGATAATTGATAGAATTCAATGAATTCATTTGTAAAAGTTAAATTTGAATATCCAATTTCATAATCATGAGTTAAAAGTACTAAATTTAAAACCATTAGATTTAGCAAATGACCATGAATTCCCTTTTATATAAATATAGAAATAAGGGAGCAACAACAACTTCAAGTCATTTTGCCTCATGGGAAGAGTCTTAAAATAGCATCAAATTCAGTATCAAAATTTTTTTTTGCCTTTGCATTTGATAGGCCTATTAAGAAAAATAACATTTGGATTCTACTATGTTTATCCTATTCAAGAAGAAAAGTATTTTAAATTCATATCAAACAATTATAAATAGAAATAAAGTAAACACTACAAAGATGATTAAAATCACTTTCCAAGTTTCACATACTCTAATGCCTAATGGATGTCTTATAATATGATTGAAGATTTGGTTAGCTTTTGGAGGATGTTGAATTCTACTTCATTTGATGTTTGAATATTTGTCATGTTATAGTAGATGACCTTTAACTTCATCAAACTTCCATATTTGGAAGATCTACTTAAAAGAAATGCTACATCCAATAGTGCATTCAGATTCAGCAATAGTTTGATGCAATTCAAAATGCCTTCAAGAGTTGAATCCTGAGGAAACTTGGCTACTTTAGACATCATTTTGGCCTCCAACTCTTTTTGGTAATATTCTCTTCCAACAAATTTCATTGATGAATGTCTAGAGAAAGGATTAGGTAAACAAAGACTTATAATTAATTTTCTCTATCCTTCTTGGTGAGCTTTCTCCCAATTGAGTTCAAATATTCCTCTCTTTCCCTTATACTCTAGCATTATTGAATGACATTTGATGACTTTACTAATGCATTAATGTAGTCTTGAACTGCTTGGCTTGCCAAATACCTATCACTATGTGTGTTGATTATGTGTATAGCCTGTCTCATTGTCTTCTCGAGCTTAAAAGGTCTTTTTTCTTCGCAATCTTCTATTTGATACTCCCACAAACAGCTCAAAAACTTTGATGCAATTCAAACCAACCACACAACCTATCAATATTTTCGACCACATTTTAAAAAAAATTAGTTTAAATAAATTTTTGATTTTTTTTCATTTCATTCAATCAAGTTGTTCTCGTAGGTTGTGACTATTTTATTTTCCTTTTGTACCTCTTGCACCATTTGTGAAAACTAATTTTCACTTTGTTTCTTTATTTCCTCGACTTTCTCTTCACACTTTTTTTAGTTTTCCTTCTCATTGTCAAATTCCTTATTTAATTTAGTGATTGTATGTCCACTAGACTCCAATATTTTGAAAATATATGCTACACATGCCCTTTTATCCTCAAGTTGTTTATTTGATTCTTGCAATTTATCCCTGAGTTCTTTGAATTTTACATTTGCATCCATATTAACATGATTCAAAGCATCATAGAGTTTCTTATTGTTTTTTTCCAACTATTCCTTCAACATCTTGAGTTCTTCTTCTCTCTCTACATTTACATCAAATGTATTTTTATTACTTTCTTCCAATTGTTCCTTCAGAATTTTTATTTCTACCTCCATATTTTCTAGCTGAGGTGCATTTGCTTCTTGAGAGGAAACACTTGTAATCATTTTCTCTATTTCTTTGCACCTTCTATCTATTTCTTTCTCCTTTTTCTTAAATTTTCTATTGCCTTCTCCAGCTCTTTTTTCTCTCTCTCCATCTTGAAAAATGGACTATAGAACATAGAGTTGGTCTTTTTTGCCACACTAACTTTGTCCACATTTTTGACTTTGGAGAAATCCACAAATAGTGTGCTAACATGAAAATATAGTGATTTATCTCACTCTTTGGTGGATTATTATCTAATTGTGGGGGATAAACAATTATAAACTCCATCATTTCTTTATTTGAGTTGTATCTTTGAAATATCCTACTTAATGTAGTTTCTTGAGAATGATCCACCTCAAGTACATCCTTCTTGAATTCCTTATTATTTTTTCAATTCATTTTTGTGGTTTCTTAAAATTTTATTACAAATTCTTGAATTCAAAATTTGATTCTATTGATACAATACAATGCTTGAAATGAAAAAGAGAACTTGCAACATTGTACTTGTCTCCACTAGTGTCCAAGGATGTAATAATTTCATTTTGAGGATTACTAATGATATCACTTCTTCCTAATCATGCCCCACTACCACTAACAACTAGAGTTTTTGGACTATTTTGAAGGTTTTTTCTCCAAGGAGTTATGACTAGCATTGTATCAATATGAGTATCCGAAACCTTTTTCTTCTTTGCACTGTGACCTTCAACTTTAGTATCCTAGTCAAATTTTAGTCACATTATACTTTTTGAAGATGAAACAACATGGGAGGTTAGATTTCCACTCTATATGAATAATGGCATGGGTTCACTTTTTTTTAAAGAACCTGATGGGTCATCTGACTCATCTCCAATTATTGGTTTATGACCATGTTTTGGTGGCTCTTGTATTGGGAGTTGATACCAATTTCCTTAACCTAACATGCCCAACCTACTATCACCTAAATAACCTATTTTTTGTATCACCTTTTCTCCTATGGCATAATTTTCCCTTGTCTACTAGTTAAGTACAATATATTTTCCATTGAATCAAATGTACTACCAGTGGTAGTGCCTGTAGTGGTGGATGAATGATCCTACAAACCTCATATTCATTGTTTTCATAATTTGCATCATGTTTTGTTGTTGCTACATCTAGATTCTCATTATCTCATAATATGCTAAATGTTTCATCCTTAAGAAAGTCTTCAAAATCTATAGAGGTCTTAGGTTCACCGAGATTCTTCCTTATTTCACAAAATGTATTAAATTTTGATCGACACCAATGTGCAGCTACATAAGCTTTATTTATGGCATATGGGAGATGATTTTTACTTGAATGATCCACTATCTAGTAGAAATTGTAGGATGTCATAGACTGAACTTTTTCTTTGTCTATAAATTCTTTAATTTTTCCTAACAATTCTTGTATTCAAATATTGTTTTCACTAGAGAATTTCTCCATCTCTATTTTGATCTCTTCTCATGAGTTCATGTTTTAAAATCTTTCAATCAATGGAACACTCTCATGTTGACATTTAATTATGGAGTTCCATTTTGTACATGCTTTGTACCAATTATATTTAGTAGATCATACTACCAATGCTTGGCAACATCAAATTTAAAAAATACAAGAAATTCATGTACCACATTGAATACTCTTCTCTTAATAGTGAACTCTTTGCATTTGATAAGAAAGGAAGGAAAAATAGTTTTCTTTTGTTGACCATGATAGAGTACGTCTTTTTTTTCCATCTATCATACATATTCCAATGCAAATATCCTCTCTATCACATATATTAGAAGTTCATAGGATTCTATATTTGAATCATAAAATCTTAATACACTATACTCTTCCATAAAGTACCAATCGCCTAATTGAATTTGACTTCCTAATTGAATTAATTGTTTATAAGATATAGCCAATCTAGGAAATGAAGTGCCCATAATTTTATGATAAAGTGGTGCCAAAAAGAAGCCTAAAAAGTGGTTGTAGTTCCCTTAGGGGTCACCCATCCTAATCTCAAATATCCATTAAAATATCAATTTTTTAAACTTAAGCGAAATCTTGTTTGTTTCAAAAATTTGACAATGCTTTGATAATAGAAGATATCACAAATAGGTCATATATCTAAATGTCCTTTGTAATTGTGGGTTTAACCTTCTTTTAGTCATTAACAATTGTTCATTAAATCCTAAATTCTACAGCCGATACTAATTACTAAACTGTCAATAAAAAATGTGTTTAGGATCTTACCCAGAAAGTTGAAACTATAATTGATAACTATTTTTTGTGACACTATGAATATTTAGAAAGATTGGGTTTGCGTTGCAACTTACAAATTGTAATTCATAATCCCTTTCTAACACTCCAATGCTTTTACTAAATCTTGGATTGTAGTTTGTCCAAAGATCCAAGATTGAATAATGAAAACTAGACCTTATTGTCTACACAAAACCAAATTTTAGAAATTATAAAATCAACAAATTCAAGAATGTGTTTGATATTAATTCTTATGCACATTGTACCATGTACATCGTGTATTATAATTATTTGTGACATCATAAATGTATGATGTTATAGTATAATTCAGGATCAAATCTAGTAATTATTGCTAATTTTTAAAGAATTAGTGGCTTGACTTCTTTCTCAAGACTTCTTTTCTTAGGAAATTTTGAAAAAAAGGAGGGTAGCCAAAATCAGCTTGAAATAAATCTCGAGTCATCAATCTTTGATGCTCTAATGATGGTAGTATTTGATCTTTACATATCTTGTCACAACACCATGCTCTATGTTAATGCTACATGTCTTCTTTCTCACCTGATATGTATATAACATGTGTCTTCTTTTTACAACATTTGAGAAAGAAAGACTACTCTTGCCAAATGAGCCCAAAATACAACTAGGGCCATTCAATCTTTAGTGAATGAATGATGTATAAAGGATGTTGATGCCTTAGTAGATGTTACATAAAGTATGCCACATGTCCTCTTTCTAGGGAATATGGGAATACAAGTCAACTATTTCCAAAATTGGACCAAAATTCATTTAGAGTCATTGATCTAAGTTGATCTAATGGTGATCGGCTTGTTTCTTTTTTCACACAATGTAATTGATGCCCCGTCACCGAATCACACATGTCACTATGATATTTACCATGGGTCCACCATCCACATTAAAATGAATAGTGAATAGTCATAGATATTACATGTACATGTCATGTGCCTTCTCTCCTTTGGGAAAACAAGTTGAGTGTTGGCCAAATCGGCTCGAAATACATCTCAAGTCATTGATCCTTGCTCATCCAATGGTAGTTAGTGCATCCCCTTTATTATATTAATTTTTGCATCATCATATTAAATCATAATTACAATATTAATTATTATAATATTATAATAACAACAACATTGTATTAACACTTGTTAAAGATAAAAATTACTAATTAAAAATAAATTGAATAAATATGTTTTATGTTTTATTTTAAGAAAATATTTGACTTATTTATGGTATTATATATATATATATATATATATATAGTGATTGAATAAGAAGAAATTCATTAAAAAAAAATAGAAATGGGAAGCTACGTATTTATGTATTGAATTTTAAACTGAACCATTTAAATTAACAAAATATTTATCTTATTTTTGTTGGAAATATAGGAGTACCTGAGAGGGAGGGTGGGGGGGGGGGATTGAATCAGTTACCACTAAAATAAATCCTAGATCCCTTAGATGTCAGTAATAAAATTTAAAGTGAGAAATCTGATTGTTGTTGTTATTCGATAAACACACAAAAAATGTTGTAACTTTTATAAATGCAGAGTGTGATTTACTTTTAGCTAATCTTAGACATTCATAGTACTTAATTTGCAACCATAAGAGAAATAACATGAACACATGAGACACCAAGATTTAACGTGGAAATGCAATATGGGAAAAATCACCAATGTAACTAGTTACTATTTTTCACTCTTCTGAAGTGAGCCCTATTGGGAGCCAACCTAGTTAAAGGTTACAAAACACACTGTTAGGTGTGATCTTGTTAGAGGATTTAATCACCCTATAAGGAGTGGCCTTGCAAGAGGTCTTGAAAAAATTCAATAGAACTGTCACCTTGTTAGAGGATTTACAACTGGCTATTAAACCAACTATGTTAAGAGATTTAGATCACTACTACTATGGTTAGAGAGTAACAATGAAATGACTTGATTGTGATGCAATTGAATTCTTGATTACAGATCTCTATTATACTTCATACTCAATCCTTCTTGATCAAATAATACTTTTCTGCTCCACGAGGATACATGCTTATCCTTTAAGTTTGCTCTTACTCTTTCCTTCTCAATTCAATCAACACACTTGTGCACACACTAAAAATCTCAACTTGACTTTTCATTTATATCATCTAGATTGTCAAGTTGGCTCAATTACAAATTACAATAGCCAATAATCATTACTACAGTTAGCTAGAAACAATATTTAAAATAAATAAGCTTCTTATGCCAAAACAACAAAATTCTTCATTGGTCGACCTTGCTCAGTAAACATCGGTTCTGAGATCATTTCTTGTGTTAACCAATGGAATCTTGGTTAACACTATGAACTTACAAAGATATCCTTTGAAAATTGAGTGAACTCGGTGAAAACTGACTCTATCCAACTTTCCTTTGCTAGCCATGTAAACTCAGTTAACATTGTTTCCCTACCTGAATTCCTTTGATGCCCAAGTGAGCTTAGTAGACATTGTCTTCGCAGAGTAATCTTCAAGAATGCTCGGTAGACAAGGAAAACTATCTTGCTGACAAAGTGAGCTCGATAGGCACTAACTGACAACTAATATGACATTTTTGTAACATCAAAGACAATACACTATTAGATAATTGTATCCAACAATCTCCCTCTTTGGAATTGATGGCAACACAACATGTCATAGCACAATGAAATTTGAGAACAAGACTTTCTCTAATAGAAAGTTTCTCCCTCTTAGATTTTTACCAAAAAGCTTCTTCTCTCTTATGTAGTAATCTCCCTCTGTGAAGGAATTACATAACTTCTAAGATAGTGTACTTCTCCTTCAAAAGATATAATTTTTTTTTTAGAAAGATATGACAATAATCTTCTCCCTCTTTGACAACACATGCCAAAGACAACACATACCAAATTAGTATCAATGTACCTTGAGTACTAATTCATATGCAATATTCCCTTTGACTATTCTACATCAACTAATTGATCTTCAACTTGGTTCCTATTGATGCATCACTAAAACTTTATTTAGTGAGCTTCAAATAGGGGAATGATCCTTAACTTACCTTTTCGATACAAGAATGCATCCTTAGATAATTTCTTAGTGAATATGTCTACAATCTATTATTTTGTGTGAACATATTCCAATCTGATTTCTTTGTCTTGCACTAGTTTTAAGACAAAATGATATTTTATGGCAATGTACTTAGTTTTGGAATGCATCACTGGGTTCTTTGATATGTTAATTGCACTAGTGTTATCACAATACATGACAAATAGTTAATTGATCTCAACCTTCATGCCTTCCAACAACTATTTAGACCAAATAATGTTAGAACAATTTACTACTACTACAACATATTCTACTTCTGTTGTAGATTGGGATGTACAGTTTTGTTTTTTGCTTGTCCAAGATACCAATCTTTTACCAAGAAATAATGCTCCACCACTTGTACTTTTTTGGTCATCAAGATTTCCTGCCCAATCAACATCAGTGAATATCTTTAGGTCTAAGTTTCCTCCAAGTTTGTACCATAAACCATAGTCTTCAGTACCTTTTAGATATCTCAAAATTCTTTTGATTGCCATCATATGATTTTCTCTGGCTTTGGCTGAGAATCTTGCCACTATCCCAACTGCTAAAGCAATATCAGGCCTTGTATGAACTACATACTATAATTTTCCAATCATTGATCTGTATAAGGTCTGATCTACCTATTTTGAATCATCATCTTTGGTAAGCTTTAGTCCAATACACATGGAGGTTGCAACTAATTTAGAATCTTCCATTCCAAATTTCTTGAGTATCTCTTTGATATACTTAGATTGATTAATGTAGATACCATTCTTACTTTGTTGTATCTGTAGTCCAACAAAAAAATGTATTTCACCAAACATGGACATTTTAAACTCTTTGTTAATTTTTTCTAAAAATTCTTTCCATGGATCATCATTCCCTGTAAATAGAGTGTCATCCACAAATACTTCTACATATAAAATCTTGTTATCTAGTCCTTCCTTGATATACAAACTATTGTTATCATTAGCTCTCTGAAAACCAATCTGTATAAGGTAGTTGTGTAACCTTTCATACCATGCTCTAAGAGCTTGTTTCAGACCATACAGTGCCTTGTGTAATTTGTAGATCATGTCCCCTTTTTTTGGATCAACAAAACCTTCTAGTTGTTCAATGTACACTTCTTCATCAAGTATACCATTGAGAAATGCAAATTTAACATCCATCTGATATACTTTAAATCCTCTATGAGTAGCATATACAAAAAGAGTCCTAATACCTTTTAATCTTACAACAGGAGCAAAAGTCACACCATAATCAATTCCTTCTTCTTGAGAGTATCCTTTACACACCAATCTTGCTTTGTTTCTTGATACGTGTCCATCTTCATTTAGCTTATTTTTAAATAATCATTTTGTTATAATTACATTTTTGTCTTTATGCCTGGGAATAAGGGTCCAGTTTTGTTCTTCTCTATTTTTTCTATTTCTTCATTCATAGCCTCAATCCAACTTTCATTTTCTAATGCATCTTTAATACTTCTAGGTTCAAAATTAGCAAGTAAACATGTACCTTTTAGCTTAATTCTTTTCATAGTACCTTTTGATTTATCTCCAATAATCTGATCAGGTGCATGATGCCTTCTGACATACTTGGCCAATACAAGTTCTTTGCCTTTTGAATGAATTGACTGTCTTCATTTTGAACTTCAACTTCTGGCTCAGCTTGCTTAGACTTGGTAGGCATTGGCTCGGTAGCTTTAGAATGTGACTCGGGTCCTTGTGACTGAGTTTGAACTTCTTGCAACTCGATAACTGAGGAAGACTTAGGAGGTGAAGTTTCCTTGTTGATAGATGTGTCTGGCAATGTATTAGGTTCAAAATAAACAAATCTTTTGTAATCTTCTGGTTCCTTTTTTCTTTCTTCTTCAGTTCTTTTTGCAAACTCAACAATTCTCACATGTGCACTTTCTATGATTTTATGAGTAGACAAATTCAAACATCTATATGCCTTACTTCTACAAGAATATCTTAGGAATATACCTTCATCACCTTTAACTAATTCTAAGATGATTTCCTGTGTTAACCAACACAAGCTTTGTTAACATTGAAAACTTACAAAGATATCCTTTGGCAACTAAGTGAACTCAGTGAACACTTACTCTATCCAACTTTCCTTTTCTAATCATGTGAACTCGATTAACATTGTTTCCTACTTGAATTCCTTTGAAACTTGAGTGAGATTGGTAGACACTGTCTCCATAGAGTAATCTTCAAGAATGCTCGATAGACAAGGAAAACTATCTTGCTCACAAAGTGAGCTTGGTAAGCACTTACTGATAACTGATATGACATTTTTGTAACATCAAAGACAACACACAATTAGATAATTGTATCCAACAATTTTATGCTTTTGATGATGATTAAAAAATGATTAAGGTCTTAATAAAATATAGTTTAATTATTCTAATTTATATAGCATACTTAAAATTTTAATTAAAATTTAAAATTAATTACAATGTGAATAACTAAGTGTTCATAGCATAAAGTTTTTATATAGTATATTTATTACTTATTAGAGACTAGGGTTGACATGTGTCTTTTTTTCAGGTGCATTTATAAAAATGGTTGAGCATTCCCTAGATTTTCTCTAAAATCATCTTTTGTCATCGATCTAAGTTGATCAAATGGTGCTACTATGACCATAGTGATTTTAGTACTAATCGCCCAATTGAATTTGACTTCCTTGTTGAATTAATCATTAACAAGACACAGGCAATCTAGGCATTAAAGTGCCTATAATTTTATGATAAAATGGTGCCAAAAAGAAGCTTACAAAGTGGTTATAGTTCCCTTGGGGATCACCTATCCTATTCATAGATGTCTATTCAAATATTGGTTTTTCAAACTTAAGTTGAATCTTGTTTGTTTCAAAAATTTGATAATGATTTGATAACAAAAGATAACATAAGTAGTTCATGTATCTAAATGTCCTCTCTAGCAATGGGTCTAACCATCTTTTAATCATTAACAATTTTTTGTGCATGTGATGTACAATGTTCCCAATATAATTATATCTTACTGACTATTTAGACAGTGAATATCAAATATCATTTCTAGAACATTGACACCCACTCTCTTGTTACTTTCCAAACCGAAACACATTGATAGCAGAGATACAGTATCCTAAACTTATTGCGAACAAATATCCAAATCATAGTGAGGTTTATGATCATGAGGCATATTGAATCTATCTACTAACCCTCTGATATAACCAAAAAAATTATCTCTTCCTAAGTTATATGTTTTTGCTAGTTTTTCCAGGGCAATGTGGGTTGGGTTTTGTTCTTCATACCCTAGGTCCAATAGTCTACCAAATTTACTCTATCTGCTTTACCAAATTACCTCCTATGTATTTTGATTGATAATTGCCTTTCTATTTTCATCATAGTTTTCAATACAAACTATTACAAATTCTAGACAAGGAAATAATTGAGGAAGTCCCAAGCAGATAATTCCCCCAGTCCACGTTACAAATTTATCTATAATGCACCTTATCATGTTGTTCGATTTAATATATTTTGACTTCTTTTATGGATCATTCCACTTGTCTTCAATTTCATATCTAATTTCCTTAATACCCCTTCCATAGATAACAAGATCCCAAATTTCATGGAAGTCATCAGTAAAACCTAGCATCTTAACCAATTTGTGCATGTCAAAATATAGTTTCCTTGTCCCTTGTATTTTCTTTTGGGTTGCAATTCCATTGCCAGTGCTAGTGCCACTCCTCTTCTATGTTTTCATTATCATTGAAAAAATTTACAAAACTATACATAGACACAAATTATAATTTATAAACATGATTAATATTTAAACCCTAAATTGTATTTCTAATATTTAACATTTCAATTCTCCTAGCCGCTAGAAAGTAAACAATTTAGGATTACAATGCATGATAAATTGAAAATTAAACATTAAATTCGAGAGTTGAGACTAGTTACTAAATTTTCATTAAAAAATGTGTTTAGGATCTTACCTAGAAAGTTATAACTCTAATTGATAACTATTTTCTATGACATTGTGAGTTGTTTAGGAAGACTAGGTTTGTGTTGCAGCTTGAAAATTGTGATTTGTAACCCCTTTTTGATGCTCCAATGCTTTTACTAAATCTTGGATTGGTAGTTTGTCTAAAGATCCAAGATTGAATAATGAAAACTAAACCTTATGGTCTACACAAAACTAAATTTTACAAATTATAAAACTGACAGACTTGAGAATGTGTTTGATATTAATTCTTACATACATTGTCTAGTAGAAAAATGATATTATAATTATTTTTGAAACCATAAATGTGTGATATTATAGTATAATTCAAGATTAACTCTACTAGTTATTGCTAACTTCTAAAGAGTTGGTGACTTCACTTCTTTCTGAAGACTTCTTTTCTGGGAAAATTTTGAAAAAAAATGAGGGTACCCAAAATCGGCCCAAAATAAACCTCGAGTCATTGATCTTTACATGTCCTATCACTGCACCATGCTCTACGTCAATGACACGTGTCTTCTTTCTCACTTGATACATGTATGACTCATGTCTTCTTTACACAACATTTGAGAATGTCCAAAATACTACTAGAGGCAGTCAATCTTTATTGATTGAACGATGTGTAAAGGATGTTGATGCCTTAGTAGATGTTATATCAAGTATGCCACATGTCCTCTTTTCAAGGAATATGTGAATACAAGTTGACTATTGCTAAGATTGGTCCAAAATTCATTTGGACTCATTGATCTAAGTTGATCGAATAGTGGTCAGTTTGTTTCTTTTTTCACACAATGTAAATGATGCCTTATCATTGAGTCATGTGTATCACTATGATATTTACCATAGGTCCACCATCAACATTGAAATGAATAGTGAATAGTCACATGTATTACATGTATGCTATGTATCTTCTCTCTAGGTGATTTGGAAAAATGAGTTGAGTGCTACCCAAATTGGCCCAAAATACATCTTGAGTCGTTGATCCTTGTTCATCCAACGGTAGTTGGGGCATCACCTTTATTATAATAACACTTGTGTCATCATATTAAATCATAATTATAATATTAATTATTATTATATTGTAATAACAACAACAATGTATTAACACCAATTAAAGATAAAAATTACTAATTTAAAAAAAATTGGATAAATATATTTTATGTTTTATTTTAAGAAAATATTTGACTTATTTGTCTTATGTTTTTTTCAATTTTTTTGTGATTGAATAAGAATGTATTCATAACAAATTAAATAGAAATAGGAATCTATATATTTGTGCATTGAATTTCAAACTAAACCATTTAAATTAACAAAATAATTATCTTATTTTATGCTTTTGATGATGATTAAAAAATGATTAAGGACACAATACAATATAGTTGAATTATTCTAATTTATATAGCATACTTAAAATTTTGATTAAAATTTAAAAGTCATTACAATATGAATAATTGAGCATTCAAAGCATAAAGTTTTTATATAGCATATTTATTAGTTATTAGAGACTAGAGTTGAAATGTGCCATTTTTTCGGGTACATTTATAAAAATGGTTGAGCATTCCCCAAATTTGCCCAAAAAACATCTCTGGTCATTGATCTAAGTTGATCAAATGGTGCTACTATGACCATAGTAATTTCAGTACTAGTCAACCAATTGAATTTGACTTCCTAGTTGAACTAATCATTTACAAGACACATGAAATCTAGGCATTAAAGTGCCTATCATTTTAAGATACCTTGAGGATCACCTACCCTAATAATAGATTTCTATTCAAATATTGGTTTTTCAAAATTAAGTCGAATCTTGTTTGTTTCAAAAATTTGATAATGATTTGATAATAGAAGATAGCACAAGTAGTTCATGTATCTAAATGTCCTCTCTAATAGTGGGTCTAACCCTCTTTTAATCATTAAAAATTGTTCATGCATGTGATCTACAATGTTCCCAATATAATTATTTCTTACTGACTATTTTAGATAATGAATATCAAATATCATTTCCAGAATGCTAGCACCCACTCTCTTGTTACTTTCCAAACTGAAACGCATGGATAGAAGAGATATAGTATCCTGAATCCATTGCAAAAAGATATCCAAATCATAAGGAGGTTTATGATCACAATTCATATTGAATCTATCTACTAACCCTCTCATATAAGAATGTTTTTAATCTCTTCCTAAGTTGTTATATGTTTCTGCCAATTTTTGCAGATCAATGTGGGTTGGGTTTTGTTCTTCATAACCTAGGTCCAATAGTCTGCCAAATTTACTTTGTGTGATCGACCAAATTACCTCCTATGTATTTTGATTGATTATTGCATTTATATTTTCATCATATTTTTTAGCACAAACCATTACAAATTCTAGACAAGGAAATACTTAAGGGAACCCCAAGTAGACAATTCCCCCAATCCACGTTGCAAATTTATTTACAATGCACCTTATCATGTTGTTCGGTTTAATATATTTTGACTCCTTTTGTGGATCATTCCACGTATCTTCAATTTCATATCTGATTTCCTTAATACTCCTTTGATAGATAACAAGATCCCAAATTTCATGGAATTCATCAATAAAACCTGGCATTTTAACCAATTTGTGCATGTCAAAATATAGTTTCCTGGTCCCTTGTATTTTCTTTTGGGTTGTAATTCCATTTCCAGTGCCAATGCCACTCCTCTTCTATATTTTCGTTATCATTGAAAAATTTACAAAACTATACATAGACACAAATTATAATTTATAGACACGATTAATATTTAAACCCTAAATTGTATTTCTAATCTTTAACATTTCAATTTACCTAGCTGCTAGAAAGAAAACAATTTAGGCTTACAATGCATGATAAGTTGAAAATTAAATCTGGAATTCGAAACCAATACTAGTTACTAAATTGTCAGTAAAAAATGTGTTTAAGATCTTAGCTAGAAAATTAAAACTCTAATTGATAACTATTTTCTATGACATTGTGAGATGTTTAGAAAGAATGGGTTTGCGTTGCAACTTGCAAATTATGATTTGTAACCCCTTTTTGATGCATCAATGCTTTTAGTGAATCTTGGATTAGTAGTTTGTCCAAAGATCCAAGATTGAACAATGAAAACTAAACCTTAAAATCTACACAAAACTAAATTTTACAAATTATAAAATTGACAAACTTGAGAATGTGTTTGATATTAATTCTTACATACATTGTATAGTAGACAATAGATATTTATAATTATTTGTGAAATCATAAACATACCATATTATAATATAATTTAGAATTAATTCTAGTAATAATCTCTAATTTCTAAAGATTTGGTGACTTCACTTCTTTCTCAAGATTTCTTTTTTGGGGAAATTTTGAAAAAAAATAAAGGTACCCAAAATTGGCCCGAAATAAATCTTAACTCATCGATCTTTGATGCTCTAATGGTGGTAGTCATAGATCTTTACATGTCCTATCCACACCATGCTCTATATCAACACCACATGTGTTCTTTCTTACCTAGTACATGTATGAATCATGTCTTCTTTCCACAATATTTGAGAAAGAAACACTACTCTTGCCAAAATTGGCCCAAAACATGACTAGGGGCATTCAATCTTTATTGATCAAATATTGTGTAAAGCATGTTGATGCCTCAATAGATGTTATTTCAAGTATGCCACATGTCCTCTTTTTGGGGAATATGGGAATACAAGTTGACTGTTGCCAAGATTGGCTCAAAATTCATTTGGACTCATTGATCTAAGTTGATCAAACAATGGTTAGTTTGTTTCTTTTTCGCACAATGTAAATGATGCCCTATCACCAAGTCACATGTATTAATATGATATTTACGATGGGTCCACCATCAATGTTGAAATGAATAGTGAATAGTCACATCTATTACATGTATGCTATGTTTCTTCTCTCCAGGGTGATTTGGGAAAATGAGTTGAGTGCTACCCAAATCGGCCCGAAATACATCTTGAGTCGTTGATCCTATTGGATAAAATTGTCTAGTTGTGTGTTGTCTTTGATGTTAATAAAATGTAGTTAGAAATTAGTATCTACTGAGCTTATTTGGTTAGCAAAGCAAATTCTTGTGTCTATCGAGCATTCCTAGAAATTACTCTGTGGAAATAGTGTCTATTGAGCTCACTTGGGCATCAAAGGAAAATGTGGCAAGAAGTAGTGTTAACCAAGCTCTCATGGTTAATGAAAGAAAGTTAGTGTTTATCAAGTTCACTTGGTCTCCAAAGGATTTGGTAGGGTTTTTTGTGTTAACTGAGCTTCTATTGGTCAACATAAGAAATCTTTTCAGGAACAGTGTTTACCAAGCAGGGTTGGCTAATGAAGAATTTTGTTGATTTGAGAAATAAAGTTTAATTATTTGAAGTATTGATTCTAGCTGATTGAGGTAATGATTATTGGTAATTGTAACTTATAATTGGGTTGACTTGATAATCTGAATGGTATATATGAAAGGTCAAGTTGGAATTCTAAAGTGTAATAAGCGAGTATGCAAGTGTATTGATTATTTGAAGAGGAAAGTGTGAGCGAATTTGAAGGAAAATCAAATATCCTTGAGGAGCAGCAAAGTTTTATTTGATTGGGAAGGATCTAGTGAAGCAAAATAGAGATATGTAATCAGCATTTCAATTGCATCTCATTCATGTCATTTCATTGTTACTTTCTCACCATTGTAGTAGTGATTCCTAAATCTCTTAACAGAGTTGGTTTAATAGCCATTTGTAAATCCTCTAACAAGGTGATAGTTCTATTGAATTGTTCTAAAGACCTCTTGCAAGGAAACTCCTAACAGGGTGATTAAATCCTCTAATAAGGTCACACCTAATAGTGTGTTTTGTAACCTTTAACTAGGTTGCCTCCTAACAAGGCTCACTTCAAAAGAGTGAAAATTAGTAGCTAGTTACTTGGTAGTTTTTCCCATATTGGGTTTCCATGTTAAATCTAGTGTCTCATTTTTTCATGTTATTTATTTTATGCTTGCATGCTAATCACTGTGAATGTTTAAGATCTATTAAAGTTAACATACACTACATTTATCGAGTTACAGCATTTTAAGTATGTTTACCAAGTGACAGCAGTAAATAGTTTTATCAAACATCTAAGAGATTTGTGGATTTATTTTTTTAGTAATTGATTCACCCCCCCTCTCATTTACTCCATCTATATTTCCAACAATTGGTATTAAAACTTTTGGTGCTTGCAGGAAAGGTTTCAAGGACCTAAGCTAAAGATCAGGATGTCTTACAAGAGAGAAATTCTAAGGCTTAATAGGGATAACTTTTTAGCATGGCAAGGTCTCATGAGGCTTCATCTAGCTTCCATTGGAGATACAAGATTGAAATACCTTGATGAATAATATAATACTCCTTATGGTACATTATCTATTAATGACATTGCTGAGAAGAAGACTCGTAACACCATGATGATAGACATTGCATTTGCTCTAAGCTATGATGAATTTGATGATATCAAGGACTGCAAAACTACCTTTTCTATGTGGAACAAGGTAAAAGATATCTACGGAGGTAATGAAAATGTGAGGAGAGCCAAAGTAAAAAATCTAAGAGGAAAATTTGATCAGATGAGAATGAAAGAGGATGAAAACATTGCCAAATATGTTGAACGGATCAAAGCAAGTGTTAGTGCAATCAAAGCTTCTGGAGGAGATATCAAGGCAGAAACAATTGTAAGTAAAGTTCTTAGAAAATTGCTTTCCATTTATGCAATTAGAGTATCTTCAATTCAAGAAAGAAGATGTGAAGAAAATCATAAGATAAATTTGGATGCCATAGTAGCAAGATTGAACAGCCTTTGAGCTAGATAACTATAACAATTATGTTCCATCTTCTAAGAATATTGAATTTGCATTTGAAGCCAAGCTTTCACTCAAATAAAAAGGGAAGAAACTAAAGGACACTCAGTCAGAAAGTGAAGAAGAATCAGAGGAAAGTTTTGACAGTGATCTTGAAGTTGTTGAAGCTCTACTTGCAAGGAAATATTCTAGAGGCAGAGGAAAATACAAAGGTAAGGTTCCCCTAATCTATTTTTCATGTGAGGAAATTGGTCATATTGTAGCCAAGTGCCCAAAAAAAGCTAGCAAGGATGAGAAGAAAGGTCACAAGTGCAATGGCAAGAAAGATTTCAAATCATTCAAGGACAAAGGTAAGAAAACATGTTTTAAGGCTAACGACTATAAGGATTCTGATAATAGTGAAGATGAAATTGTTTACATTTGTAAGAATTTGCCTAAGAGAAAAATTCATCCAAGAACTAAGAACTCAAACACAAGTACACAGTAGACCAAAAATGGAAAGATTATGATCAGAAAAATAATGTATTCAAGACTTGATACAAGAGTACACTAGGAGTGCTTGATTATAAAGTCTACAAGAGAGCTTCTAGAGTGCATAGAAGTTAGCATCATGAAGTGTCATACAACCAAGCACATGTCCACTAGATATGGATTATCCTCCATTAAGCACGGAAGTAAGTGTGGTGATGAGAGGATAAGCCTACAAGGGTGGGACACGCAAAACAATGTTGTAGACACCATGTGCTCAAATAGAGGTGTGTACTCTTGTGTTGTCAACATGAAAACTTACAAGGTTGCACAAACTCCTAAGTGTCTCATAAATATAAATAATAAAATAATCCAATATAATTAAATAATGCATTAACCTAAGTAAGTTTAAATAGTAAAGTATGTATTTACACCAACACCCCCCCTTAAGTGCAACTCAAGGGAATGCCCTTAAGCTTATGATCTAGGATGAAGATGCAGAATGGGTCCCGGCTACTAGGCCATGTAAGGTACCCATGTACATAATGAAATGAAATCTCTCATAAAGTGGGGAAAGAGGGAAAACCTCATGGGAAAAACCCTCCCCCAAAAAGAGAGATAAAGGAGGATGCATCGATGGATGGAGTAATCAGGACCCCCCCATTATGACATACATCCAGTATATACAAAAGAGAATAAGAGAAGGAAGAGAGACAGAATAGGCTCCCCCCTCAAAATTTTCCTAAGGGAAAAATTCACCCAAGAACTAAGAACTCAAACACAAGCACAACTGTGTTGAAAAGAACGAATGCAAATCTGGAAAGGATGTATGTTGAACCTATTCCACTGAACCATCTGTCTCCTCTACTGACAAAGAGATGTCCACTAATTGTTGTTCATAAGGATCCACAATCATGCCAACTTGAGTAGATTGATCATGTAGACAATGGACATGAGGTTCAGAGTGAGCCCTCGCAACAACTATAGAAGTATCATCATCAATGAGAAGATGTGTGTCCTCAAGTTTGTCTCCCAAGTCAAATGAAGCTGGAGCTAGAAGACAAGTTGTACCATGCTATGATGGACCTTTCACTGTGGCAATATAAGCACATGGACTAGACTAATGTGACCTCTCACTACAACTGTCGATAGAACCCCACATGTATGAACCTGTTGAAGCACTATCGCTAGTGTTACTATCAGTTTCCACTATGTATGATGTGTGGAGAGGAGTAGAGGATAAGCTTGGAGAAATTTCCTCAAAATGAACATCCTTCTCCACAAAAATCTCATGAGTCTCTGGATCCATAAGTTTGTAAGCCTTCACATTGTCTTCATAACCAATAAAGGTACAAGGCCTAGGTATCGATGCCTTGCAACTCTTGGAAGAAAGGTTGCCCATGCTAGACAACCGAAGACTCTAAGGTGACTCACAACTAGTTTTCTGCCACACCATGCCTCAAAAGGAGTCTTGCCATCTAAGGCTGGATGAGGAGACCTATTAAGTATGTGAGTAGCACTGCTAATGGCTTCAACTTCAAGTGTAGGATCGAGAGACTTGGCCTTTATCATGCAACTTGCCATGGTCTTGAGAGTCTTAATCGTCATTGCTACAACATCTGTCTTGTGCGGACTGAATGCTAGTGAGTTCTGAAGATCAATCCCCTCAATTTTGCAAAAGTTCTTAAGTCTCTTGTCAACATATCTGTTCTCATTGTCCACTCTAAGTACTTTGATGGCCTTTCTTGATTTTTGTTCTACATGAGCCTTGAAGGCTTGAAGCTTGTGAACTACTTCATTCTTATGATGAAGGAAGAAGATCCAAGTGAATTTTGAAAAGTCATCAGCAAATGTGAGTATGTAGCAGCCTTGGCTGACTGAAGTCACTGTAAATGGTCCTGCTAATACCATGTGAACTAGCTAAAGAATAATTGGAGCTCGAGAAGACTTCTCTTTATCATACTTCTCCTTGAGATGCATATCCACTGAACAAGATGAACACTCCCCCTTAGAAAAGTTGATATTGGGTAGACCTTTGACTATGTGTTTTGAGAAAAGTTGTTGAAGAGAGCAGAAGTCAAGTTGACCAAACCACTCTTGTCATAGGTTGTTGTTTGAATTAGAGTGAGTTAACAAGGCTTGAGAAGAAATCTTAGGCACAAAATGGGAGAAGGAATAAAGCCTCTCATTATCATTGACTTTCCCAACTGCTACCAATGAATCATCTTTTAGACTGCACACCATCACTGAATCGAGAAGGAACTCAACCTTATGACCATCTCCAAGGTGAGTGATTTGGTAAATTGATAGGAGATTAGAGCTTAGATTGGGAACATAGAGAACATCTTTGAATTCCCCATCTTCCATTTCTACATGTCCTTTCCCTTCAACTTCCATTTTAGCATCATCTCCCACAAAGATGTGTGGCATCTTTGACTACTTCAATGAAGAAAAGTCTTGCTTTGAAGAACCCATGTGGTAGGAGGCACCTGAGTCAAGTATCCATTCTAAAGAAGAACATGTGTTGGCCATAAGTGCTTGACCTTTACCCTTTGAAGAGGTTGGAGTAGAATCCTTGTAAGTACCTAGCACTTGAATCTTATTCTTCTTGAGTAGATTTTCTAACTCATCGATTCTTTTTGTTTTGCAATGATGCTCATCATGATTTGGCTTTTTATAGTATGCATAAAAGAGTTTGTCCTTCTTTTCATTAGTTCCTTTCTTGTTTGAGGAAGAACCACCCTGTTGAGTGTATATGAGCAATGTTAGTATGCTAATAGAAATCAAATTTAAATAAAGCTTCTACAAACTAAACAAAATTCATAAACTTCAAGATAGACTAAGATGAGCTCTCAATTGAGAATATGAGCCATTAACGGGCTCTCTCAATGAGAAGCTCTCTTGTTGAGTAGCTTTGTCTAAATAGATAGGATGTATGCTCAAGCTTATGCTTCAAAAAGGGCTTCAAATGGAGTTGGAATTTGGGTGTGAGTGTATGGTTTTGATGTAAAATGGCTTTTTAAAATGGCATTATGACTTTACTTCATGGATTGTGTTATTTTGCAGAGGGGAAGGATCCAATTTATAGGCAAGGGGCTTGAGGGATTGAGGGCTAAGATGCAAGGATGGGAAAAAGCTCATAGAGGGCTCAGATTGCATGAGAGGAGAGCACATGGATTGTGCTTCCTTACAGCCAATCAAGGAGTGACACATGTCATAGGGTGAGAGGATGGAGGAAAGGGGAAGGATGAGTCAACAAAGGAGGCCCAAGGGATAAAATCTTCATAAAGACCCTCATAATGACTTTTAAGAGCAATAAAAGGGCTTGGAAGAGTCATTTATGGCCTAGTGGACTTCATAAAGTTTTATGGTTGGGATATTTTGAAGGAGATGAGAGGAATTTCGACTTGGGCTTGATTAGGAAGGTTTTAAGCTTGCTTAGGATTGTGCAAATGATTAGAGGATGGATTAGGATGGTTTAGGATTAGCTTAGGGATAGGCAAGTGGATGGCATTTAATGAGGGTGGGTGCAGGAGGAGATATTTGTTATCTTTGGCTTGGGTTAGTAAGTTTTAACCCATGTTTAGGGAATGTGACAAGGTTAGGAGGGGATTAGGATTAGGTTTAAAGACATCTTCTAGAAGAGTCTAGACTTTGGATGAGGATAAAGACTTTCTAGAATAGTCTAGAACTTCCTAGGATGAGGATGAAGACTTTCGAGAAGAGTCTAGAACTTCTTAGGATGAGGATAAATTAGATTTGTAGGAAATAAATAAAGTTTTATTTATTTCAAGGGTTTGGGTTGAGGAGATATTTATTAAAACTTTTTTAATAAACATGAGGATTAATATTTAATCTTAATTAAATATTTTGAGTTGGGATTAGGGGTAGGAAATGATGGGATTAGCCTTTAATCAAAATTAAAGAAGGATTAGAAGATTTTCGAAGAGGTTAGTGATCTTAAGGAAATTAGCCAAGTTTTGGGCAAAAAATAAATTTTTTATTTATTTTAGGATTTTTGGTTAATTTATTAATTAAATAATTAATAAATAAGGAAATAATGTTTAAAGAAGATTTAAACATTTTTGGGAGGGATTCCTTAATTAAATATTTTTAATTAAGATAAAGGGATTTAATGGCATAAAAATAAATTAAATAATTAAATAATTAATTAATTAATAAATGATGATGTCATCAGGATTTTTTTAGAAAATAAAAATACTTTATTTTCTAAAGGTTTTTAGGTGTCTACATTTTGCCCCTCTTTGACATAGTGTTGAGATAACACTATTTCGAAGAAGTTTGAATATGAACGACACGAGGAAGATGTTTTAGCAACAAAGTTGCCCCAATCTTGGATAAGAAGAGGAGACTCAAATTGGCAAAGAGACGGGGCTGAATTAGCTCAAACTCTCACTATGGGAGAATGATAAAGGAGAATCAAATGCACAAGAGGAAGCAAGCTTAAGACTTTAGGGAAGGTGGAGGATGAAGGAGCGGAGTGCTATAAAAAAGAATCCAGGATAGGGAGATGGATGAGGGGATTATAAAGTTGATGCAATAGGATTTCAAAGAGTCAGATTGGTGGAAGATGGGTTTCGAAGATCCCTAGGACTAGGATTGTGGATCTCGAAAGATGAGGCTTGGTGGATTGATTGGATTGGTGGATCCCTAAAGCTAAGAGTGATGATTGATTCTGAGAGATATGGTTGCACAAGTTGGGGTAGGAGAGACAGATGTTGGATATGGATGGGGGATAATGGAGATGAAGAGATTCCATTGAAGCTTTTTGAGCAGGGGGATACTTCAAAGAGAAGTACCACCATGTAGTTGAGCACTAGATTTGCTATAGGACGGTTGGTTAATTTCCAAGGTTACCAAGAACATCAAGGCCTTTTCACCAATTGTCCAGAGGACTGACGGACTGACTCAAAACAAACACGCAAGGATTGCCCCAGCATCATACATGAATCTTGAAAGGATCAGAGTGGAACCAACACTGGGTAACCGACAAGTAGAAAAGAAAAACAAAATAAAGACTTGATCAAGACCGTATGCTCAGAGTGCCCCATTCGTAGCATACCATGATATGGAAGATCGTGGCAACCTTGAGGAGGGAACAAAATGATTTCTTGGAAAAGATACTTCAAGACCCAAAAGGGAAGATTCCAAATCAAAAGAAAGTGAAAATCCAAAAGAGAACCATTTGCCAACGAGATGGGTAGGACGAGGTACTAACAGACCAAGATCAAACATGAGGAAAGCTATATCCTAAGAGGATCTATTGGAGAGCACCTAAGCTGATGGATCTAGGTGAGTGATGCGTCTAGCAAGCTGAACTAAGAAGGATAACACTTTGGTGATAGGAGATCTAGCTAAAGGATGCATTGGAATAGCTAACCAAGATGTGCGATGTGTGCAAGATGCTGATCAAGGAGGAACTGACACAAAAGCTGGATAGATACAATGGTACTAAGCTAAAGAGGATGTACAAGCTGACGGACCAAGATATTTACAAGCTGAAGCTGACCAAGATAGTTACAAGCAGGCAAAATCTCAGGATGATAGGATAGCGGGATGGTTCGATGTTGTGCAAGATGTGAAAGCTAAGGGTGGGGTGATAGCGAAAGATATGGATTTGGTAGGATGCATCCAATGATGATGAGAGATTTTGTGACCAAGGATAGCTAGAGGAGTAGGATGAGATGGCTAGATAGGATGGTAGATAGCTAGGATTATGATGGATATAAAGAGATGACATTGGGTTTGCATGAGGATAGCCTAGAGATAGATACCAATGACAAGGGAGGATGGACAAGACAAGATCTCCAAGGAATATAGTGCCCCCAATCAGAAGATAACATGCAGAAGGAGGTCTTATGATGGATGTGATAGGATTGAAGCTAGGATGGAAAAAGCTGAAGGGGCTAGGGAGATGGATGATAGCTGGGATGGTTGGCTAAAGCTGCAGGAGATAAGTGGATGGTGTGAGATGGAAGATGGAGGGTGGAGGATAGGTGGATATATTGGAAGATGGAGTTGGATGTCAAGAGATGACCAAAATCATGAGGGTGATAGGCTAAGCTAGGGATGGTGGGATTACGCATGATGCTTGTTTGCCAAGTTTTCATCATGGTACTTGTCCAAGGCGCTTGAATTGCCAAGTTTTCACCAGTGGACGCTTTATTTTTCTTTAGTTTTTTTTGACTTTTTGACTTTGGACTTAGCTGGAATGATTTTGGCTTTCTTTAGCTATTTTTGGCTCATAGATGTTGGTAGGATGGATGAAAAAGGATTGGATTGAACAAGTGGAATGGTGGGTGGGAGTTTGACAAAAAATGGAGGCAAAGACATAAGGTTTGTGGGTAAATGGATGAGGAAAATGGAAAGATCATCATTGGTACACACCTTGAGAGGTGATAAAGTAGTGGGAAAGATGGTTTTGAGCGAGGTTGAGGAGAAAATGGAGGAAGAGAAAGATAAGGACTAAAAGTAGAGTTGGAAGATGGAGTATGGGAAATTTAGGATAAGAAGCATATGGACTAAAAGTGGATTGGGGGGATGAAGGATGCTTATATGGGGATTTGCATGAAGGATGGATGGATGAGGCTTTTTGAGTAGCATGAATGGATGCCAATTGAGATTTTTCTTTGTGATGCATTTCTTTTATGAGCATCTTGGGTATCCACGTGATTTTTGACTTTTTTAGCTTGGGCTTTTGTGGCCTCTTGACTTTTTCTTTGATTGGGATTAAATGTTTCTTGTTTTGAACATGTATTTTAGAAGGGACAGGTTGAGACTTGGATTTTTGTGGATTTTTGGATTTATGCTTTTGTATTTTGGCATCCAATATGCTTCTATTAGCCATGGGATGGGAACAAGAGCATGGAGGAGATGGAGGGATAATTGATGGAGTGATAGGGTTTAAAGGTTGGAAGGGATTCAAGGGTGAGTGCCTTTGATAATCTAGCTGGTGGATTTGAGGGGATGGAAGGATAGATTGGAACATAGGATATGGATGGATATAATTGCCCAAAATTGATGGAGGGAAGGAAGGATATGGGCCCAAAATAGATGGAAATGGGGAAGGTGTAGGTCCCAAAATAGATGGAGGGGATAAAGGATTCATATTAGGTATGTAAGGACCCAAAATGGATGGAAAGGGTGTGGGATTTAGATAAGGGATATATGGACCCAAAATGGAGGGTTGGAGATAAGGAGTAGGATGAGGGCCCAAAATAGATGCAGAATAAGATGGATGGGAACTTTGGGGTGGAGATGGAAGGACTTGGGACCATGTAGGAATAGCAGGGATACCAACATCTAGAAATACATTTTCATTTCTTTTTTTAATATGATGTTCATTATTTGGAACACAAGACGTGAGTCCATTACTAGCTGAAGGAATTGGAGCTTCGAATATGATAATTAGTTCTTTTTTGATGGATCTATCATCATGGATTATGGGAGATGTATGATCATGAAGTAGAGGAGATGGGAAGATAGGATCTTGAGTGGGGTGGGCTGAGGGAAAGGGATCTTGAAATGGAGTAAGTAAGATGGAGGGGATGGTAAAAGTGGATCATGTAGGGGAATAAGTGGGATGGCAGGATTTTCTATTCTGTCGAAGGGTATTTCAACGTGCTTTTGGACAAGATCTTGACAGGAATGGATGGGAGTGGATGCATGAGGTTCATTATATGGGATTTGGATAATGCTTGGAGGAGGAGATGTGGATGGGATTTGGAGTGATTTGATGGGTGGTGGGATTTTGACGCTTGTGGGAAGTGGAAGGATTTTAAGAAATTTGATGGATGGTAGCTATGGGAGATGGAGGTGATATTATAGATGGGGAAGCTTCATCACTGAATACTTCACATGGTTGGATTAGATGACATGGCTTATCGACTGTTGGAGGTGGCTTGTCTTGTATTTCCTCTAGGAGATTCCTTAGAGACTCGTGTGTCAGAGGTGTAGGTGGAGTGACAAGAATAGCTAGTGTGATGGAGGTGGAAGAAAGTGGAAGGATGAGTCAACAAAGGAGGCCCAAGGGATAAAATTTTCATAAAGACCCTCATAATGACTTGTAAGAGCAATAAAAGGGCTTGGAAGAGTCATTTATGGCCTAGTGGACTTCATAAAGTTTTATGGTTGGGATATTTTGAAAGAGATGAGAGGAATTTCAACTTGGGCTTGATTAGGAAGGTTTTAAGCTTGCTTAGGATTGTGCAAATGATTAGAGGATGGATTAGGATGGTTTAGGATTAGCTTAGGGATAGGCAAGTGGATGGCATTTAACGAGGGTGGGTGCAGGAGGAGATATTTGTTAACTTTGGATTGGTTTAGTATGTTTTAACCCATGTTTAGGGAACATGACAAGGTTAGGAGGGGATTAGGATTAGGTTTAAAGACATCTTCTAGAAGAGTCTAGACTTTGGATGAGGATAAAGACTTTCTAGAATAGTCTAGAACTTCCTAGGATGAGGATGAAGACTTTCTAGAAGAGTCTAGAACTTCTTAGGATGAGGATAAATTAGATTTGTAGGAAATAAATAAAATTTTATTTATTTCAAGGGTTTGGGTTGAGGAGATATTTATTAAAACTTTTTTAATAAACATGAGGATTAATATTTAATCTTAATTAAATATTTTGAGTTGGGATTAGGGGTAGGAAATGATGGGATTAGCCTTTAATCAAAATTAAAGAAGGATTAGAAGATTTTGGAAGAGGTTAGTGATCTTAAAGAAATTGGCCAAGTTTTGGGCAAAAAATAAATTTTTTATTTATTTTGGGATTTTTGGTTCATTTATTAATTAAATAATTAATAAATAAGGAAATAATGTTTAAATAAGATTAAAACATTTTTGGGAGGGATTCCTTAATTAAATATTTTTAATTAAGATAAAGGAATTTAATGGCATAAAAATAAATTAATTAATTAATAAATGATGATGTCATCAGGAATTTTTTAGAAAATAAAAATACTTTATTTTCTAAAGGTTTTTAGGTGTCTACAGTTGAGAGGAGTCATGTTGTGTCTCAGATTGTGTTTTCTACTTCCATTGCTTTTTCTTGTTTTTGCTTTTTCCCCCTTGACTAGATTTTTGACCATCACTACCTACTAAGGCTTTGGTCTTAGATGACTTGAGAAGGCCAAAATCCACCAAGTGAGATTGTTCAACAATCAACATGTCTACAAATCCATCAAAGGATGGCTTCTTGTAAGCAGATCCCATGGTCAACTTGTGAGTATTAAAACTCAAAACAAAGTTGGCGTACTCAGAAGGTAGCTTCTTCAGGATGTGATGTATCAACCTATCATCCTTAATGGGATTTCCACAATCATTTAGAAGTGCCCTATACTCATTGACTTTGATGATATAATCCTGAATTGTGTCATAATTCTTAGGATCTAAGAGAAGTAGATCATCCTCAATCTGAAATCCCTTTTCTTCATCCACTTTACCATACAACTGCTCAAGTTTGTCCCAAGCTTCCTTAGATTCTAAACAATTTTTAATGTGAAAGAGAAGATCCCCATGTACACAACTTCTAATTACTCCTAAAGCTTGTCAGTCTTGACTTGTCCAATCAATGAGTTCTTTAGCATCAGTAGGTTTGGTAATTATACCATCAACATAAAGACTATATCCTTTTTCCATTAATCTACTCCATGCAATATCTTTCCAAGTACAATAGTTGCATGAAGTTAAAGGAGGACATTTAAAACCCATGATGCAGAAATGAAAGAGCACAAAATAGATACACAAAAACACAGTACACACCCCCCCTTTTCACTCAATCAAAAGACCTCCCCAAAAAAGATGTTGTTGGCACTTTATAAGTAGTGCGTTTACAATGAGCCACTTGTCAAAATGAACAAAGTGGACTTTTTGATTTTGTTTTTACAACTATCTTATGAGGCTGAAATCTATCACTTAAGCATTATAGCTTAGTTTTACAACAATTCTGAAAAGAATCAAAGCATTACAATGCCAAAGAAGGCCTAATTCTAAAAGTGAGAAATTTGTCCACACAACCCTAGAATCTGACTTCAGATCTAGAAAGTAGATGAAAAATAATGCACTTTCAAAAAAAATAAAACATGAAAAGGTGAACAGATGTGCCCGTACGGAACTTCTGAAGTTGCAAAAGGTAGGATTATACAGGTATAGTCACCAAAAAATACAAATTCTACAAAATTTGTGAACCAAAACCAAAAAACAACACCACCACTAGAAAATTCAAGAAATTCTACCTAATTTCAAAAAAAATTGCAGCTGAATCGAAGTCCAGATGACCAAGATACAAGCTCGCAAAGTCAGGCTGCCAAACTGAAAAGCAATTTGGAGAGGGGTCTGGAGAAAAAATTGTGAAGTTAAATTTGATGGTTAAATGGCCATCACAGTAGTTCAAAAATGGCCTAGAATGACGTTTAGATGGGCATCAAATTTAGCCCAATGAAATGATGACGTCAGCAAAAGTTTTGGCCATCAAGATGACATGGTAGCTAACTAGGCATCTGTACCGTACAGATTGTACAAAAAAAATTTGTCCTCCAAATCTATGTATGGCTTGCTGACTATGTCACTAATTTAGATGATGAGTCAGATGCTAACTATGGCACTAACCTAAGCTGACACGAGTTTTTTGTCTGAGGGCTGCAGATTGGTCCACGTGGCACCGGTGGATATGGTGGCATGGCGGAGTCTGGGCATTGAGCTGCTAAGCCGACGATTTGAGACATCACCGAAATGATGTCTGCACCGCTAGAGGTGCAAGTTTTTAGTCCCACATTTGTGGGAGAACAGCATAGATAGTTTATGCGTTGGGTCGTCGCTATGCGTTGGTGCAATTTATGCTGGCTACCATTTGATGCCACTAATTATGTGCCAGTTGAAGATGATTGTACTTGCCAGTTGGTAACTATGCTTGCTTGAAATTGGTGACGCTAGTTTGAATTCAGCCGCCTTTGGCGGATGTATTCCATAGATACAATTAGCTCGTAACTTAACAAAGTATCCCTACGAAATAAATAAAATATATTCTGCAAGCTCGGATGTGACAACCCAGTGCTGCAAAAAAAAGTTTCTCCGTGCTACAATAATAATTTCAAAAAAAAAAAAAATCAAAAATGTAGAGACGGGAATAAATTCAGATCTGAGAAATAATCAAATAGATCTGAAAAAAGATCATACCAAAATTGTAAATCGGTGCCTTTGAGTGTCGGTTTGCAAAAAAAAATTGCCTCACGGTCAACTATGGGCCAAGGTAGGCATGCTTATAGTCAATTTTCACCGGTTCAACATTCTGGACGCAATGGAGAGGTTAGATCTGATGTTGGACGCTCTTAATTTCTGCAGCACTCTAAATTTAGGCTGAGGTGATGAAGCAACAAGAGGTCTCAAACGGCTATGTGATGAGAAAGTCTCCGAGCCCTGATACCATGTAAGAATTTTCCTAAGGGAAAAATTCACCCAAGAACTAAGAACTCAAACACAAGCACACAGTAGACCAAAAATAGAGAGAGTATAATCAGAATAACAATGTATTCAAGACTTGATACAATAGTACACTAGGAGTGCCTGATTATAAAGGCTATAGGAGAGCTTCTAGAGTGCATAGAAGTTAGCATCATGAAGTGTCATACAACCAAGCACATGTCCACCAGATATGGATTATCCTCCATTAAGCATGAAAGTAAGTGCGATGATGAGAGGATAAGCCTACAAGGGTGGGACACGCAAAATAGTGTTGTAGACACCATGTGCTCAAATAGAGGTGCGTACTCCTGTGTTGTCAACATGACAACTTACAAGGTTGCAAAAACTTCTAAGTGTCTCATAAATAAAAATAATTAAATAATGCAATATAATTAAATAATGCATTAACCTAAGTAAACTTAAGTAAGTGTAAATAGTAAAGTACGTATTTACACCAACAACATTTCTATGAAAGATGAATTTGATAATGATGAAGAAGATAAGATGACACTTATCTCTCATGTGAGAAAAAATGATACATGGATCATAGGCAGTGGTTGTTCACATCATATGATTAGTGAAAAAATAAAGTTTGAACATTTTGAAGATTATGATGGTGGCAATGTAAGGTTTGGAAATAATGAACCATGTTGTATAATAGGAAGAGGCTGAATCTCATTAACCAAAGAACTTGTATGTGATAATTCCTATTGGGTTGAAACACTAAAACATAATCTATTGAGTGTGACACAACTAATCAATATTGGATTCAAGGTGGAATTCATGCATGGGAAAGCAAGGTTGTTGGATGACAAAGGAAAGTTGATTGGATCAGGCAAACAAACAAAAGGTAACTTGTTTTATCTTGATCTTGGTGAGTGCTCACGTTTTATTGCTCAAGTTGAAGAAAGTTGGCTATGGCACAGAAGGTTATGTCATGTAGATTTTGATAACATGGTGAAAATAAGAAAATTTGGAAAAGTAAGAGGCATTCCTAGTTTGAAGAAACCTGATGTTGGTCTATGCAAGAATTATTAGATTGTAAGATGGGAAAGACTAGATTTAAAATTAAAAACTATAAATCTGAAGATATTTTAAAAATTGTGCATACTAATTTGTGTGGACCTATAGGAATTGAGAGCTATAGTGGATAAAAGCTCTTCATTCTTTTTGTTGATGACTACTCTAGAATGATGACTGTTATGTATCTAAGAGAGAAGTTAGAAGCATTTGAGAAGTTCAAATAGTATTTGACTCTTGAGCAAAATGGAATAGCTGAAAGGAGGAATAGATCTACCATGGATTGTGCAAGGACTCTAATGATTGAAAAGAAAATTGTTATCAAATACTAGAAGGAAGCTATTAACACTGTGGTTCATACCTTGAATTGAGTATAGTTGAAGAAGGACTCAGTCAAAACCCCCTATGAGTTATGGTATGGCTATAAACCCAATGTAAGTTACCTGAAAGTATTTAGAAGTAAATGTTATATCTTGAAAGAATCTAGGAAAGGAAAATTTTATGTGAAAGGTGATGAAGGTATATTTTTAGGATATTCTTCCAAGAGTAAAGCATATAGATGTTTGAATTTGTCTACTCACAAAATCATAGAAAGTGCACATGTGAAAGTTGATGAGTTTGGAAAAAGGACTGAAGAAGAAAGAAAAAAGGAACCAAAATGTTATAAGAGATTTTTTTACATTGAACCTGATATAGTGCTAGACACATCTATCAATTAGGATACTTCTACTCCCAAATCTTCCTTAGTCACCAAGTTGCAAGAAGTTCAAACTGAGTCACAAGGACCCGAATCACATTCTGAAGCTATCAAGCCAATACCTACTGAGTCTAAGCAGCCAAAACCTGAAGTTAAAGTTTAAGAGGATGATAATGCAATTCATTCAAGAGGCAAGGAACCTATATTGGCCAAGTATGTCAGAAGGCATCATGCACTAGATCATATTATTGGAGATAAATTAGAAGGTACTATGACAAGAAGTAAGCTAAAAGGTACTTGTTTAATAGCTGATTTTGAACCTAAAAGTTTCAAAAATGCATTGGAAAATGAAAGTTGGATTGAAGTTATGAATGAAGAGATAGAGAAAATAGAGAAAAACAAAACCTATACTCTTATACCTAGGCCTAAAGATAAAAATGTGATTGAAACAAAATGGGTATTTAGGAATAAGTTGAATGAGGATGGTAAGGTATCAAGAAATAAAGCTAGATTGGTATGTAAAGGCTACTCTCAAGAAGAAGGAATTGATTATGGTGAGACTTTTTCTCCCATTGCAAGAGTGGAAGGTGTTAGGACCTTACTTGCATATGCAGCACATAAAGGATTTAAGGTATATTAGATGGATGTCAAATCTACATTTATCAATGGTATTCTGGATGAAAAAGTCTACATTGAACAACTTAAAGGTTTTGTTGATCTAGACAAAAAGGACATGGTTTATAAATTACACAAAGCATTGTATGGTCTTAAACAAGCTTCTAGAGCATGGTATGAGAGATTGCATAACTACCTTATTCAGATTGGTTTCCAAAGAACTAATGATAATAGTAGCGTGTACATCAAGGAAGGACCAGATAACAAGATTGTTTTGGCAAAAATATTTATGGATGATACATTGTTTATAGGGAATGACAATCTATGCAAAGAGTTTTTAGAGAAAATGAACAAAGAATTTAAAATGTCTATGTTTGGTGAGATTAAGTTCTTTTTTGGTCTTCAAATTTAGTAGAGCAAGAATGGTATCTACATCACTTAGTCTAAGTATATCAAGGAGATACTCAAAAACTAGGATCAACCCCCATGTGTACTAGACTAAAGCTTACAATAGATGATGATTCAAAAGAGGTAGATCAGACCTTATATAGATTAATGATCAAAAAATTACAGTATGTAGTTCATACAAGGCCTGATATTTCTCTTGCAGTTGGAACAGTGGCAATATTTTTAGCAAAACCCAGAGAAAATCATATGATGGCAATCAAAAGGATCTTGAGATACTTGAAAGGCACTGAAGATTATGGATTGTGATATAAATTTGGAGGAAATTTGGACTTAAAAGTGTTTACTGATGTTGATTAAGGAAGAAATATTGATGACAGAAAGAGTACAAGTGGTGGAGCATTCTTTCTTGGCAAAAGGTTGGTATCATGGACAAGAAAAAAGAAAAATTGCACATCCCAATCTATAGTAGAAGCAAAGTATGTTGTAGCAACAATGAACTATTCTAATATTGTTAGGTTTAAATAGTTGTTGGAAGGCATGAAGGTTGAGCTCAAAGAAATAGTTGTTATGTTTTTTGATAATACAAGTGCAATTAACATATCAAAGAATCCAGTGGTGCATTCCAAAACTAAGCACATTGCTATAAAGTACCACTTTGTCAGAGAATTGGTGTAGGACAAGGAAATTAGATTGGAATATGTACATACAAAAGAATAGATTGCAGACATATTCACCAAGCCATTACCTAAGGATGCATTCCTATATCTAAGAGCTAAGTTAGGGATCATTCCCCTATCTAAAGCTCACTAAAATAAATTTTTAGTGATGCATCAACAGGAATCAAGTTGAAGATCTATCAGTTGATGTAGCATAGTCATGACAACATTGCATATGAATCAGTACTCAAGGTACATTGATACTTGATACTCATTTGGTATGTGTTGTCTTTGGAATGTGTTGTCAAAGAGGGAGAGTTTACTATCATATCTTTTTGAAACTTGAATTTTTTTGAAGAAGAGTTTGCTATTTGGAAAAGAAGCTATGTAATTTCTTCATAGAGGGATATTACTACATTAGAGAATTTTGTGGCATAAAATCTAAGAGGGAGAAAATTTTATGTTAGAGAAAGATTTGTTTTCAAATTTTATTGTGCTATGACATGTTGTGTTGCCATCAATGCCAAAGACAAAGATTGTTGGATACAATTTTCTAATTATGTGTTGTCTTTGATGTTACACAAATGTCATATAGTTGGCAGTCGGTATCTATCAAGCTCAGTTGGTCAGCAAAGCAAATTTTTGTGCCTACTGAGCATTCTTGGAAATTACTCTATGGAAACAGTGTCTACCAAGCTCACTCAGGTGTCAAAGGAAAATATGGCATGAAGTAGTGTTAACCGATATCTCATGGTTAATGAAGGAAAGTTAGTGTTTATCGAGTTCACATGGTCTCCAAAGGATTTTGTAGGGTTTTTTGTGTTAACCAAGCTTCTATTGGTCAACACAAGAAATCTTTTTAGGAATAGTGTTTACCAATCAGGGTCACTTAATGAAGAATTTTGTTGATTTGAGAAATAAAGTTTAATTATTTGAAGTATTGATTCTAGCCAACTGAGGTAATGATTATTGGTAATTGTAACTTGTAATTGGGTCAACTTGATAATCTGAATGGTAAATATGAAAGGTCAAGTTGGAATTCTAAAGTGTAATGAGCAAGTATGCAAGTGTATTGATTGTTTGAAGAGGAAAGTGTGAGAAAATTTAAAGGATGATCAGATATCCTTGAGGAGTAGCAAAGTTTTATTTGATCAAGAAGGATCTAGTGAAGCAAAATAGAGATCTGTAATCAGCATTTCAGTTGCATCTCATTCAGGTCATTTCATTGTTACTTTCTCACCATTGTAGAAGTGATTCCTAAATCTCCTAACAAAGTTGGTTTAACAACCATTTGTAAATCCTCTAACAAGGTGACAGCTCTATTGAATTGTTCTAAAGACCTCTTGCAAAGCCACTCCTAATAGGGTGATTAAATCCTCTAACAAGGTCACATGTAATAGTGTGTTTTGTAACCTTTAACTAGGTTGGCTCCTAATAGTACTCACTTCAAAAGAGTGAAAATCAGTAGCTAGTTACTTGGTGGTTTTTCCCATATTGGGTTTCCACATTAAATCTAGTGTTTCATGTGTTCATGTTATTTCTTCTATGCTTGCATTCTAATCATGTGAATGTTTAAGATCTATTAAAGTTAACATACACTACATTTATCGAGTTACAACATTTTAAGTATGTTTACCGAGTGACAGTAGTAAATAGTTTTATCAGACATCTAAGGGATCTGTGGATTTGTTTTTGTAGTGATTGATTCACTGCCCCTCTTAGTTACTCCATCTATATCTCCAATAGATCCTTGCTCATCCAACGGTAGTCAGGGCATCCCCTTTATTATATTAACACTTGTGTCATCATATTAAATCATACTTATAATATTAATTATTATTATATTTTAATAACAACAACATTGTATTAACACTTGTTAAAGATAAAAATTACTAATTAAAAATAAATTGAATAAACATATTTTATGCTTTATTTTAAAAATATATTTGACTTATATGTCATTTTTTAAAAAATTATTTTTTGATTGAATAAGAATATATTCATAACAAATTAAATAGATATTTGTGCATTGAATTTCAAACTGAACCATTTAAATTAACAAAATAATTAATGCTTTTGATGATGATTAAAAAATTATTAAGGGCCTAATACAGTATAGTTAAATTATTCTAATTTATATAGCATACTTAAAGTTTTAATTAAAATTTAAAATGCATTATAATATGAATAATTGAGAGTTCATAGCATAAAGCATATTTATTAATTATTAGACACTACAATTGACATGTGTCTTTTTTTCAGGTGCATTTATAAAAATGGTTCAGCATTCCCTAGATTTACCCAAAAATCATCTTTGGTCATTAATCTAAGTTGATCAAATAATGCTACTATGACCATAGTGATTTCAGTACCAATCTCCCAATTGAATTTGACTTCCCAATTGAATTAATCATTTACAAGACACGCAATCTAGGCATTGAAGTGCCTCTAATTTTATGATAAAGTAGTGCCAAAAAGAAGCCTACAAAGTGGTTGTAGCTCCCTTGGGGATCATCCATGCTAATCACAAATGTCCATTCAAATGTTGGTTTTTCAAACTTAAGTTGAATCTTGTTTGTTTCAAAAATTTGACAATTCTTTGATAATAGAAGATAGCACAAATAGGTCATGCATCTAAATGTCCTCTGTAACAGTTGGTCTAACCCTTTTTTAATCATTAAAAATCATTTGTGTATGTGATATAAAATGTTCCCAATAATTATATCTACCGACTATTTTAGAAAATTAAAATAAAAAGTCATTTCCAAAACACTAGCACCCACTTTGTCATTATTTTCCAAACCGAAACACATTGATAAAAGAGATACAGCATCCTAAACCCATTGCAAAAAAAATCCAATTTATAAGGAGGTTTATGATCATGAGTCATATTGAATCCATCTACTAAGCCTCTAATATAAATTTAAAAAAAAATTATTTTCTCCTAAGTTATCATATATTTCTGCCAGTTTTTCGAGGTCAATGTGGGTTAGGTTTTTTTTCTTGATACCCTAGGTCCAATGTTCTACCAAATTCACTCTGTGTGATTGACAAAATTATTTCCTATGTATTTTGATGGAAATTTTCCTTTCTATTTCCATCATAGTTATCAACACAAACCATTACAAATTTTGGACAAGGAAATACTTGAGGGAACCCCAAGCAAGCAACTCCCCTAGTCCACATTGCAAATTTATTTACAATGTACCTTATCAAGCTATTTGATTTAATCTATTTTGACTCCTTTTATGAATTATTCCACTTATCTTCAATTGCATATCATATTTTCTTAATACCCCTTCCATAGAGAACAAGATCCTGAATTTCATGGAATTCATCAATAAAACCAGGTGTTTTAACTAGTTTATGCATGTCAAATTATAGTTTCTCGATCCCCTGTATTTTCTTTTGGGCTGCAATTCCACTGCCAGTGCTAGTGCCACTCATCTTGTATGTTTTCATCATTATTGAAAAATTTAAAGAAATATACACAAACACAATTTATAATTTATAGACATAATTAATATTTAAATCTTAAATTATATTTCTAATATTTAACTTTATAAGTTACTTAGCCACTAGAAAGTAAATAATTTAGGCTTTCAATGCATGATAATTTGAAAACTAAACCCTGAATTCTACAACTGATACTAGTTGCTAAATTGTTAGTAAAAAATGTGTTCTGGATCATACCCAAAAAGTTAAAACTCTAATTGACAACTATTTTCTATGACATTGTGAGTTGTTTAGGAAGATTAGGTTTATGTTGCAACTTGCAAATTGTTATTCATAACCCCTTTTGATGGTCCAATGCTTATAATAAATCTTGGATTGGTAGCTTTTCCAAAGATCCAAGATTAAATCATGAAAACTAAACCTTATGGTCTACACAAAACCAAATTTTACAAATTATAAAATCAATAGACTCAAGAATGTGTTTGATATTAATTAATCTTACATACATTGTACAATAGATAACTAATATTATAATTATTTGTGAAACCATAAAAGTATGATGTTATAGTATAATTTAGGATTAACTCTAGTAATTATTTCTATTTTTTGAAGAGTTGGTGACTGTACTTCTTTCTCAAGACTTCTTTTTTGGGGAAATTTTGAAAAAAAAAAAGGGTAGCCAAAATTAGCCTAAAATAAATCTTGGGTTGTTGATCTTTGATGGTCTAATGGTGGTAGTCATTGATCTTTATATCTCCTATCATCACACCATGCTCTACATCAATGCCATATGTCTTCTTTATCACCTAATACATATATGACATGTATCTTTTTTTTGCAACACTTGAGAAAGAAAGACTACTCTTGCTAAAATCGGCCTGAAATATGACTAGTCATTCGATCTTTGTTGATTGAATGGTGTGTAAAGGATGTCGATGCCTTAATTATGTATGTCACATGTTATTTTTCAAGGAATATGGGAATACAAGTATAATATTGCCAAAATTGGTCCAAAATTCATTTGGAGTCATTAATCTAAGTTGATCAAACATTGGTCAGCTTGTTTCTTTTTTCACACAATGTAAATGATGCCTTGTCACTGATTCATGTGTGCAACTATGATATTTACCATGGGTCCACCATTCACATTAAAATGAAAAGTGAATAGTCATAAGTATTACATGTATGCCATGTGTCTTCTCTCTGGGGTGATTTGGGAAAATAGGTTGAGTGCTACCCAAATCAGCCCAAAATACAATTTAATAGAAAATTTTGAAAATGTCAAAGCATTGCATAAGTAAGCATGTAACAATAAAATATAATTTTATATGGAACTCCAAAAATTTCATTGATATTCTTTGATATACTTTTAAAATTATAGTCTAAGGAAGACGTATGTACAATGATTGTAATTTAATTAAATAAAATATAAAGTGAAACTAGATTACAGGGGAAAACCCTAGTACTATTGTACTAGTCATTGTAGAAAGCTTGAGACCTGACTAAGGTTGTGAATTCTTGTAGCCATAGGTTTTCCTATGCCATTTCATCCAGACTATACCATTTTTAGAGAAAATCCAAGCCAATTTGTGCCCATTTCTTATGGTGCTTCAACTACCTAGCAGTCAAACCCAATAGAAATGGTTGCAATGCCACATTCTGGCTAGGATCTAGAAGCCTTTAGATTTCACGCACCCAAGGGATTTTCACCCCTAATTCTACATGAGAAAGAATGTCAATGTCATCTCCTAGTTATTCTTATTTAAAAGTCTTCCTCATTAGCAAAAAATTGTCAACCCTTTCTTCTCTAAGGTCAAAAACACAGTACCTATTCTCATTCTCCAAAAACTTACACACCATAACTAATTTCATAGGATAAATAATGAAATTCACAATGGGAACAACCTCATTGAAAATTGACAAGAGGTTTTCATTAGGGACATTGCCTAAAAAGGCCTTTTGTTCCTCTTCCAATTTGCATGTTAGGAAAATTGGAGTGTCCATCTTGACTACAAAGAAATGACTACCAATCTACCACACCAAGTGAACCAAACTAGAATTTAACAAGCACTACAAGTAAACCTATTACTAGACTATTGACTACAAAAAACAAGATGAGTAATGATGAAAAAAGAAGCTCAATTTCCTATAAATAAGCTTAGTGGTTGAGTGATGATCTCTACACATTTGTTCATCTAGATTCCATTTCAATTGTTTCAAATGACCAAATCTTTGCAAATCTTCAACATAAATGCAATTTTTTCCTTAAAAAATTATAATGTGTGCAAAGCTACTAGAAGAGGGAATGCCATTAACAGTGACAAGACATCTATTTACTATCCACTACAAGTGGTACAAGGTGGATTGATACATGTCACCATTTCAGAGACTTGAACAAGGTTGGGGCTTCATTTGAGAGGTTTGGCTTGAAATAAACCTTCAATCATTGATATATTATCATCAAATGATAGTTTGTAGATGGATTTTATCAGTTACACACATATGTTGGAGATATGACATGTTATTAGAAACATTTGCCAAAAAATCCATTACTTCATACATCAATTCTTGCTCACATGCAAATTGTGTAGTATGTACATTGTACTACTACTAACCAGTAAGTACTTACTAGAAAATGAAATTATGATTCACACAAGTTTGAAAAATAATAATTAAATATGTCATCTAATTACTATAAAATAACTAGAGCCCACAAAAGAAAACACCATATCCACTGAAATATCAAATGTCAACAAAAAGAGGTTTGCATTATGTTCTTTGTATCTAATTTATATTTCATCTTCATATATATACAGTATAACAAAACTAATTGTGGTTTCCCTCAAAGGGGAAGTGACAAGCTTTGAATCATTACATTTCAAATTAATAAACTTTCAATAATATGTTTTATAAAATAAACCCTAACTAAATTAATGATTCTTTGTGTAACAATTCTTTTATCCTTCAAAATATCCCAAAAGTGTTGAAGTTCCAGTTTTGTTGTTCCACTGTATTTACAATTTGTTCTTCAAAATTTGTAGGGTCGAGACCCATTTCAATGAACACTACTCATAGGTCCTCCTTTACATTCTCCTTTTCAAGCTATTTGATGACATTTGTGGGATTAACAGATAGAACCTATGAAGCTGAAATAAGCCTAGTAGTAAGATCACTTTGTTTCTCATCCTCCTCTACAGTCAAATCTAGGTTGACAACAAGGCTTGGATTTTCATTTAGCAATCCCTCTTCCACAGGGAGTCCTATTTTTAGCAACCAACTATATTTCTAATAATGAAAATCACTAAGGAGGATGTTTTCAACCAGATTCTACTCTACCATAAATGCAATAGGACATTCCACATACATGTCATCCTATAAAAACTTCACTTTCTTATCACTCTGATTTAATACTAGGTGTAATATTTTGATAATCTAACAACTAATTTGAAAAACATAAGATTGATTTCTAGTCATTGATTCATTAAGTAATCATGCCATTTTCTTGCACATTTTCCAACACATTATTTTTTTTTAAATAGATGGGAAAAATCACCTAATCAAATAGATATATTTTCCAATAAATAGGAAAAATCACCTAATCAAATATATATTTTTTCCAATAAATAGGAAAAATTACCTAATGCACTATATATATATTTCCAATAAATGAGAAATATCACCATATAGAATATATATATTTTCTATCAAAAGGGATAAAATCTCCTCAATTTTATAAATTTTTATAATGTTCAGAGAAAAATTGCATCTAACATTAAACTTTTCTTGACATAAAAAAAATTGCCAATAGAAATCAATTCTCCCCCCCCCACAAACTAATGTTGGATTTGTCACAAATTTATATATATATATATATATATATATATTGGGGAGGGGGTTTTTTAAAGTTATCCCTCGCCAAAATTTAACGACCTTCAAACTATCATCTATTTGATTTGTTTATCTTAAAAAGTTGCTGATGATTTTTTTGGCCATATCTTGGGTGTACAAAGGTATTTTTTTATAAATCATATATCATCAAAAAAATTGTTTTAAGCCCATCATGATGTTTTAGGTTTAGTTTATTTTGTTGCCTATTTATGTAGTCAAAGCCATGGGATATATTTTGCACTTTAGGAGACATATCTTGAGCATCCATTCTCTATTTTGAGAAAACTTTATATCATTGGAAAGCTTTTTCTGTGCTCTTTCCAGTGATACTAATTATTTTTCCATGTTTTTCTCTAGGTACATCCTATTTAATTTTTTGCATTTTCACACTCTGGTGGATATCTTGGTTATTTTAGATTTAGAGATAGTTTTCATTGCTTAAGATCACTTTTCATGGGTTGTAATTTATTATGTATCAACCTTATGTATCTTACAATCTTTTTTGACATCTATTGTCATATGTTTATGTAAACACACTAAGATAAAGTACCACTCTATTATATTTTAGGACCTTGCACATCTTTGTGTCTTGTTGTACTCAGACTACATTACAAAGTGCCTTGGGGGGGGGGGGGGGGGGGGGGGGGTTTCATGTTGGAAATTATTTTCATCTTCCTTTGTCAAGTGAGTGTTTCTTTCATGATATTATCATCATTATATGTCAATGACACATTCCTTCATAGGTTTTTGTATTTCTTTTTTACTCTTGATGTTCCTAGTTCTTCATTCTGCAAGATTTTATGCATTCAATTTTAATACACCTATCATACGTCTCGGTATTATAGGGGGGTTATGTTGTTTATAATACTCTCTTGGTTCAATAGAGTGAGGTATTGTAGAGCCTAAAAAATGGGTTAAATGTATAACATACTATGAGAAATCACAAAACTCAATCAACATACATTAGCACCCACTAGTCTACCATGAAAGCCAAACTAATAAAGAAAGCAATAAAAACCCCCTCATTCATTTTTATCTCCCATGTTGTTCTTTCTTCTCCAAATGATGTAGCTCCAAAGTTGCCTATAGTGCATGCAAAATTGAAGAAAAAGTCTATGATGTGGATAATGCCATGAGAATACTAGAAGTTGTCATTTAAGCTTGGAAGAAAATGGTGTGAAAATGAAAAGAAGCTAAGGACTCAAAGACTCAAGAATTATGACTCCAAGGACTTAAGGAATTAAGAACTTAAGGACCTGAAATGAGAGAAAGAGTGCTCATTTTATAATCAACAGTCAAGGTGAGAGCATTGGATTTTTCACCCATAGATATGCGATGTGGCAAGAGATCCCTTTGAGAATCCATGAAGCATATGAAAAAATATGCCAATTGTAAGATTCTATGATGCATGGAAGTCAAAAATGGTTAAATGTGGAAGAGAATCTATTGACGTGTCATAAGACACCTCAACCCACTTAAAGCCAAGAATCTATGACAAATAAGCCAAATAGGGACATGCGTAAGAGAATAAGAATATTTGATTATGACATATTTTATCCAAGTGTCAAAGGAGAATCCATGAGGTGTCATATCCAAGTGTCACTATGATGAAATATTTTATGGAATATTTGAATTAAAAATCCTTTTATTCCACAAAATAAGAATTAGTAGAAAATGGAATTAATGGTGGAAAATGGAACTTAGGAAATTTTAAATTTCCATGGTTTGTGAATGATAAATCAATTAACTAATAAGTTTAATTAATTGAGGATGATAATTAGGAAGAATAATTAGAAAGAATAATAAGATTAAATTATGGGTTATTTAATCCTATAGAGAAAATTAGTAAATGATTGGCCAAATTGATTAAATAAATGCGACAGTATCCTTTGATGAAAATGTGATGATGATATAGATCTAATGAGATGATGAAAAGTGGACCAAAGCCATGTTCAGATTGATTGATTGAATTTGATAACATGTCAAGGACACATCACATGAATTGATTGATACGTAACATTTAGCCGACATTGTAAATGCTACAAGATCGAAATTGATTGAAAAGGTTTGATCTTAATAACATCTACAGACACTATCAATATTATTAAAATGGTTGATAATTCCATGATCTAACATTGAAAGCCTCAACAATGTTAAATATTGGATGACATGAATGATATTTTGACCTAGCACTGAGAGTCGTGATAGTACTAAGGTTAGATTGATAAGATTGATAGGTTGATAGGTTTCCAAGGCATTGAAAGACACAACAATACCTAGGATCGAATAAATGATGATTGATTTGGGATGTTTGATATGCTCTGAGTTGATTAGGACTAATTTTGAGTGATTTGGAGTTGATTTGGGCTGATTTTGAGTTGATATGAAATGGTTTCAAGTTGATTTGATATGATTTTGAAATGACATGAAATTGATGTGAAAGAGGATATAAATGATAAATTATGATCAATTTGGCCAAAAGATCGAAGTTAGTAGAATGAGAAAATGCGACAAATTAGTACAAAGTGATGAAATCGTAGATGTGAACCATTTTTGAGCATCTACAGGTATTTATTCAATATTTTTTCTTATATATTAGACAGATGCAATGAATGGGTACCTTTGCATCTCAGTGAGATGGATCATTCACCATATGGACACTCTTTCATTCCTATTTTTGGAGAGCATGAAGATAGCTTTCATCTTTGATTAATCAACTCTTCAGACTTACTCTTGTCTACTCGGTCGTGTTCTATATAGTGGAGGTTCTTTAGATCAATAGTTTGATAATGTTTGCAACTTCATGCTTTAATGGTGCTCTTCATGATCATCCTTTTTGTTTGCATCTTCTAGAATATTCTTTAGTTTGGCTCTATAGTCCTTCACTAGTATTTCAACATTATTTCCATCTCTTCTTGGAGTAGGGTTTTTCTCTTGTGGTTTTCTCTATTTCTCCTCTTTACAGAGATTTGGTTGTGATTGGGTCCCTCATCAGGCGTTGTTGTTAGAACCCAAATTTACTTTCATTAGTAGTTTCTATATTTGTAGCTACTCCCTAAGTTTATCTTAAGAGGGGGTTTTAGAGTAATACAATATTATCTTATTAATTAAATCATGTTGATTTAATTATTAATTCACTTATTATCTCTAGTTTAATTAAGATAAACTTTAGGCATATAATAATTAATTATCTTATTAATTATTATCATGCAACCTAGGTTAGTTACTTTTCAAGATTTTGATCTCCTTTTATAAGGATTGATCAATTTAACATTCATTCAATCAATACAATTGTAATTTATCTTTTGCACATCAAGAATATCTTATCTTTTGTGGACCTCTAAATTCAAGCCTCCATAACTTGTCTTCTTTATTTCTGTGATAGGTGTTTGCATGCAAGTGATTCTTGAGAGTTGTAGATTGATTTTTTCACAACTTCAACAAAATATCATTTATAGGAATAGGCAGGGATTGGTGATGAACAAAAACTTATAATAAACACTGCTAGATAGTTTTCCACCTGGTTCACCTATGAAAGGAGCATACTATTTATGTAAGGAGGGGAAATAATCTCCCTTGAAGAATCACTAACAATAGGTATCCACCTAGATGTTTGAAGGTAGGCATGATATTTTCCCTTATTGCATGGAATCTTTAAATATGTTGTATTGATTCCTTAGAAGCGATGAAAATCAAGCACCCTCTACGGGGTGACATGACTGTGTGAGCTAGATAGACACCCATAAGATGTGGAAAAATGTTTTATTTCCTCATCCATTTTCCTTTTAGGGATAAATTTTTTCTTTTATTCTCTTATTTCATATCTCTAATCACTCTTATACTACTAGATTACTTTGCCTCTAGTAGGACTATTTTTTTTATGATTGTCTTCATTATGTCTTCAAACTATATGAGTCTAGTCAAAACAAAATGAGGGAAACTACCCCACCAAAAATGGATTATATCACTTCTCTCCTATAAATTTCTTAGCATTGGTAGGATTGGTTATCAACATCCATAGTTCTTCCTGAGTGATGAGTAAACTTTCTACCTGGTATGCATATTTTTTAGGAAAACCTCCTTTGCAAATTATGAAATATTTCTATCAAACTAATCACAATATGATGGGGACACAACCCAAGCATAGAATAGACACAATAGGAAAAGGAAAATTTTATTAACTACGAAAATATGCTAGTACACTTAGTGCAGAGAAACAAACTGCAAAACATGCCCTATGGGCTTACAATAGCATAAATCTGGAGATAATTTCTTCTCCCAATACCTTCTCTCAAACTCCACTCTGAATTGCCTTTTACAATGCCAGAAATGTCCTTAAATAGACTCCAAAGGGTTAAGGATTAGGAATACATTCTAGAAAGTGCTAGTTGGCATCCACCACCAAAATGGAAGGCTCCAGAAGCCACTTTAGAATTTGGTACAAAATTAGAAGAATCTAGAAACAATAATCGAACTTCTGTGAGGCATAACTTTTGAACCGTAGCTCTGATCGATGAACTGTTTACATTTCTGAAAAGCTCTCAGAGTGCTCCATAGCCTATGGACCAGCTATGCTCATCCCCCATTTTTTGGCCCTGTACAAGGTCATTTAATGCCTCAAACCTGACTTTGAAGCATCTTAGGAGGTCTCCAAAAATCAAAAAACTGCAATAACTTTCAAACCATGTAGCCTTTTGGCCTGGTTCTTTTTTTGGAATGTTCAGAATTACAATTTTAATGCTCCCTCCAATTTAAACCTTTTGATTCACCATAATTATGGCTCAATTACACAGTCCTATTTTTTTGGCATTTCACGTATCCCAAGGTGCTTAAATACTCTAACCCAAAACACTGATAGTGGAACTGTGAGAGTTGGGACCTTTATTTGACCCAAATGGGTATCCAAAAATGAAAACACATGAAACAAAAACTATGTCTAGGTACATTTTTTGGGTGACACAGGATTGCCCTTATACCTCTGGATGCTCCTGTATCACAATATGTCCAACTATTAAAAAAATTCAAAAAAAATCTTATATGTCACTATAACCAAAATTACACAAACTGAACATCTACTAGCTATTGTATCATGCATAACACAACTTTGTATCATGATATAATATTTTTACATGTTCTATTATATCCTTCATAGGGTTTTATTGTACTACTTTTACAATTTTATCATAATCTATGTAGACTTCTATCATCTTGCAAACTTACATCACACCCAATGTTAGGTTATATCACATTGATATAATCTTATTGCATGCTTTATAGAGTTGTATCATACAATCTAACTCCCTATTGTAAACACTGTTATAGATTCTAAAACTATCAAACCTAGTTTTTCAACAATTTGATCTTCTAGTTGACTTTTTTACATTGTCTTTTATTATAAGCTTAAGGTTTTCCTTCACTGAAAAGTAACTTAGATCCATTAATCACTTGTCTCAATTAACAAGTTGCATAAGTTTTCTTGAACATTAGAAATTCAAGCCTCAACTCAGATGCCTTGTAGAAAGTATATCTTGTTATATCCCTTGTCTATTAGTTTTGATTATATTTTTTCATGCTAGTACACACTAGTAGTGAGAGGATCCAAGGAGGAAAATCTAAAGCTACTTACAATGCTTATTTTGATATTCCTACATATTGGGTTCTTAACCTCTTAGCCAAGTCTTTGTTTGACTCTAAATCAACATCTAAATCAAAGTCTTTTGTATCCCTGAGTTTTTTGATGACAAACAAGAACATGGATAGTCTTATGGAAAAAGTGAAAGAGGGCCAAAAATTCTATAGAGAGGAAAAACTCAATACCCTAAAAAAAGTATCTCAACACACATCCCAACATTCTTCTCAACATGCATCTCAACATATGTTCCAAAAAACATCCCAATGTGTTGAGTTTTACTTGACAATGATGAAGAACCCAAGATATTCTATGATCTCAATAGGAAAAAAATGAAGCAGAAACTAATGAACATAACCCTTGAGTAGGAAAAAGATAAATACTTTATACATCTTGTATTTCAAGGAGTCAAACTCCCACCTAAATTTGATGTCAAGTGTCTAATCCAAAAAGAGGATTCATATTATTATTTTATTTCAAACAAAAGAGTAGAAGAAATGCATAAATAATTGATTCAACTAAATATGAAAAAAAAAATTGCAAGTGAAATACTTATTAGAGGCCATCTATCTATTTCCATTTGATAGATATCTATACATCCCTCCTTTTACTTCAAGGGTTGAGATCCCAAAATATGGAAAAAAAAATGGGAGTAGTGATCCATAGGATTATGTGAGGGAATTTGGTTCCCCAAAATTGAGATCATGGATGAACATACATACTTGATGAGACTCCTAACATACTTGATGAGACTATCCCCTAGGAGTCTCATTTGTCCAAGCCATGGAGTGGCTCACCTAACTATCTCCACCCATTCAATCTTTTGACCAATTGGTCTAAGAATTCATACAATAATATTATACAAAATCTAATATGTTATGACCATGCTTGATCTCTATAACACCAAGTAGCATACCTGTGAGTCTTTCTTCACTTCCTTCAATAATGGAGGAATATTTATTCTCGCTATCCAAGGAAAATTCTAGAATGCCATTGATAAAAGAGGGAAAATTACAATCAATGCATATGATGAAGAGGAAAATCTCTAATAAATATCTTGTGGTACTTCCTATCAAAGTAGGACATATGTATGCACTTGAGACATGGTTTATTAAGAACTAAACTTTCCTTTAGCAATATACAATATCTTACTATACAGACCATTGATTCATGAAATGTAGTTAGCATCACCAATATACCACTAATGCATCAAACCTCTGGACAATGGAAAAAATGTCACTATACCAAGCCTTAATATAATCCCCTACTATACTCTTCATCAAATGACAAACACACTTGTCCCATATAATAAAGAATCTAAAGAATCTAGAGCCACACTAGTAAAGTGTAAAGAGAAACTCAAATTTCTAAACATAAGCATGGGGGAGTACCAAATTGAATCAATCATGTCTCTCCCCATTTTTCCTAGGTCCTACAAAAAGACTTATAAGGATACACAACCAAATTCATCAGTAATGACTATCTATGATGGGCCATCTATCTAATTCTCTATTCTTATTTTAGAAGAAGATGAAGAGAGATATGTCTAAGAAAGGATTTACAAAGGAGAAAACATGAAAAAACAACCACAAATATTGAGATCACCCCATAGAAGTACAAGAAAGGTTATGGGTTCCTTCAAAAAATGAGTTCCTTTAGAACACCTAATGTGAAGAGAAACAACTCTGGTCAAAGAAGAAATGTTAATGCAAAGAAAACAAAGATTGAGAGCATTGATAATACATTTTTTAGAGAAGAATCAATGACAAACACAAAATCATAGAAGGAAAAGATACAAGACAACACATGGACCAAAGTGGAAGCAACAATGAATATTGAACCTTCTACTTCATCATGAATTAGCAGTTATAGCTTTAAAATGGGAAATCAATATTAGTATATCTTCAAACCCCTAAATGAACAAAGTAAGATTGTGAAGTCATATATAGCATTGTTAGGCATATTTCTAACTCAGAGATACATAAGACCACTAAAGATTTTTAAGAACTCTATATGTTTTCATCAAATTTTTGTACCTTCACGGGATGTAATCAATGACAAAGAATTTTGGAAAGAATTTAAGGAAAAAATTATATTCATTCTTCACCATTTGATCTAAGAGATTGAATAGAGAGCATGATAAGTGATGGGAAGGTGACTTGAAGTCATTTGCAGAAGTCAATTGGATGCCCCTATCATGGAATCAAATTAAGATATTAATTAAATTATGAAGTAATATTAAGCTTTAATTTTCAATTTTTATAAAGGAAGAGATAGTATGGCTACTCCACAAGTTTGAAACATTAAAGATATGCCAAATTATCAATTAAAGAAATATCTATTTATATCCATGAGAGATGACCCAATGGGTGCATTTTCACAATCCCCTTGATATCCCTTATTTTTAGTGTACAAAAATAAGAGAAATTTTTTGTGAAAATACCTCAAAATGTGTTGTGTTGTTAGGGTTTGTTTTATGTTTTTTGTCAATTTTCTAGTGAAAACCCTAACCTAGAAAAAAAATTCCTTAGCCCAATTTGAAAATTTTGTCCTAAGTAGGACATTTTGATGTCGTACGAATTATGTCTTTAGCCTATTATGGAGAAATTTTTGAAATCCATGAGCAATTTTTACCTTTACGCTAGGTTTGGTGTTCAAGTGAGAGATTGCATGTCACTTTCATACTTTCCATTTTATGATGTGATATTACGACAAGGGTTCAAGCATCTAGTCATAAGCCTAATTTTCCCTCTTCCAATGTTATGAAGTAAAGGCTAGTGGAGGATCATAAAAGTAAAGTGATGGTTCTCCTGATGTTACCTGTATCATTTTTAATTATAGCATCGCAAGTGTATGTTTTGAATATTTTGATCTTATGATCATCCTATTATCAAATCATCGTAAGAGTCTTGTGGTAAAGCTAAAGTGATACAATGTTTTGATAAGCTAAAACCCATGTGAGGTTAAAGGTTAAAAAGGAAACTCTAAACCATACGAAGGAGGGACGATCGTGAGATTGTAAGTTAAAAAGCTAAGGTTTTGAATGGTTATGATCTTACAACAAATAGAAGACCATGTAAGTGTAAGTATTCCTAGAAAGACTTTTGAAGTTATGAAAGTGAGGGGATTGTAAGATCATAAGAAAGGAAATGTTTAGTGATATAGTAATGAAAAGTGGAGCCAGGCACATGAGCATAAAGAATTTGGGACATGTGGCAATTGAGTCTTCTAAAGATATGAAAAGCAATAGATTGTAAGAACACAAGGAAAAATCATGAGATTTTTGAAGCTATAAAGAAATGCTAGGTATAAGATTGTAAGGAGATAAAAGAAAAATCTTGATGCTACACAAAGTTGTGGTCATATGATAGTAAGACTTCAAGCAAGGTAAATATTATGGTTTTTTGAAGCTATGGTGAGGAAAGGTTATAGCAAGGCATATGAGTAGGAGGTAAAAGAAGAGGCTTAGAGATAACTCTCAAAGATATGAAGAGGCTTAGTTAACTATGATTGAGATATCATAAAGCAAGAGAAGGTGAGATCTAATGTTACACAAGGCTATGATCATAAGATCATATGGGTTAAGAAACATGTTGGTGATGCTACAAAAGGGTTTATAAGCTACTAAGTGTAAGATCATAGCTAAGAAGAAGGCTTTGCAATTGATGTGTCAATCTTAAGATAAATTATCAATCATAAGATCATAAGAGGCTTAAAAGAAACCCTCAATCATGCAATAAAGGAGTGCTCATGAGATCATAAAGATCAAAATCCATGCCTAAGAATATATGAAGGGTTTGAATTTTAAGGTGGATTTTAAGATCAAAAGCCCTAAAATTATAACATGAAAGCACTTTTTGCCTTTTTTTGAGCTAGAAAAGTGACATGAGCTCTTTACCAATGAGGTTTGAGTAAAGTACAAGGAATTTTGAGCTGGATAGTTATGTTGATGCTCCATTGAGGTGATAGAAAATGCTGAATTTTAAAGCTCGTGCATGCAGGAAATTAATGCATAGAGAAGTTTGATGAAGTAAACATAGCATAAAGATATTCTCCAAGTCATTAACAGATTACCATTTATTGAACAAAGAGATTTCCAGTAGTTTGTAGAGTTTTTAGTACTAAGGATTCATAGTTTTCAATGCTAGTTGCAAAGTTTCCAAACTTTTAATTCATAGTCAAGATATCTAATCAAGAAGTAGAGGAGATTCAAGTTACAGATATGGAAGTTACTAAGACTTCTACTTCTAAGGGAGGAAAAACTAGGCAAAGGAAGCCAAATAGATTTGCAAATGAATGGATAAAGTTGTTCCTAGACTCATCAAACACTATCTCTAAAAATGACCATGATTTTAGAGATATTTTTGCATTCTACAAGGACGCTATTTTCCCTAGTGTTGATGGCTATGAATTTTTTAGATAATTCTGCAACAACAGATTCAATAAGATTCCTGTTTGCAATCCATAAAAGAAGAATCTAGCTAAAGTTATTTTCTTGGAGGTGATTGTAGATGTTGGTCTTGTAAAATCCCTAATAAAAGCTTACAACCTAGCCACTAAATATTTTCGTAAGCATGATGGAACTATTCTATGTACACTAGATTATGCTTCTTTCATTAAATCTTTTGGGTTAGATGGTGCAATGGTTGAACCAATGGATTTAGAGGAACTTTAGGAGAAGTTTGAAAGAAATACAAAGGCCTACATGAGGAAGTATATGGTGCAACACATCCAATGGACCTCAAGAAGGTTGGGGATTATCCAAAGAAGAAAATTTGGGAACAAGAAAATTTCTCCAACTTGCCATCATTAAATTCATGTGGAAATTATTTTTAGTAAATAAATAATACTTAGGTCCTAAGGTGCATAAAGGCACATTTCTTTGTGGACTTTTTAAAATGGGAGACTTTTCAATGGGAAAATAATCCTTGGACTAAATCCATTATTTTCTACACCATTACAACTTGTCAACTACTCCCTATACAATGTATGACCCATATGGTTACATGAGGAACACCTTAAAAGAAATCAAGAATTATGTATTTTCAAGCACAAAGGAATTAACTCATGAGGATGTGATTCCCAACATTGTAGTTGAGAGGGAAGCTACTGAAAAGTTAAAGAAATTTGATGATGTTTTAAGGGTAGAAAAGGAGATGAAGAAAGGAGACCTAAACTTCAAGGGTTTTTATGTGGATGTCCCTTATCCACAAAGAATAAGAAATATGGTGAATGATCATGTTGAGATCATGACACAAATGCCTACAAAGCCAATTGGAGAGGAAGAAAGGGTGAATCTGATATCCCTGAGCTAGATGTACCCTACAAATAGAAGAGGATGAGCCTACTGAAGCATCATGGGTTACCAAGGGTAACAAAAGGAAAAAGGTAGTCCATATACCTAAGAAGGTAAAATAAAGGACATTGAATATCATGCTAGGAAGAAATCAATATTTTGTTGATCTAAGGAAAACATATATACAGGATAGCATTAATGTTGTAGAGAATTCTCTAACTGACTTAGAATTAGTAGAAGCAAGATTGGATGACAATCATCCAAGTTTGAAAATTTATATAAGATGATGAATTCATCAAATCCACTAAGTTCAAAAGCTTTCCCTATAAGATAAAATAGAGTGAACTGGTTTTGAAAATAAAACAAAGAGAATCGGATGAGGAGAAGCAAGAATTGGTTGACAAGTTTCATGCCTATGATCCAGAGAGTGAAGTCATGACTCCTACAGAGGCTAGAGATCTAGTACAGAGAAGTGGTATGCTTCTAGTGCTCAGCTAGGATCTGGAACAAGATTTCATGCTTGACCAAATAAGAGGACAAGAGAATGCTATCTCATATGAAGCATTTGGAGCTGATGGACTTTAGAGGGGATCAAGGTTTAATATTCATTCCAAGTCTCTAGTAGTACAGAGCATGGCTCCTACCACAAATAAGCCTAAATTGATGGATGTATAAAAAGCACAGATCAGGGAAATATGATAGTATGGAGTATGTAGGGTACCTCAAGTATAAAGATCTCCAAGGCAATGAAAAATTTCTTATTCATGAATGAGGCCAAAGTAGAGGAAATAGAGACAAGACTGGCTAGATCATTCCATGATTATATAGATGTTAGGAAACTTTATGAGGAATAACTCAAAAAAAACCATGTCTATAAACAAAGGATAGAGGAATTGGAGACCAAAGCTTAAGGGACAGAAGCATAAGTTACATCTTTGAGAGAGAAACTAACTAATGTAGAGGAGAACAGAGTGCAAGGTATCTAGGAATGACCAATAGTGGTCACAATGGAAATTTCTACATAATAAAGAACTTGAGATAGAGGAAACTAAGCTTAGAAGGATAAGCATTGATGCTCCATCTCCATAGCAAGGTAGTGAGGTAAGGATAAGTTTCTTAAAAAGCATGATGGGCCATAGAGTAGAAACTCTAAAAAATATATCTCATGAAGCTCATGCTCTTTTAATCTCTTTACAAGATGTTGAGAATGTTTTCAATAAAGTACTTGCATGGCTATCACCCACTTTTAATCTATGGGGGCCATATGTATAATTTTTAGAGAGGCTAATCATGTTGATGGCAAAGAAGCTAGATCTGCTTGATAAGATTATCATAGTAAAAGAATGCTTAGAAATAGTGAGAGAGCTAATAGGATTCTTTATTGGTAAATTGAAAATTATTCAAGGAACAATGAAAATCTTATAAAAGGGGATTAAGCCCTACATTCCTTCAATTTTGGATACTAATAGCAAATTACAAGACTGGTAGGAGTGATCAAATTCTTTTAATTTAGTACTAACTCAAGTAGGCATAGCATCAATTTTTCAAGATTATAGTGACATCCCTTTCAATAACTTAATTGATTCATTATTCAGGGTTGAAATAGACTTGAATAATTTTTCATTAGAATGAAGGGCCATAACTAATGCCAGGTGGAATAAGGCAACAAAAGAGTTAGATGAATTTAAACGCACTGAGTGGCCCACAAAAAGGGAGATATACATTTAGGAAGCAATTGGGGAAATCAAGGCTATTCCAATAGGAGGCAATTAAAGTATTGCAAACAAGGTGGTAGAAGAGACAAAGTAAAGAAAAGGTAAGGAAAGAAATAGATAGCTAGAGATAAACAAAAATTGTTGAAGATGCCTACAGAAAGAACACATGTCAATTTTGTAAATGTAGATTATCACAGTAAAAGAATGCCTGGAAATAGTGAGAGAATTGATAGGATTCTTTATTGGTAAGTTGCAAATTATTTGGGGAAAGATGAAAATCTTATCACAGGGGATTGAGCCCTGCATTCCTTCAATTTTGGATACTGATAGCAAATTACAAGATTGGTAGGAGTGATTAGATTCTTTTAATTTAGTGCTAACTCAAGTAGGCATAGCATCAATTTTTCAAGATGATAGTGACATCCCTTTCAATAACTTAATTGATTCATTATTCAAGGTTGAAATAGACTTGAATAATTTTTCATTAGAATCAAGGGCCATAACTAATGCTAGGTGGAATAAGGAAACAAAAGAGTTAGATGAATTTAAAGGCACTAAGTGGCCCACAAAAAGGGAGATATACATTTGGGAAGCAATTGGGGAAATCAAGGCTATTCCAATAGGAGGCAATTAAAGTATTGCAAACAAGGTGGTAGAAGAGACAAGGTAAAGAAAAGGTAAGGAAAGAAATAGATAGCTAAAGATAAACAAAAAAATTTGAAGATGCCTATAGAAAGAACCACATGTCAATTTTGTAATTGTATCCTATTTTTTGTTCAAAATACAAAGAATGTTTGTAATGTAACCATATATGAAATATAATTGTATTTGCTTTCTAGTAAAATTTTGACATGTGTCCTCCCATATGAAGCTTGTTTCAATCTTTCCCTTAAAATGATTTCCAAGATGTGGATTAGGGGTCTGAAGCCTGTATAATTTTTAGTGTTTATGCTATTTTGCAGTTGGTCTAGTTATCTTTATGTCAATTTTATCATGTATTTAGTTGTGCAAATATGAGAATACAAGTGAATCTTGAACGATAGTTTTTATCATTTCTTGAGTTATATTTTGAGTATTACACTAGTGATGTATTATTTTCAAGGAATACTAATACAAAGTGTGAGTTCTAAATATCTGTGTCTCTAAATTTTGTCTTCATTTTCATATGCTTTGTAATGCCCTGCCAAGGGATCCAAAGAATTAACCTAGAATGTCATTAAGTTTAGTAGCATTTTTTTTTTCATAATAGTAAACATCACATATAACTTATGCACAATAACGGAAGCAATAGCATTATCCATCTGAAAATAAACATAACATACATAACAGATTACATTCTTTAAGATCCCTTAACGTTGAATTACATACATGAATCCATCTAGTACAACAACCACATGAAATGATAAATCCAATGTTTATACATTACATTTCAAATGTTCATTCATCCACTATACATGTCACAGGGTATGACAAGCTCAAAAATATACATACATAGAATAAGGTACATCTTCCTATTCTAATCCATGATACATCAAAGTAAAGATAATCACTTGATACACATGATACATCATCATAGAAAACATAAACATCCATCATAAAGATCAAACATAATAAACTAAGTGCACGGTTCCTCCCAACCATCAATAGCATCATTAGACCATCGTGGATCCTAGCCATCCCTCCCTGCGTAACATTCCAAATCACCGAAGAGATCATCGGTATTAACATAGTAGAAATGTCACTCCTAATAAATACAACATCATATGTAGAAAGTAATCTAACATGCAAATAAAAGCATAAGATAACATCATCTAACATATGCTAATCATCAATGAAAAAGGATACATATCCACCATCATGAAGGATGCATCAGCCATGATGTCTCAATAAATCTCAAAATGATAAGAGTGGAAAATACACTACCACCCGACCGCATGGTACCTAAGTGGTCCACTCCCACTGTGCTAAGGAGATAATCTCAAGTCCTAAATAGGCTATCAAAATCATATAGCACATATCTCTATAAGTCCAGGAATCCTAAAAGTATACTAACTCAAAGGTTCCAAACACAAAATCTGACATCTAATTCCAGAGGCACACAATGACATGTAGGAACCTACTAAGCAAGCGGGAAAGTGTCATTGCAATTATCACATACAAGTTACCCTGGCAGTTAGCTAAACTCCACGGGTCTATACTGATTTCATGCGGCCACTAGTATCCTCTCATACTGATGAGGCATACTACAAAATGCAAGGTCGCAACCATGCATCTCACTACTCCCATCCTAGCCTATACAAGCACTCAAGGAATGGGTGAGAACAAAACACTTATCTTTTTAGGTTCATTTAGTTAGTATTAGGTGTGAATGTTATCACTTATTAATCCAACTTACAATGAGTTACCCTGGCAGCCTCTTAGGGCCCCGGCCCCCATTGCAAGCCACTTCCCATCACTACATGTAGATATCCTACCCTAATGCTCATGGACTCATAAATCTCAAAATTGCAAAAGATAATCCATAAAATCATCAAATATGCATAATAGCATCAAATCTCCATGAGCTAACATCCATAGAAAATCATGAACACAACAGCTCTCTATTGGCAACTAAAGTATCACTAATAATCAAATATCCAATGGTTCTCAATAACCAAAATATATATTTCTCAATCATACTGATCGAAGACTCCAAAAATGGTTGAGTCAAACATGTCACATCATGACATCATCAAAATAAATCCACATTACAGTCCCATCATGGCGACTAGAAAATAATCCAAGGATAACTGATCAATGACCAAAAATAATGGTTAAGTCAAGTGTCTCATACATAAGAATCTCAACTATAACAATCAGTAATCACAACCAATACATAGAGCATTCCATCACATAACCATGGTTGGGTTTATAAAGATTGAGATTAAAACATCATCATGTCACCACAATCACATAACCCCCAAGCCTCTGGTAGACGTCCTATACTAGTCAACACTAGTTAACCCAAAACCCAAAACATTAGCATAAAGAATACACAATGCAGACACATGTTTTGATTTTACAACTTGAATGTAGAGATCTCAGTTTAAGTTTCCAAGTCTGAAGAATGAATGGAGGAACACATATATAGTTTTGAATTAAAAATTTCCTTATTAGAACTAAAAAAATCCATTTTCCAATTAATAACATTTGTTTGATACATCCCCCACCCAACTATCAATTCCTTATTTAATAATTTAAAACATTTAAATTATTAAATAGTTGAAAATTATTAAAGAGTCACCTTTATGAAAATAAACCATCAATATAAGCCATTGATCAAATAATAACTTAAATTTATAAATAACATATTTACATATTACATATATATATATATATATATATATATATATATACATACATACATATGTAAATACGTTTTCATTAAATCAAATTAACAATTTCGATTGACACCATATGAGAATCGATTGTATATAAACGTTTTAACATAAACGTTATTATTATTTTTTTGCATATCATTAACATCAATTAAAACCCCCCCAACTCATGTTGCGGTATGCAGTACCTGCGATCGTAGGCACTGCACCGACAACGGGTACATAGTACCCCTATCGTCGCAAACCTGCAACGGCAGGTCTCTGCCTTTTGCCAGCGTGAGGAACAAAACGTGCCCACGGCATATAATATATAATATACTTTGTTCCATGTGATATGAATCGTGATGCGAATTAATAAATTTTCCACTGCGATTTTATTAATCGCTCAATTCGGTGCATTATATTTAAATATACATAGGTATATATATATATTAGTATATATATGTATGTATATATATATATATTCAAATTTTATAATAGATCCATAATAAATGTATACATATGCATATATAAAAATATATATTTATATATATATGTATATGTATGCAGATCTGAATATATAACCATGTATATTTTTTCTTTTTTTCCAGAAAGATTATATCTACAATTAAGAATAAGATATTTGCATATAAAGTTATCCAATTAAATTAATCTACCCACATTGAGAATGCATATAAATATGAAACTTCTCAGAAGACATATGGAAGACACGAAGAAGACAGGGAATGCATGATGCAAAAATAGCATAAGTAAAATCACAAGAATCTACCCGAATTCTGATGCTAAATCGCTCTTCCTCATAAAATCCGTAGAGCAAGCTCCTCCCTTCTTCAGAATTCTCGAGTCCTCCAATGCTCCAATTGCTCTCCCAATACTATGTCTAAGCTTCTATGAATGCCTGAATATAAAGAGCTTTCAGGAAACATCTAGAATGCTTCTAGAAATAGCTGGAAGGTGTCACCAACTAAGCATGGGTCTTTTCCAACCTTCAAGATGAGCCTTAGGGTTGTAGACACCATGTGCTTAATTGATGCACTAACCCCCGTTTTGTTGACACTTGAGAAATAGAGAAGTGCGTTAATTCCCATGCAAGCTTATAACTCCAATTCACTTTTTATATAATTTTTATTTAAATATTTATAACTTTCATTTTAACTTTTATAACTTTTATTATTATTATTTATTTATTACTTTATTATTATTTTATCATTATTATTAATTTTAATTTCTAATTTTCTTTTATTTAATTCATTTTCCTCAATAATTCACATTTAATTAATTACAATCAAAATATCAAATAACATGATATTTTATATTAATTTCTCAAATAATTAATTTATTAATTAAATCTATTTATTAAGACTTAATTAATAGAAAATTCACCATAGACTTCCAAGATAAAAAATGAAAACCCATCATAGAGCAAATCACTCAAAATCAGTCTAAAGGGTTAAAAATCACGAATCATGTCATCCGACACATTCGGTGGGTAAAATATCCAGATACTTGTCCTACCTCACTAGGACAATTGGCTTAAGGGTTTGGGATTTGGACTTGAGAATTTATCTCCCTTCTCTTATCATTGAGATAGTATAATAGGGTACACTCATCCTGGCAATTCAGGGAAGTCGATACCCGGTACCTGCAACCTGCAGAAAAACCATGCATGTACATACAATATATATAATGCTAAGCTAAACAGACAATAGCAGGAAGTGGTGCATTGTTTAGATCCTGACTAAGTAGGTGACTACGACTCCCTTCCTTAACCACATCAAAAATGCCATACAATAAGAAAACACGCACACCATACACATGCAAGTATGGGTTAAGTATCCATAATAAAACACATAAGATAATAAACCATCCATCTAATCATCAATAATAACTAAAAATAGTATAATGATCATCATGTATGCATAAAATGTAAAATCTAAATGATCTCATCATATAACCACTGAATCCATAACATAATGTCTGATAGTGTCAAAACAATACCACTAATCCATCAACATAAAACTAGTCTATCATAGTTTGAAGATAATAACAATGTCCAGAAAAGATGTGGACGAGGGTAGGCACTACATCCACCCCCCCTTGGGTTAGGCTTACTCCTGGAAGCCTACAAACAAGTAGGGATATAACTCCCTCAATCTAGCTACATCCTTCCAAGTAGCTGAAGAATCATCAGTAGGGTCCCATTGGACCCTTACCTGCTCAATGGTTCGACCCCTAAGGTTCAACTCTCGTCGCTCCAGAATATGAACCGGCTCCAAAGCTAGTTGCCCGTCCTCTACCTGCAATGCATTCCAATCAAGAAGGTGTACAATATTAGGGTATACTATCAAAGTACTAAAACATGGAAAACATCATGAATGCGAGCTAGGTTGGGCGGTAGAGCAAGACGATAAGCAATCGGGCCAATCCTCTCTAGAATCTTGAATGGTCCCACAAAGCGAGGTGCTAGCTTAGAACCCTTTCGATATCGGATCGGACTCTTTCATGGTCGCACTCTCAAGAAAACCTTATCACCCATAGCAAACTGTTTATCAATCCTATGAGCATCGGCATACTTCTTCTGCCTATCCTATGTTGTAGTCAAGTGCTCACAGATATGCGCTACCTATTGTTCCATATCATGAAGCATCTCAGGACCCAATAGGATGTGATCCTCAAGACTATCCCAACTCAATGGTGTACGACAAGGATGCCCATATAATGCCTGAAATGGTGCCATACCAATAGAACTATGATACCCGTTGTTGTAAGCAAACTCCACTAGGTAGAGATAATCCTCCCAATGTGTCTGCCTATCCATCACATACATCTGTAACATATCCTCCAAAACCTAATTCACCCTCTCTGTCTGACCATCAGTCTCTGGATGATATGCCGAAATGAAGTTTAACTACGCTCCAAGCTCATGCTGCAGCGATGTCCAGAATGTGGATGTGAATACAGGATCCCTGTCAAAAATGATCTTTCTAGGAATACCATGTAACCTCACAATATCATGCATAAAGACATTAGCTACAGAAGCTGCTATGTAGGAAGACCTAATCGGTGAAAAATGCACCACCTTAGTCAACCGATCAACGGTGACCATGATAGCATCATGACATCGAACTGTCATAGTTAATCCCACAATAAAATCCATGGAGATGATATCCCACTTCCAAGAAGGAATGAGATTAGGCTGCAAAAGTCCAGCCGGGTGCTGATGTTCTGCCTTAACTCTCTGACACTCAAGGAACCTAGTCACAAAATCAGCAATATCTCACTTCATCCCAGACCAAAAGAACAAATGTCTCAAATCAGCATGCATCTTCTTGACACCTGGATGTGCTGAGTAAGGTGTACGATGGGCTTCTGCTAGTATCAAGGTGCGAAGCTCATTCGAAATTGGCACATAAATCCTCCCCAAATGTCTTAAAAGACCATCTAACTTTCGAACGTAACCTGAAAACTTACCTTCCAAAGATCTTCTTGAATCAATCTCTCTGCACACTTCCTGATACCAAGAATCCGTAGGTAGTGCCTGAAGAATCCGACTCCTCAAATCCACACTACGAGTCATCGATGATAATACATGTCTCCTACAACTCAAAGCATTTGCTACCACATTCTCCTTACCCTAAATGTACTTAACCTCAAAATCATACTCGCTTAGAAACTCCATCCATCGCCTCTGGTGAGCATTTAAATTAGGCTGAGTAAAAATGTACTGAAGACTACGATGATCACTATGTAGCTCAAATCTGTGCCCCAACAAAAAATGTCTCCACCTTGTCAAAGCATGAACTGCTGCTGCTAACTCAAGATCGTGTGTAGGATAATTTAACTCATGATCCTTGAGCTTGCATGATTCATACGCAATCACCCGTCCATTCTACATCAATACTGCCCCAATCCCTTCAAGAGAAGCATATGTACATACCATGAAATCACCTTTTGGATCAAGTACAGCTAGAATCGGTGCACTGGTCAAAAGCTCCTTGAGCTTCTGAAAAGCTTCCTCACATTTCTCTGTCCATACAAACTTCTTTCCTTTCCTTTGAAGAGAAGTGATAGGATGTGCTATCCTAGAGAAGTTCTAGAAAAATCTGTGATAATAACTAGCTAAACCCATGAAACTACGAATTTCTAACACATTAGTTGGTGTCAGCCAATCTATTATTGCCTGAATCTTTGCAGGATCCACTAAAATACCATTACCTAAAATAACGTGCCCTAAATATTGAATCTCCAATTTGAAGAATTCACACTTAGCTACATTGGCATAAAGCTGATTGTCCCTTAAACACTGCAATACCAACCGCAAGTGTTCCTCATGCTCCTTCTGAGTCTTAGAATATATCAATATATCATCAAGAAACATGAGTAAAAATCTATCCAGATAAGATCGGAACACACCATTCATCAAACTCATGAAAATCGATGGAGCATTAGTCAATCCAAAAGTTACCACTGTGAACTCATAATGCCCATAACGAGTTCGAAAAGCAGTCTTGTGAATATCTGCTTCCTTAATGCGAAGCTGGTGGTATCCTGACTTAAGATCAATCTTGGAGAATATTGTAGCTCCCTTGATCTAATCGAATAAGTCATCTATCCTAGGTAAAGGATACTTGTTCTTAATAGTCACCTTATTCAACTGTCTATAGTCAATACAAAGGCGCAAAGAACTGTCTTTCTTCTTCACAAAGAGCACTAGAGCTCCCCAAGGTGATACACTAGGTTGAGTGCTCCCTTTGGCTAGAATTTCCTCTAGCTGAAGATGTAGCTCACCCAATTCCTGAGTAGTCATGCAATAAGGAGCTTTAGAGATAGGCTCCGCTCCAGGAACCAGATCAATACTAAAGTAAATGTCCCTCTTTGGAGGCATGCTTGGAATCTCACTTGGAAAAACATCTGCATACTCCTGCAAAATTGAGTGATCCAAAGTCTTCCTCATGGAATCTTCTCCATCAAGATCATTTACCATAACAACAAATATCTGACATCCCTTATGAAAACTTTGCTTCAATTGCATAGCAAAAATTATCCGTAGAGATATAGGCCTCGGTATCCCAACTATCTGCACATCATTCCCTTGGTCATCTTGGCACCTAATAATCTACTTCCTGCAATCTATACTGGCTCTATGAGATCCAAGCCAATCCATGCCTAGAACCACATCATAGGAACCAAGGGGTATGACTCGAAGATCCACTACCGTATCAAAGCTTCCTAAACTAAGCCCACACTTATGAACTACAGAATCTATGGAGACCTTAATGCCTAAGGCTAGCTCCACTTGCCAACCACGATCTTGCTTCACCGCATCCAGCTTACACTTAGAAACTATAGATGGTGAAATAAATGAATCTGTAGCTCCTGATTCAAACAATACTAAAAGAGATATACCTCTAATAGCACCTGTGGTCTCAAACACTATTCCTTCATGATCTGCCTGACGTTGATCAACTGCCGCAAACACTCTATGAGCTCTACCTGCATCACCCACTGTAGGCTCTGAAACTATAGGTCTAGGTCCTAAAAACTGAGGTGCTCGCTGAGGACACTGAGCTGCATAATGTCCAATCTGACCACATGAAAAACATTTCATTTTTCTGCCAGAACCTCTTCCCATAGGTGGTACATTAGATTGTTGGTGACTGTTCTTGCTAACAAAAGACTAGCTACTCTGAGATGGCTGATTGGTCTAATTCTGTTTATTGCATTGAGCATTGTGATTGTTCTTGGTGTTAGAACCTTTGCCACTACCTTGAGCTTGAGAATTTGACCCCTTCTGTTGTTGTGTCTGTTGAGACTACTGCTGATACTGTTCCCCTTAGAAAAAGAAAACTTCTTGTTACCACCTGAATTGTAGTTGCTTTTAGATCCTGATGCTGATGGCGCTCCTACAAAACCACCTTGACCAAGGTTGACACTTTTCTCAACAAGGATAGCTTGATGCATCGCATCCTTGAGGGTTTCTGGCTCAAATACCTTAACTCCCCCAATAATACGGTTATTCAAACCCCTAATAAAATGTTGTGTCAACTGAGCTGAATTTTCACTGAACCCTGAAAAAGGCATAAGCTCATAAAACTTATGCTCATACTTGGTCACTGACAAAGTGTACTGTCTAAGATTATGAAATTCATCAGCCCTTTGTTGTTTCCATTCCTTCGGTAGGAATCATTCACAAAAACTCTCTAGGAATAATTCTCATGTAACACTGCTCATATCAATTCCCAACTTCTTCTCCTCTATCGTCCACCAAGTGGCCCCAAAATTCTCTAGATCAGTGATCGCAAACCTTGCCTTAACATTGCTACCAAACTCCTACATGGAAAAAATCCTATTGAGAGAAATAATCCACTGCTCAGCCATATAACTAGAACCTTGCCCATTGAAAGGCTTAACCTTGGATCTTGAAAGATCCTTCATCTGGGTGGGCACAATGGACCTCTAACGTTCCTTCCGAGGACTTCTAGATCTAGGTCTATGCTCTTGTTCTATCTGATGCACTCTAGGTTGTTCTTGAATAGGAGGTAGACATTCTAGAATAGTCTACATCATTTGCCTCAACCCGACCTCTTCAAACTCAACTTGGTCCTCTCTATGGCTCTCTTCCTACTACCTACTAGAGTGCTCTTCCCTGCTCTCTACACGAGCCGATCCCTCATGGGCAGACTCATGGACACTAATAGTTCTACCATGACCACGACCTCTAATAGAAGACCTAGTCCTAGATACCATCCTAAAAAAGTACAAGGTACTAAGTTTAGTTCTATGTCTAGGTTTAAGTAAAATTTCCAGTTTTGAAACTAAGTGTTGAAGTATGAAAAATATTCAAGTAACAGTTTGAGTCCTATTTCAATTCACCTAGATCAAGTTTGGAAAGTTACACTTAATAGTTCAAAGTTCTAGTTGTTCCAAAATACCTAGAGCTCCCAATGTAGAAACTTAGGCTCTGATACCAAATGTAATGCTCCGCCAAGGGATCCAAAGAATTAACCTAGAATTTCATTAAGTTTAGTAGCATTTTTTTTTTCATAATAGTAAACATCACATATAACTTATGCACAATAACGGAAGCAATAGCATTATCCATCTGAAAATAAACATAACATACATAACAGATTACATTCTTTAAGATCCCTTAACGTTGAATTACATACATGAATCCATCTAGTACAACATCCTCATGAAATGATAAATCCAATGTTTATACATTATATTTCAAATGTTCATTCATCCACTGTACATGTTACAGGGTATGACAAGCTCAAAAATATACATACATAGAATAAGGTACATCTTCCTATTCTAATCCATGATACATCAAAGTAAAGATAATCACTTGATACACATGATACATCATCATAGAAAACATATACATCCATCATAAAGATCAAACATAATAAACTAAGTGCACAGTTCCTCCCAACCGTCAATAGCATCATTAGACCATCATGGATCCTAGCCATCCCTCTGTGTGTAACATTCCAAATCACCGAAGAGATCATCGGTATTAACATAGTAGGAATGTCACTCCTAATAAATACAACATCATATGTAGAAAGTAATCTAACATGCAAATAAAAGCATAAGATAACATCATCTAACATATGCTAATCATCAATGAAAAAGGATACATATCCACCATCATGAAGGACACATCAACCACGATGTCTCAATAAATCTCAAAATGATAAGAGTGGAAAATACACTACCACCTGACTGCGTGGTACCTAAGTGGTCCACTCCCACCATGCTAAGGAGATAATATCAAGTCCCAAATAGGCTATCAAAATCATATAGCACATATCTCTATAAGTCCAGGAATCCTAAAAGTATAATAACTCAAAGGTTCCAAACACAAAATCTGACATCTAATCCCAGAGGCACACAATGACATGTAGGAACCTACTATGCAAGCGAGAAAGTGTCATCGCAATTATCATGTACAAGTTACCCTGATAGTTAGCTAAACTCCACGGGTCCATACTAATTTCATGCGGCCACTAGTATCCTCTCATACTGATGAGGCATACTACGGAATGCAAGGTCACAACCATGCATCTCACTACTCCCATCCTAGCTTGTACAAGCACTCAAGGCATGGGCGAGAACAAAACACTTATCTTTTTAGGTTTATTCAGTTAGTATTAGGTGTGAATGTTATCACTAATTAATCCAACTTACAATGAGTTACCCTAGCAGCCTCTTAGGGCCCCGGACCCCATTGCAAGCCACTTCCCATCACTACATGCAGATATCCTACCCTAATGCTCATGGACTCATAAATCTCAAAATCACAAAAGATAATCCATAAAATCATCAAATATGCATAATAGCATCAAATCTCTATGAGCTAACATCCATAGAAAATCATGATCACAACAGCTCTCTATTGGCAACTGAAGTATCACTGATAATCAAATATTCAATGGTTCTCAATAACCAAAATATATATTTCTCAATCATACTGATCGAAGACTCCAAAAATGGTTGAGTCAAACATGTCACATCATGACATCATCAAAACAAATCCACATTACAGTCCCATCATGGCGACTAGAAAATAATCCAAGGATAACTGATCAATGACCAAAAATAATGGTTAAGTCAAGTGTCTCATACATAAGAATCTCAACTATAACAATCAGTAATCACAACCAATACATAGAGCATTCCATCACATAACCATGGTTGGGTTTATAAAGATCGAGATTAAAACATCATCATGTCACCACAATCACATAACCCCCAAGCCTCTAGTAGACATCCTATACTGGTCAACACTAGTCAACCCAAAACCCAAAACAATAGCATAAAGAATACACAATGCAGACACATGTTTTGGTTTTACAACTTGAATGTAGAGATCTCAGTTTAAGTTTCCAAGTCTGAAAAATGAATGGAGGAACACATATATAGTTTTGAATAAAAGTTTTCCTTATTAGAACTAAAAAAAATCCATTTTTCAATTAATAAAATTTGTTTGATACATCCCCCACCCAACTATCAATTCCTTATTTAATAATTTAAAACATTTAAATTATTAAATAGTTGAAAATTATTAAAGAGTCACCTTTATGAAAATAAACCATCAATATAAGCCATTGATCAAATAATAAATTAAATTTATAAATAACATATTTACATATTACATATATATATATATATATATATATATATATATATATATATATTTATTTATTTATTTATATACATACATACATATGTAAATACGTTTTCATTAAATCGAATTAACAATTTCAATTGACACCATATGAGAATTGATTGTATATAAACATTTTAACATAAACATTATTATTATTATTTTTCATATCATTAACATCAATTAAAACCCCCCCAACTCATGCTGCGGTCGCAGGCACTACACCGACAGTAGGTACATAGTACCCCTGTCGCCGTAGACCTGTGACGGCAGGTCTCTGCCTTCCACCGGCACAGGGAACGAAACGTGCCCACGGCATATAATATATAATATACTTTGTTCCATGTGATATGAATCGCGATGCGAATTAATAAATTTTCAACTGCGATTTTATTAATCGCTCAATTTGGTGCATTATATATAAATATACATAGGTATATATATATATATATTAGTATATATATATATATATATGTATGTATGTATGTATGTATGTATGTATGTATATATTTGAATTTTATAATAGATCCATAATAAATGTATACATATGCATATATATAAAAATATATTTATATATATTTGTATATGTATGCAGATCTGAATATATAACCATGTATGTTTTTTTTGTTTTTCCACAAAGATTATATCTACAATTAAGAATAAGATATTTTCATATAAAGTTCTCCAATTAAATTAATCTACCCACATTGAGAATGCATATAAATATGAAACTTCTCAGAAGACATATGGAAGACACGAAGAAGACAGGGAATGCATGATGCAAAAGTAGCATAAGTAAAATCACAAGAATCTACCCAAATTCTGATGCTAAATCGCTCTTCCTCAGAAAATCTGCAGAGCAAGCTCCTCCCTTCTTTAGAATTATCGACTCCTCCAATGCTCCAATTGCTCTCCCAATGCTATGTCTAAGCTTCTATGAATGCCTGAATATAAAGAGCTTTCAGGAAACATCTAGAATGCTTCTAGAAACAGCTAGAAGGTGTCACCAACTAAGCATGGGTATTTTCCAACCTTCAAGATGAACCTTAGGGTTGTAGACACCATGTGCTTAATTGATGCACTAACCCCCGTGTTGTTGACACTTGAGAAATAGAGAAGTGCGTTAATTCCCATGCAAGCTTATAACTCCAATTCACTTTTTATATAATTTTTATTTAAATATTTATAACTTTCATTTTAACTTTTATAACTTTTATTATTATTATTTATTTATTACTTTATTATTATTTTATCATTATTATTAATTTTAATTTCTAATTTTCTTTTATTTAATTCATTTTCCTCAATAATTCACATTTAATTAATTACAATCAAAATATCAAATAACATGATATTTTATATTAATTTCTCAAATAATTACTTTATTAATTAAATCTATTTATTAAGACTTAATTAATAGAAAATTCACCATAGACTTCCAAGATAAAATATGAAAACCCATCATAGAGCAAATCACTCAAAATCAGTCTAAAGGGTTAAAAATCACGAATCATGTCATCTGACACATTCGGTGGGTAAAATATCCAGATACTTGTCCTACCTCACTAGGACAATTGGCTTAAGGGTTTGGGATTTGGACTTGAGAATTTATCTCCCTTCTCTTATCATTGAGATAGTATAATAGGGTACGCTCATCCTGGCAATTCAGGGAAGTTGATACTCGGTACCTGCAACCTGCAGAAAAACCATGCATGTACATACAATATATATAATGCTAAGCTAAATAGACAATGGTAGGAAGTGGTGCATCGTGTAGATCCCGACTAAGCAGGTGACTACGACTCCCTTTCTTAACCACATCAGAAATGTCATACAATAAGAGAACACGCACACCATACACATGCAAGTATGGGGTAAGTATCCATAATAAAACACATAAGATAATAAACCATCCATCTAATCATCAATAATAACTGAAAATAGTATAATGATCATCATGTGTGCATGAAATGTAAAATCTAAATGATCTCATCATATAACCACTGAATCCATAACATAATGTCTGATATTGTCAAAATAATACCACTAATCCATCAACATAAAACTAGTCTATCATAGTCTGAAGATAATAACAATGTCCAGAAAAGATGTGGACGAGGGTAGGTACTACATGCTTTTTATTTTGGGATTGAATGGGAAAAGTTCATACAATTTAATGTAGCTAGGATAGGTTGTATGTCAATTTATTGTTGCTTTTAATTCAAGGAATTAAGTAAATGCTTCCATAAATTGATAGGGTTTCTAGGCATATGAGAGGGATATCATAAGAATGGAGTGTAGGGTTAATAGCTAAATTTAATTGCAGGTCAATTGAATAGATCAATTATTTACTAGTGTGACTTTGTATGTCAATGGATAAGGCATTGATCATCAATTCATATGCAAATTGAAAAGCTCATGTGGTTGCACAAAGCACATTTAAAATCAAATCAATATTTATTTTTATGTAATGAAAAATCAAATTGTTGGTCATTACTTATTTGTAATAGTATTTTCTCTCAATTATAGCCAGCTACTCTAATCAAGGATTCATTACAAACCCAAGAAGAATTGTTGACCATAATCTTCTATAGGGTATAGATTTGATAAGAAGAGTGTGAGTGAAGGATTTTTTTGGAGAATAATATTAGATAACTAGTCTTTTCCATCCCTAAGGTGCACCTACCTTGGCCTTGCAAAGCCTAAAGTATAGAGAGTCCTTGTGCTTTGTTAATGTTGGTCCAAATCTGAGATGAGTTTAGTTGAATATAAGAATTAGCTAATCTTTAAACTGAGTTTTGTCTTCTATATCCTGGAATTGGGTATTTTGCAACCTGGCAATTTTAAAACACCAACGCCCCTAAGGAAGTACTACATGTTGAATACATAAGGGATTATATATATTATAAGTTGAATACAATTGAAGATGATGACATTATCATAGACCTAGATGAAATTTACCATGATGAAACAAAATTCAAACTAGGGTTCGAGCACTTAGGGAACTTGAATATACTATAGTTCATTAATTATGAGGAATTTGAAGAAGCCAAATGGATCAGGATTGTGTCAAGTAAGATAAATGATGATATGTTTTGGATTGGTGAATATCTTGTTATGATAACCAAGGATTTAATACACCTAGTTTCATACTAAACAATGTTAGCACAATACAAATTCCAAGTAAATTTTTCAAGAAAGAAGTTGAGAAGACTACAAGGAAAAAATGAGATAGGAGAGCAATGAAACTATTTGACATTAGGAAAATTGATGTAAAATTGATTGCAAAGATTTTAGGATACAAGATGGATTATAGTTCAAGGCACAAATCTGTTGCTATAATAGTCATAAAAACAACTTATACAATGGTGATAGACATGGAGAATTTTGATCCATGCAAGATCCTAAGGCAATAGTTACCTAGGAACATAAGGAGAATCAATAATAATAAGCACCAAACCTTTATATTTGGATCACTTATTATTTCACATTATGCATAAATTTCCTAGCATGTCATCTTCTATATGGGTAAATGATAAATGCACTATGGAGATTATCATTGATTATTATAACATGCAAATCAAAGCTATTGCTATTACAGATATATATATGGAAATCTTAAGAGTTTTCAAATGAAGATGAAACAAAGGTATAGGATATGTAGAGAAATAGTTGAAAAGATATTACAAGAATATATGTTTTATAGCAGAAAGTTACTATACCTTCATGGAGGAAGTAGATACAAGATAGATCTTTACACCCCCTATCTGATATGAAGTCAAAGTAGAGATTTTGGATAGTTATACAAAGATAATGTTAGACTCATCTAGAGACACCTCATGTGAAGGTTGAAGTATTTATCAAGAGAAATTTAGTGAAGTGAATAGGAAAGTGGAAAATATGGTTGAAAAATTAACTATAGAAGGAGAAATGAGGAAAGAAAAATGGAATAATATTTTTAAAAGGCAAGGGAGCTTCACTTCAAAGCTAAAATTGAAGGAACTAGCACTAAACATGTAGAGGATCCTACCACAGAGCTTAGTGATACACAATCTATAAAAGAAGACATTAATAATGATGAGGAGATGAAGATCACTATAGTGAAAATTATTCTTGAAGTTTGCAACACTCCAAGAAGATCTATAAGATCTTCTACTAAATTGAAAGTAGAGAAACAATTAAAGAGTGACCCAAAGAGGACTACAAAGACCAAACAAGAAAAAAAATCAGAAGGGCATGTCCAAAGGAACCAAAGGAAGCTAATAGGAAAAAGGAAAAATCTTGTGGCCCCAAGTTCAAGAAGCCAAATATTACCATAAAGGAGAAGACCACTAAAGAAAATGAAGAAAAGAATGATGTAGAATAAGAAATTGAACATCAGGCTACATAGAAACCTAAGAAACAAGAGATCGACTTAGAGTCAAAAAGGAGAAAATGGAAACCAAACATAAATAAAAGAACTTATATTATTGAACATGATGGAAACCTAGATCAAGTTCAAAATTTATATTAGAGGTATAATGAGAATCAACAAAGAATGCTTGGAAATTCTATTATAATATATTTATTGAAATCTAAGAAGAATTTTGTGAAGTTAAAAGGAATTATACAAGACCATTTATTTGATAAATTAGAAGAAAGGAGACTTAGATAAATGGAAGAGGATAAGAAAATGAGGAAAGATAAAGTGGATTACTTATACATGATATCGAGTCACAGACAGATAATACTGACCTTTAGGTAGACAATGTCAAGCATGCAAAACCAAAATCAAAACCTAAACAAGAAAGAGATAATGAACCTAAGATTATTTTTCAAGATGAACCTATTGAACAATAGAAAAGGAGACCACCTTTTCTAGCTATGTATATAAGAAGGCATCAAAAACCAGAAAAAATTATTGGAGGTGCAAAATCTAGCATTATGACAAGGAGGGGACTCGAAAGTGATACATGCTTACTTTATGAATTTAAGCCCAAATTAGTGAAAGGTTCTCTAGATAATGAATATTGGATTTAGACCATGAAGGAACAAATTGAACGAATTGAAAAGAGCAACACATGGACTCTAGTACCTAGACCAAAGGACAAAAATGTAATTGGAACAAAGTGGGTTTTTAGGAATAAGCTAAATGAAAAAGGCGAAGTTACATTAAAAAAAGAAAGATTGGTATGTAAAGAATATTCTCAAGAAGAAGGAGTTGACTATGGAGAAGCATTTTCTCCTATAGTAGACTAGAAGGATTCATAGCTCTATTTGCATATTCAACCTATAAAAACTTTAAGGTATATCAAATGGATGTCAAATCCACATTTTTGAATGGGATACTTGAGGAATAAGTGTACATAGAATAACCTAAAGGATTTTTGGATCAAGACAAGAAGAATATGGTATGTAAATTGCACAAATCTCTACATGGATTGAAAAAAACTCCAAGAGCATGGTATGCAAGAGTGTAAAATTACTTGGTGAAGATTGATTTTTAAAGGACAAATGAAAATAGTAATCTATACTTAAAGACTAGTAAGAACAATGAGGTACTACTATTTGAAATATTTTTTTATGAGATAATATTTGGAGGAAAATGAGCATTATGCAAATAATTTTTGAATGAAATGAAGAAGGAATTTGAAATGTTAATGGTTGCTGAAATAAAATTCTTTGTTGGTTTACAATTATATCAAAAGAAATTTGGTATTTTCATTACCAGTCCAAATAGATAAAGGAGATATTGAGAACTTTTGGAATGGAATAATCAAGACTATTGAGCACACCTATGTCTATAGGACATAAGTTAACTAAAAGTGATGAATCTATTGATGTGAACCAAACACAATACAACTCAATGATTGGTAAACTATAATATGTTGTTCATAGTAGACCTTATATTGTATTAGCTATTGGGATAGTTGCTATATTTTTAGGAAATCCTCAGGAGAACCACATGATGGGAGTAAAAAGGATATTGAGATATCTGAAAGGTACAAAAGACTATGGACTATATTATAAGAAAAGTGATAGATTTGAATTAGAGGTATTCACTAACTATGATTGGATAGGAAATATTGATGACAGAAAAATAACTAGTGGTGGTGCATTCTTTTTAGGAAAGAGATCAGTTTAATGAACAAGTAAGACATATAAATGTATTTCACAATCAATAGTTGAGGTCGAGTATGTGGTAGCTACAATGAACTATCAAGTATCATTCCTTGAGAGAACTAGCTCAAGACAAAGAAGTGAAACTAGAATATTTGCACACAAAAGAGAAAATTGTTAACATATTAACTAAAGCTTTACCTAAAGATGCTCGTAAATATATTAGAGGTAAATTGGGGGTGACTCCCCTAAACAAATACTTGAGCTAAAAAGAGGCATTAGATCAAATGTGATGAACGGTCTATTGTACACATTGATATAGACAATTCTACTTTAGGAGTTGCCTAAGATAGTAGTGAAGAAGAAGAACATATCAATCATATACTACTGAGAGATGAAGAATTCAAACCTTACCTACCATTATCTATGTAATCAAGATGTATGAAGTTTAGAGATAGTGTCTTTGGCATTGTTGTCAAAGAGGGAAAGATTGAATAGAAATATTAGAAAGAAAGAGGGAGAGATTGATTGCACAAATACTAAAGGGAGATCATTCAAGAAAGAGAAATTGATTACTTAGAGGGAGTTTAGAATGAAACTAAGGATATTACTCAAAAATATCTAATACATGAGTGTGTTACTTGAAGTCTATACAATTTGGATTGTATAGTAACCTAAAGTATTTCTACAAATATTCTTGTTGAGATGCTAAGGTGTTTCCATCAATGCCAAAGAGGGAGATTGTTGGAAACTACAATTGGAACAATTGTTGTATTGTCATTGATTTCAAATCTATTGATAAGATAGTTTTCTATTGAATCTAAATATCATATCTATTTGATTGATGAAGATGGTTTGAGAAGTTGCTCATAAAAAAAACACCTAGAGGAAAGGTTGAGTTATGAAAAGAAAGATATAAGGGACATTTGGTTAGTTAGATTTTGAAAAGACAAAGTGATTGTTTAAATCATATTGATAAATGAGAAGACAATAATATTCAAGTCTTGATAGTGCAAGCCAAGATAGATCACTTATGTAAGGCTTCACTAACCAACAGAGTAAAAGATCAAGGAATTTTGAAGTTTATGCCGACTAATTCTAGTGTCAACTGAGCCACAGTAAGTGCTAAGAAAATTTAGTATTGATTGAGCATCTGTATCAATTGAGTGACATTATTGATTCTAAGAAAGAAGTTCTATAGTGACTGACCAATTCAATGATGAACGAGTGTCAAAATTAGTATTGGTTGACGAACAAAATTTTAATTGTTTGTGAGAAATCATATTTTCTAGCTAACTAAGTTGATTTCTTGGGATATGAAAAATGTGTTGAAGGTAAGGATTGATGTGTTTGATCATTTAATTCTAGGAGAGGATTAGGCAAATCATCTAAGAGATAAATTCAAGGAAAATTTTCTAGAAAAGGAGAGATAAATAGAATAGTGTTTAGATACATTATGCCCGATGAATCGAATCATGAACCCCAAGATCTATGGCATTGATTAAGAGACAAAAGATCAAAACTAGCTATTTAAGGAAGCATAGAGGTGAACTTTCAAAAAAAAAAGAGTTTGAAGAAGAGAAGAGAGCAAAGAAACTATGTGTGTTTAAAAGAGTTCAAGAGATTTGGAGCTATTATTGATGTTTTTGACTAGCGAATCTAAGCAGAAGGCTTAATCGAGTTGAGAAGAAATGTAGGGTGATTGCTTGAATAGTTTCCAAGTGAATCTAAAATTGAGAGGATAATGGAGGCCAAATAATGAATCGGTATAAGGAGCAGAATAGAGATCTAAAATTGCAAAAGTGAGATGTATTCATATAAATCAAACCCTATTTTTTTCTCTATTCATTTTAAACATTATATATTAAAATATTTTAATCAAGGTTGACCTAACAGTCATAAGGACCTAACAGTCTATGTAAATCCTTTAATAGGGTGACATTCTAATGGAATGTACTAATTTCTTTAACAAAGCCACTCATGCTAGTGTGATTAAATCCTTTAACAAGGTCACATTTAAGAATGTTTATTATAACCTTTAACAGGGTTGGCTCCTAATAGGGTTCACTTGAGAAGAGTGAAAAAGTGGTGACATGTTGCTAGTGGTTTTTCCCAAATTGGGTTTCCAAATTAAATCCTAGTGTCAAACTTGTGTTGAATTTTATTATGGTGCTTTACATTTTCATATTTATATTCTACAAGTATGCTATATTAGGACAGCGAACTACAAGTTAATATTGCTATTGAGATTACAACAGAGACCAAGCAACACGATAAGTAAGACAGAAAAATGTTCAAGCATTTTGTTTATTCAATTGGTACATATGGACCTTGAGTAACTAATTCAATCCACCCCACCCCTCGAACCATCCCCTTCTCAATTATTATAAACATTATAACAAACCTTACATAGTAGAAGATATTAGTGACAATGATAAGGATGAACATAAAGAAAAAGCAACAAAACCTAATAAAGATAAACAACAAGATGAAGGAAAGGTAGATGATTAGAACATAGAGGATCAAGGTCATCAAGATATGGGTGTATATCAAAACATATTTCCATTCATGGCAAAAAAAAAGGATTCATCATTTACCATAGAAGATAACTCTAATATAGAGAGTTGATGAAGATACTATCATTGATTGAAGGAAAGAAGTGGCAACAAAATTGAAGATATTTAGAAACACAATTGAGAATAAATCATATGATAAGGGAAAAAACATTTCCACATCTTTTACACTTATCACAACAATAAAAACATTTTCCAAGTAAGAATGTTGAAGAGAAATTTCAGAAATTAGTCCCATAAGACTTAGATGAGATTAACTTTATGAAAATTTTAGCACTTTCATTTACTAAGGAAAGGCATCAATAAGAGAAGAAATCACTAAGGCAACCAAAGACACTTAAAATGACTCAAGATATACTAAAGAGGATATTTCCTACACCCCTACAATTGTAATCATCAAACATGGCAGATAATTTAGAAAAAGTGATAGATGAATTTGATAGTTACTAGACCACACTAGATGAGATAAAAAGAGTCAATAAACAACAAAAAAATTGGGATTTCACAATTCTAGAAGGTATGTGACAATATAGAAAATGATTTAGAAGTCATTGATGTATGCATCAAATCTATTAGAGGTTGTATTATTGAAGCCAAGAAGATGTATACAACATGCACTAGATTACATCAATGTGTTGAGAATGTAATCAACTATTTCAAAGAAGATAAAAAAAAGTCAGAGAAGTTAGCAAGAGAATTTGAGAATAAAGAGGTAAGTGTGATTGAGTTTGATAAAAGAGTGAGTAAAATAAAGAATTACATTCAAACTTTAGAGCATGAGAAGAATAGGGTATTTGGAAGGTTTAATATTTTGAGAAACAACCTTACCCCTAAATTAGATATGTTGCAAAAGGAGTTGAATACTTTAGTTGAAGAAAAAAAATTCATTGCTATGGACTTATATGGAGTAAAGATAATTGCATATGCAATATGTGCAGTCATACATGTAGTAGAATCTATAAAAAAATCATGGGATGTGGAGGATGGAACATTGAGATCTTTTGTGTATTGTATGAGGTTCTTCTAGAATATATGTTTGTAATCACAATTTGACATGTATATATGACTCACCTTTTTCATTGATGTCAAAGGAGGAGTGAAGACAATGACAAATATACAAGGATAATAAGCTAAAGGGAATAGAAGTTATGAACAAAGTGAGACTATATAGTATAGATATAGATATGGAAAACATAGTTCTATGTAAAGATGAGATACATTTTGCATGACCACAATTTTGTTAAGATTTTTGAAGTTCCTTTTGGTACTTAGCCAATTTTTCATAAATATTACTAAAAATTACAAAGGGGGAGATTGGTTCCAAGTTGGTTGAAGTAGGACCGTCTATGTTTTCATTTATTGAAATTTTGTATGAGGGTGAGACCGCTTATGTTAAATATAGGTTTTGATATATTATTATGATAAAAATGTCTAACTTAAGAAAATAGTGCATAGTCATATTATTTTCATCAGTGAACTTCATTCGAAGTGGATAGAAGGACACAATTTTGATATATGGTAGTATGGAGAGTCTAAATGATATATCTAATGTATCTTATGTTAGTTTTCTAAGTTGCCTAAATCTTGGATAGAAAACTAGTTGACAGTTTGATATCATAGAGACAGAGTACATGAGACAACATGATCATTTTGGCCAATGAATTTAATTGAATTGTCAATTTAAGAACTTGGCAAGGTAGGGATGACACCCTAGATGTTATCCCTCACCTAGAAGATGTTAATATTAATTTTTCTAATGTGTTGGTAAGATACAAGGTCCATTGTACAAGTAAACTTCATGTAATGGTATAAAGATAGATCTTTTCAGTGAGAAAAGTTGCCAATTTTTATGCCATGTTATGTTTTGTATATGAAAGATTTATTTATATTCATTAGATGGTGTTAATAGACTCTTTATGGGATGATTATTATTACTATTTGGTTTAATTATTCATGCTCATTTAATTTTAATTTATGATATCTATATTTGTGAAAAAAGGTATTGGAATATTGATTCACCCCCCAGTACTCCCTATTTCTTAAAAAAACTCCCTAAGGCACCTCAGGATGAAGTACTTGGTAACCTTCCTATTCATTTCTAGGATAGATCATTAGTTCTCATTGAACCCAGATAGACAATAAACATGAGAACATAAGAAGTTTCTCATATATGAATCCTTATTAGAAGAGGAGAAGAAACAATTCACCAAGTCTTCATTCAAAAAAACATAAAATTTTCCCAAACCTACTTTGACATGCTAGGTCTAGAAACCAATATAATTATATATGATCTTTCTTAGCACTATGTTTAAAATTAGTTAAACAAAAGCTTCAAAAGATGCACCCCCATGTATCTTAATAAGTGAAAGTTGAACTTGAGAAACTCCCACAAGTGGGGTTTATCAAAGAAATTGAATACATTAAATAAATATATAACATAGTCCTCATCTCTAAACATGACAATTCTATCAGAGTTTGCACCAATTTCTTGGACTTAAACAAATCTTTCCATAATGATGAATTTCCACTATGAAACATCAACATAATAGTGGATATGAGTATAGCCTATGAAATGTACTCCCTAATGGATGATTTCTTAGGATATAATCAAATTGATATAGTTGATTTCTTAGGATATAATGGATGGTTTCTTAGGATGGTTTAGCAAATACCAAAAGGAGTGGATTCATGATCATTGTAAATGAATCAAGATATAGTTGAGAAAGTAAATCATGAACCATTAAACTCAAGATAAAATATGGTAAAGAGGAACCTATATTTCTACGGGTTCATTTAATAAGTGAAGACTTGTTAAACCAATTGAGAAATTATCTCAAACTTGTTTGTAATGAAATATAACTATTTATGGTGTATAAAATTGAGATGGATAATAGTTCATGGATTATTTAAGGTAGTCAATTTTTATAAATAAGTTTTCTATAGACTTCTCAAGATAGTTAGATTGGACATATAAGTCTTTACTCTAATTTTTAGGCAATTCTAGTTAATACAGTTTATATTAAATATGTGCTTGGTTTTTATTTATTAATAAAGAAGAGAAGTCTTTGTTCCAATAATTTTGTATTGAGTTGTTCCAATTCACTCATCCAAGGGGCCCACTTGGTGAGTGGACATTTCTATTCCTTATATTTCGCTAGGTGTTATTTAGTACTCTATTGTTCCTACAACCACTAGGTAGCATAACATATGGTTATTCCCATAGAAAAGGATCACATAATATAGTCCTATTTAATTACTAGATTTCATTGAGTAGTGTAAGTCAAGTGAAGCTTTTTGATTCCTAGTTAGATAAGTCTCTTTCCAATATTTTCTTTCAAGAATGCAATGTTTTCAATTAGCAAAATAGCAATGGCAATTGATGTAACTTACTGCATACATCTTGTTGTACTATTTCAAGTCTATGTAACTAGATTGACAAGACAAATTATTCTGAGTCAATTGGTAGACACTTTTTGGATGTCCAATCCATAAGTAATGGATAAACTATCCTAGTTACTAGATTAATTTGGTAAGCATTTATTTGGTGCAATTGTGAGTGATAGTGTCAATTTGAGTTACTTTTAATAGTTATCTTCTATTTTTCCTAGAAAAGAATTTAAAATTTTATTAGCATGACCTTTATTTCTTAAAAAGATCATTTTAGCCACTTCATATCTCTATATAATTCATAAAACAAAGAGCTAGAGATACCCTAGGTAGGTTTTCCAAGAAGATAATATTCATGATCAAATAGAGATTTCTTATGCCCCACAATCTTGTTAGAATGAATGCTAATGGTATTCCTATAGGGGAGTATCCTAACAATTTTGGAAGCATAATTCAAAGGTTGTGTGTTGTATTCATGATAAAGTTCATCATTGATGTCAACATATTGGTTATTCTATGAAGACTGATAGAGCCACAAATAGATTTTATCTATGCAAAATTCAAGGATTGAATATTAGCTTATGTGTATGTGGGATTATGTTCTAGAGTATGTCTAGATGATATAGTTAAGAGCACATAAACAAATATGAAGATTGGACAGAGTTATGAAGGACTTAGTGAAGGCACCTTTCATATAACATTTCTAGAAAGCAGGTACTAATGTTTGGGTTATATCTTCTAATAGAGATGGATTATGGTTGAGAAAAATTGGGAAGATGTTGAAGATATGTAAAAGATTATTTGGTTAATTACACACATTGAGATTATAAGTTTGTGGAAAGTTATGAAGGTTGTGAGCTAATAGATTGCTTGTAATTATGAAAAGATGTAATATCGTAATGTAACATGTATTTTAATATTTTAAGTTGGTCCTCTATTATTATTGTGAATTGGGAAAGCCTCAAGGTCGACTCAATAAATATTTTTAAGACTTGGTATAAAGGAAAGGTTGTTTTCTTGTGGATAGACATCTAGTGTGAATTTTGTAATTAGTAGGATCCTTTTTATGTTATGTGAACTTGAGAGAGATTTTACACCTACATGCAAACATCTTTTGGATAAGAGAAGTGATTGGTGTGATTGAGGCACAATAAGCTCACAAAGAAATATATTTGGAAAGAGAATTTTTTGTTGGATAGTTGTTGATGTATACTTGTATTATTCAATGAGAATATTACATAAGTTTTTTAGATAGTGGATCAATCTGTCTTCCTTTCAACTCCTAACAGCGATTCAAAGTCTCCTAATAGGGACTCATATGTATTGATTATATTGCAGTGACTCCTAATAGGCTCCATCCTTTGACAAGTAACTTTTATATTAGTACATCATCTTGTAGGTATTATCCCCACTGGATTTTTCCCTCTGATCAAGGGTTTCCCTAGTTAATATATCTGGTGTTATTGTGTATGGTTATCTTTCTATGGTTGTTGCATCTAATATTCACATATTTCAGAATTAATAAGGATATTAAGAGTTTTTTTAATTGCATAGTCAATTCATCCCCTTCCCCCTCCCCCCCCCCCCCCCCCCCCCAATTATCCTCATGGACTTTACTTTCTAACAATTGGTATTAGAGAATTAGGTCCTTGAAGGAAACACTTAACAATGTAAGGAGATCTATGGTGCATATCAGGAAAGAAAGTATGAGGTTTGATGAAGTTAAGTATGACAATTGGGAAAAAAAAATGAAGACATGTTTGCTATGCATGGGTTTGGGTTATTGGTTGATTGCTGCAGGAAAAAAAAAGATGTGATTGAAGAAGACAAGTTTGAGGGTTGTAATGAAATAGAGAAACACACATTCATGTTCAATATGCTTGCTTGAGAAGCACTATTATCAAATCTTCCTAAAAATGAATTTTCTTAGGTAAAATCTTTGAGACTTTCTCATGAAATTTGGAAATCTTTACAAACTACATTTGAAGGTGATAAACATGCTTAGAAGGTTAGACAACAAAATTAGATATGCTTATTTGAAGATACCAAAATGATGGAAGATGAATCTATAATAAGTTACTTTGATAGAAGATCAGATATTTTTACATGTATTAAGACTTGTGGTGGAGAGAATCTAAAATGAAGTTGTATGGAAGATATTGAACATTGTTGACACCTGCATATAGACAAACAAAACATATGATAGAACAAGTTATTCCCTCCACATTTTATTTTACAATAGAGACCTTCTTGGGATATTGTATTCAGTAGAAATGTGGATGAGACAAAGTTGAAAATTGCATAGAGTTGAAACTACTTTTAGTGCACTAAGCATTCAACTCATATTAACAAGGAGTACAAGTACAAGTGGAGATTATTCCAAACATAGTAGATGAACAAGAGTAGAAGAAGGAAAGAAGGTTGAGGAAGGACTTTACCTATTTATGAAGAGAGAACCTAAAGGTAAAGAAATATTTAAGTGTTGGACTTGTAATTATGAATATGGTCATTATTCTTCTAAATGTCCTAAGAAAGACTAGAAAGTCCTATAACTCAAGAATGCCTAAGGATTGTCTTTTGCTAATGAGGATGGATTAAATGCTAAAGTGGAGGAAATATTGAGTGAAAGTGATGATGAAATGGGATTTTTTTCTATTAAGGAAAGCCCCAAAAAAATTTAGCGAAGAAAAAACTATTAGTGTCATAACTTGAAAAGAAGAAATTTGGTTGGATTATTTATAGTGGTTATTTCCATCATATGACTAGAGATATGAATAATTTTGTTAAATTCAATAGCTATGATGGAGGAGTAGTTAGAGTTGGAAATAATACAACCTATCATATAAAAGAAAAAGGATCTATTACACTTGATGGCAAGACTAACACTGATGATGTTTATTTTGTGGATGGTTTAAAACATAATCTTTTGAGTGTTGGGTCAGTGGTGGACAAGGGATATCAATTGCAATTTACAGAGAAGACTTGCATTATCAAAGATAAATATGACATATTGATTAATTCTAGTACAAGGGCAAGATTTAATGTATTTTATTTGAATCCTATTGAGATGACATGTTTAGTTGCTAACATGGATGATAGCTAGCTATGGTATAAGATATTTTGTCACATAAACTTTGATAACATTGTGAAGGTTAGTACTACATTTGTAGTTATAAATTTGTATAAAATTGTGAAACCTACTAACATGGTATGTAAGGAATGTGTAATGGAAAACAAAACAAAAAATTATTTCCAAGCAAGAAATTTACTAATTTAGTAAAGTTGGACATTGTGCACGCAAACTTGAGTAGTCCTACACAAACTAGAGCATTCTATGATAAAAGGTATTTTACAATTATTATTGATGACTTCACCAGAATGATGTGGGTAGCATTTCTAAGAGAAAAATATAAAGCTTTTTAGAAATTCAAGATATTTAATAGTAGAGTTGAGAATGAATTTGTTTTGTAGCTTAGATGTCTTTAATATGATAGATGAGAGTTTACTTCAAATGAGTTTAACACTTTTTGTGAAGACAATGGTATAAAGAGATAAGTTTCAATCCCTAAGATACCTAAATAGAATGGGATAGCAGAGAAGATAAACATAATAGCAACACAAGAAGCAACAAGAGAAATGATGCCTAAAAATAATGTATCTAATATATTTTCAAAGAAGTAGTAAATATATTAGTATACACTATGAAAAAATACAAATAAGATAAGGTATAGGTAAGACACCTTATGAACTTTGATTTGGACATACACCTGTGAAGTATTTCAAAATCTTTGGAAGTAAATGTTACATTAAAATAAATGATGATATTGGAAAGTTTAATTCAATAAGTAATGAAGGAATGCTTCTTACATACTCATTGAAAAGTAAGGCATATAGATATTTTAATCAAAGAACTACAACTATTGCTGAGAGCACTAATGTGAGAGTTGATGAAAAGTTTAGAATTTAGGAAAGGATGCTTAATTATAATTCTAATGAATAAAATAATCCAAGGCATAATAGAGAGAAAATTGAGCAAGAGTTATGAGTCTAATACTGATTTTCAAAACAAAATTCAAAGAGAAGTACAAAGAGAAGAACAAAGAAAAGAACCTATATTAGAACCTAGAGAAAAAATTAGAGTTGAGACATTAACACTTAATAGGAATTTGATAAAGCACCACCCTATTGAATGGATCATTAGAAACAAAGATAAAGGAGTGATGACAAGAAACAAGGTACAAGAAAAACTATGCTTATTTTCTCAAGTCGAACCTAAGAATGTTGATAAAGCTTGCAAATGACTATTGGATAAAAGCTATAAAATAAGAACTAGAGCATATTGAGAAGGAAAAAATTGGTTCCTAGACCTAAGGATAAAATTTTTATTGGAACTAAATGGGTATTCATAAAAAAGATGAATGAACAAGGTGAAGTTGTAAGAAACAAAGAAACATTGGCATATAAAGGTTATTCACAACAAGAAGTAATTGATTTTGAAGAAACTTTTGTACTTGTTGCTAGATTAGAAGAAGTTGAATACTTTTGGAAAATGCAGCTAAAAATAATTTTATAGTTTATTAGATGGATATCAAATCTACTTTTATAAATGGAGAAATATAAGAAGAGGTATACATTGAGAAGCTCGATGGTTTTTCTTTGATATATGAAGATGATATGGTTTACATATTAAAGAAGGCATTGTATGGACTAAAATGAGAACCTAGAACCCGGTATGCAAGATTGGACAAACACTTGACAAATTTGAGATTTGTGAAAGATAACACTGATAGTAAGTTGTATATGAGGAAAGATGATAAAGGATTATTGATTGTTGTAGTATTTGTAGATGATATTATTTTTGGAGTTAATGATGAAGCAAGGTATTTTCAAAAGAAATGAAGAAAGGGTTTGAGATGCATATGACTGGTGAGATGAAGTATTTCTTAGGACTGCAAAGTGTACAAAAAAATGATATAATTTTCATATCACGAGCTAAGTATCTAAAACAATTATTGAAGAGATTTGATTTGGAAAGTTGTAAACATGTTAGAACACTTATGATAAGTGGATGTAAATTGACTAGAAAAATTGAACCCCCTACTGTTGAACATAAAAAGTATAGATCTATGATTGATGGATTGGAATATTTGACACATACTAAACTTGATATAGCTAGTGTAGTTGGAATTGTGGCAAGATTTTAGGAAGATCTCAAAGAGACACATTATGTAGTAGTAAAAGAAATCAGATATTTAAAGGGTACACTTGATTATGGATTATGGTATGAAAGATAAAATAATTTTACTTTATATACATACATTGATATGGATTGGATAGGAAGTGTAGATGATAGAAAAAATACTAGTGGTGGAGCTAATTTTTTGTGAGGAAGATTGATCTCTTAGTTAAACAAGAAACAAGACTATATTCCATAGAGTACAATAGAAGTAGAGTATATAGCAGCAACAAAAACTTGTAATCAAATTATTTGGATGCAAAAAAATGTTAAAATAAATTGATATTGAGTTTATAGAGCCTATTATCATACGTTGAGATAACACAAGTATAGTGAGTATGCCAAATAATCTAGTATTAAATTCAAAGACAAACCTTATATCTACTAGGTATCACTCTTGAGAGAAATTTGCAAAGAAAGAGATCCTATTCAAGTAGGTTAACACAAAGGAGAAGATAACATACATATTTACAAAACTTTGATGAAGGTCACATTTGAGTACTTGAGAAGTATGCTTGGGGTCATGCCACAACCTAATTTTGAGTAATTGATGCAGAGATTGCATTAGTCTAGTTGTAACAAAGCACTATTTCTTTTATCAGGACTAGATTGTTGATGCGTCCTCTATGGGGGAGCATCCATGTTGGAGTCGAGTCATGAAGGACTCTTGGTAACTGGTATTTCATAGTCTCTTTGGACACTTGAGCTTATTGTAAATCATACTTAGAGAATTGACATAATGATACCTTTGTCATTAATGTCAATGGGGTAAAGTATCAAATTAAAAATGTCATTTATACATGTTTGGGAGAAAATAGATGGAAGATTATCCTTTGGGTGAGAGATTTTCTAAGAGACTCATGTCGATTGACAAAGAGGATTTGATTGATGAAGAGGATTTGAAAAGATGATGCATGGGTGATATTGGCACCTTCCTTGTACATTTTGGTTATAGTACATATAACATTCATGGACAACATGAATAGAGGAGCAGATGCAATAGAGATACATTTGGTATTTATGGAACTTGGATATTTTTCATCTATGTTTCCATTAATGCTAAAAGGAGAGATTATTAGTATGAATTTTAATGATATTCCTATGAGTATCCTAGAAGTGTTGGAGACATTATTCAAAGGTTGTGTGTTGCATTCATGACATATTTTGTCATTGATGTCAACATATTGGTTATTTTGTGAAGATTGACAAAGCAGAAGACAAAGTTTGGCTTTGTACAATTTGAAGATTGAAGATCAGCTTATGCGCACATGGGATTATGTTCTAGAGTATGTCTAGATTCTACAGTTAAGAGTGTGTAAAAATATAAAGACTTGTGTAGACGCTTAAAATCATCCCAAACACTATATTAATTTATTTAATATTTCGTTTGACATTATAATTGATTATTTATTAATTAATTATATTTTTCATATTCTTCTACTTATTTAATTAAGTTTATTTAATTAAATAGGTTCACTTCCCTAATATATTTAAATTTAATTTAAATGCATCCCCTCTAATGTGTTAAATTTATTTAATGCATAGTGCTCCATAGATCCCCTTTAAATAAATCTCAATTTATTTAATTCCCTCTACTTTATCAAATTCTTTAATCCTATGAATAAGTCAAATCATATTTAATTTAATCTTAATCCCACCTAAAACCTAGTCTACACCCATCACTCTCATCCTTCTAAGCCTACCTATTAATTAATCTCACTTAATTATCCTAAATACATTTCTAAACACCTTTTAGATCCTAAGTGTTTGTACACACATGTGTGAGAAACTCAATATCTAATAAAACTTCCATTTTATTATTTTATTCACATCTCTTATACCTCCTACACATTTGTCCCTCTTTCCTTTCTCCAAGATTTCTCACACATGTGTGAGAAATCCTTGAGCCATCACTTCCATCAAAAAGACTTATTTGACCTTTGCATGGCTTGTCTCCTTAGCCCATGTGTCTCCCTTGTGGCACCTATGTAGATGCCACATGTCACCTCCCCAAGGCCTCTCTCAAACCTATAAATAGAGTCCTTGTCTCAAGCATTTTACATCTCCCTCCATTGCATTGTTATCATGCTAGTTTAGTTTTAGAGCTTTTAGATATTTTCATGCTTTGTTACTAACCTTTTGTAGTTGCTAGTTCATTCTCATTTGCATTTTAACTTAGTTTGATTTCTTGCATCCATCACTCACCTCTTTGAATGCTCTCAAGAATAGTTGTTTCCATAGCCATCTTTTGAGATATTCTTGATCATTTAACATAGATTACATTCATCATTGTATTTTCATATCATTGGGACTCATAGTTGTGTTTGGGAGAGCACACTCACATCCCGCCAATCTAAAGCACACCAACAAGGCCTCTTATGGACACCCTTGTTGAGCTGCTTAGAGGTTGCATGAGGACTCTAACATGTTGGTTACATAGTTTTTAAAATTCAAGTAGAATTAGTAGTTTTTCAATCTTATTTGAAACTTTAAATGCACATGCTGCTAAATTTTCCTTGTTTATGTGTTCTCCTAATAGATTAGGTTTTTACGCATATAACTTGACAAAGTTATGAAGGACTTAGTAAAGGCAACTTTTAGACAGTGTTTCTGGGAAGAGGGTACTAATGTTTGGCTTGTACCTCTTAATAGAGATGGAATATGGTTGAGAAACCTTGGAAAAAGGTTGAAGACATGCACAAGATGCTTTGGTTAATCATGCAAATTCAGATTATCAGTTTGCTAAAAGTTATGAAGACTATGAGTCGATAAATTACTTATAATTATGAAAAGATCTAATATTGTAATTTAATATGTATTCTAATATCTTAATTTGGTCCTATATTATTATTTTAAATTGGGAAAGCCTCAAGGCCAACTCAATAAAAAAATTTAAGACTGGGTACAAAGGAAAGGTCATTTCTTTGTGGATAGGTATCTAGTGTGGATTCCTTAATCAGTGAGATCATTTTTATGTTATTTGAATTTCAAAGAGAGATTATGAGATTACATACAACCATCTTTTGGATCAAAGAAGTGGTTGGTGCAGCTGAGCCACATTGATCTTACAAAGAACTATATTTGGCAAGAGAAGTTATTATTGGATAATTATTTATGTACACTTGTATTATTTAGTAAGGATAGTACTGAATTTATTTAGATAGTGGGGTCCATTTGTCTTCCTTTCAACTCCTAACAATGTTAGCACAACTCTTAATATGGTTAGAATCTCCTAACAAAGATTCAAAGTTTCCTAACAAGGACTCATATGTATTGATTATATTTCATTAACTCCTAATAGGGTCCATCCTTTCATAAGGAAATTTTATATTAGTACATCATCTTGTAGGTATCACCCCCATCAAGGTTTTCACCTAATCAAGGGTTTCCCTATTAACATATCTAGTGTTCAAAGAGAGAGAGAGAGAGAGAGAGAGAGAGATTATCTAGCCCAATAAGGTTTTGATTCCTTACTATGAATTTTAAAAAAAAGGATTGAATGGTCCAACACGTTTGTGCACCTAATAGTCAATCCTAAAAAAATGAAATCAAAACAAAAAAACTAGGATCAAACAGTCTAGTGGGTTTGTGTGCCCAATGGTCAATCCCATGCACCCATTGGTGACTTATGCATGCATTTGTATGTGTATGTGTCCACTAGTAGATAAATTTTGGGTATCAACATAGATTGTAAATGTGACTGTGTTACCCTAGGAGGGATTTAGCAAAAAACAAAAAAAGGTGTGTTTCCTTGAGATGGAGAAGTACCAATAATTCCCATTGAGGATTTAGAAAATATACATGCATTACCCATATATATGAGTTTATCATATGTGATTGTGTGTACAAAAGGGAGATGAATCAACAATTCATAGATTAGAGGATGACCTATAAATCATACCAAGTGCTCAAGGCTAAAGTACTCTAAGTGATACCTAGAATCTATTTTTTCTACCCAATGGTTGTCAAAATAAACTAAGAGGGGCATGTATATGCCCCCTCCTTATGATGATTATGTATCCATAGAAATCATAACGAAGAGAATAAAGGATAACTACTTCTATCAACCATGAGATATCCTCTATCAACAATACATACCATAAACCTAGAAAAGAGCATCAACTCATATAAGCTAAGTAAATAGATAAATTATGAAAGGATATTATCACTTATGAGAAGAGGCCCTTGAGAGGAAGAGATATTGTGCATAAAACATATACCTTGAAGAGAAGTCTCATGAACAAAGATAAAACTTCAAGAAGAACAAGAATACACCTATTCAATCCCCTATGTGCAAGTGAAATAGGGGTCCTTGGAAGAAAGATGAAAAACTTCAAAGTGCATAGCAAGGGGAAATTCTTTTAATGAACATAGGTATGAAAATTAAAAAAGGTTAATGATCACAGACATGCACCTCTTTTATAAGAGAGAGTAATGTTCAAGATACCATTCCTTATAAGAAAATAGTGTCACATAATAAACAAATGCCACTGTACTAAGGGAAGTTGATTGTTAGACAAGTAGAGAGATAAAGAATGGACAAGAGGACCTTTACCCCTAGGTGTGAGAAAAGAAAGAAAATATATGGTAGGATTATATAATCAAATATTATGAGATATACATATGAATTATAAGAAATGACTGATACTTGTGCACAAAATGTAAACATGTCATGTCCACCAAGAAGTATTATATAATAATGCAACCTTAGATGATTAAAGAAAGAAATGTCATAAGATAACCAACTCTAAACAACTATGAAATATATCATGTATGAGGTAAACTATAGATGATTATTATCTAGGAAACATTACTTTCCAAGGTATAAATGATATTGGCTAGGTAATAGACGCATGATCCTTCATGTAACAAATATTTTCATAGCTAAAGGAAAGAATTTACCATAAAATAATATAGTCAATAGAGAAATAAAGGAGGAAGATGAAAGGATGCCCACTTAGTTATGATGAAAGAGACAATAAAGGTATAATGGATTCTTGAGAGAAAAGAAAAGGAAATCCAAAATATGTCCTAAATGAGATTTTAAATTATAATAAAGATGCACTTACAAGAATAAGATTGCACTTGGGATGATAATCCCTACATAACACAATAAATGAATGTAAGAGAAAACATCAAATTATAAGAGAGTGCAATTTCATAAATGATATTGGAAAAAAAATCATGTTATACCTTACTAAGTGGTTTTGATTTATACTAGACATGTAATTTCAAGCAAACATAAGATTGCACTTGGTATGTTAGTCCACAAGTATTAACAATAAATGGATACAAGAAAACATGTCATCATATAAAAGGAAAATAAGCCAATAGAGGGAGAAAATTGGATAGAAGGATATAGATAGAAAGAGGAAATAGGGCTCATGCCTCCAAAGGGAGGAGACATGGGGAATGACTATTATATTACTCACAAAGTATGACAAAGAGACCCCAAAATATAGGCTAACAATGTCTCATAGCTAGGAGAAATATAATAAGGATATATCTATTGATCTCAAATTGGCTTTGACAAGTGAGTGTCAACACACTTAAGCCATTTACTTAGTTCATACCAAACAAGTAGTACATGCCGAGCACAACATGTAAATATTAGACCATGTCAAGTTGCAATGAGTGTCGAGTCACTCATGTGCCAAGTCAATTAGGTGCCGAGTAGATAGACCATGCAAAGTGATTTAGGAGATGAGTAAATAGTCGATGCCAAGTAATGCAGGTGTCGATTCACAGTATACAGAATAGTGCATGCTGAGCATCAGAAACTTCATATGCCAAGTGACACAATTTTGGCATACTTGTTTGTAATGGCACAAACAACTATGTAAACCATTTTTGAGCCAACTTAAGATTATATTTCAATATTATGGAGATAAGGGTGAATCTCTATTTGGATTTCCTATGCAATTATATGTAATCAATCAGAAAATGAGAAGGCTTAAGTGGAAAAATTGATGAATCATAGCCATAGATTTATACCTAACCCTAAGCCACCTAAGTCTTCTTAAGGAGGATGAAGCCCTAAACTCTTAATGATGATAGAGGTGAGTGAATGTGGAAGAATTTCAAGGAGAAAACAAGATAGTTTGTAGAGCATTCAAGGTGACTTAGAAGTTATAGAGTGAATTGTATAATCAATTTGAGAAGAATAGACTATAGAAAAGGATAAAACATTGAGACATTTGATCATGAAGGAAGAATAAGATTATTGTTTAGAGGTGATCTGTTATCAAACAAGAAAGTGCCAACCGTGGGGTCTATGTTGAGACATTACCATAAGTGATTTCAGTTGAATCTCTTAACAGAGTAGTCCTAACAGGCTATATGAAATTGTGAGGCGTCACCCTGACATATCATAGCATAGATACTGTATTTCCATTTTGTTATTAAGGACTAGATATCTTGACATATATTTTAATACTTGATGGATAGTAAATTTTACTACTTATCCGATCATATTTACCTTCTGATTTTCCATTATGATCTATATCAGGATTTAATTGGCATAGTTGATGAATTAATGGATGTTTAATCAGTACTTTGTTATTATGATAGAAAATGGAATTTTGTTGTGATTTAAATGCTTAGATTCATTTTGCTAGGAAGATAGTAATATGCAGATTTTGAGGTTTGATGATTAAATGTGAGTAATAAAATGATGGAGAATAAGAAGTTAATTATGAAATGTGTTATATGTGAATTATAGAATAACAATATTATCATGTATCTTTACTTTCATGTGTATTTTATATGTGATTTTTCATTGGATTACTGATGCTCGAGTTTAGTGTGCGGAAAAGAAACCATGGAAATATAATAGGGAAACAAGGTATAAACACATGTTAATATGACACTGACAAGGTGAATCTTTAGAAGATTTGTAAACCTCATCGTGATGTGTTTATTCTATAAACGTGAGATGTATGTGTGTAGTATGTATTTCATGAGTAGATTCAAAACATGTCATGTGTGATGTATAGTGAATTTTGTATGTGTCACTTGACACTTGTACTCATTATGTCAAAATGACATGTTCTCTAAAGATGGATCATGTAGCCACCTTATCTCAAGTTAAATTCCTTAACTGAGAACTAGACTTAATTTCCTTGATTTAGTAAGGGAAACAAGGGTTACCCCATAAGAAATTTGGAATTGAACTTTACCTAGCATTCTGAGGGCCAAAAGTAGCTCTAAGGTGAATGTGTGATGAAAATAAACCCTACCCATGATAATATATTAAGCTAGGGGGCTGATAGTGACCACTAGGGTGCCTAGAAGACCTAGGAGACCCCAAAAAGAATGCATTTTATGTTGAATCCGAAAATGGGAGTCATATATAGGGGCATGGCCAAATTGGAAATCCACTTGCCTACTCTCTAACTTTAGAGACATTTAGGGTTTGGAGAAGAGCATAAGGAGCTCTACTACAACTTTCATTTGCCATGGCTTGGAGTGAGGTTGGTATCTATGATCCATGGTGTCTCTTTATTTCATCATAGATTGATATGGTGTTCTTCCATTGCATTGTAGGTTTCTTATGGAGTAGATGTGATTCTGTGAAGAATCTTGTTGTATGTGTGTTAAATGTGAGAAGGTTATGAGATGTCTTGCTTGAATTTTGTTTTTCTTTTGTTCATGTTGATTGTTTGCATAAAATGGGTGTGAAGCATCACTCACCCTTGGGAGGGAAGAGATTCTTGAGTGAAGGGGTTAGTTAGGCTCACCCATGTAGTTGAGAAAACTCTCCCATGTTTGGAGATGATTTTGGATGTGTTTCAATGGAATATGGTCTTCATGATTACTTGCATTCTTGGGAGGTACAAGGAGGTAGCTAAAGAAGGAAGACATTGTTAAGCCTTGAAAGGGCATGTTACTTATGAGAATATGTGAATATATGTTATTCATGGATTTGAAATTCTCCTCATGGAGAGAGCCCACCTTCACCCTATATCTTGATTCTATGGTAAAATCTATGTGCAAGCCTTGGAATGGGTTGTATTGTGTTGTGTTGAATTTGTGTTTGTTATAGTTTGCATGGTATGTGGATGTGAAGGTGTGCAACTGTTTGTGCCTTGTTTCCTCAAGCTCAATGGGTGGTCTTTTTGAGGCCTAAGTTGGGAGGTGAGCCTCAATGGTTCTACATATTGTCTCTTATTTGCAAGTTTTTGCTTGAGGTCTTGGACATTTGGAAATTGTGAAGGTTCACTTTTGTTTAGGAAGAGAGAACACTATTGTTTGAGTGGGGAATGGAGAAACAAGCTCCATCTTGTTAAGTGTTTTATTATGTATTGTAAGAATGTTGTTATTCCTCCCATTTATTTGTTATTAGAAAGATTGTGAATCATCTATGTATTGTAGAAAGTTCTCTCCATTTGTATATCTTGATATAGTGATCTCACCACCTTGTGTGTATACTTGGTATGTGGTTGAATGTAAGCTTGAGAAGATCTTGAAGGAAAGATTCATTGTATTGAAGTTGTTGGTTTGTAATCTTGGATATGAATGCATTCAAGAAGGATTGAGTGTCATGGTAGACATTAAAAAATTAATTTGAAGATTATCATTTTGTTAATCCTATTTCCTCAAGACTCGTAGGAATAATTTAGATGCATTGGTGTTCAATCTTGATTCATACATAGTTGTAGAATATGCAATTGATAGCTAATGGATTTGTAGATAGTTTTAATCATGAGATGGAAATCATGTTAGAATTCAAGTACTTCATGTTCATGGGTTTACTAGAAAATAAAGATTTCATTTATGTTCATATTGAGATATCTTACGATTTAGATTTTGTTAGAATTATGTTAGTTACTTCATGCAATACATTAGATTGCAAGATATAATAGATAATATAATGCATTATACAATTATAAATGAATTTAGAGAATGCATGAAGAAACTAGTCAAAATAAAATTTAACTTCATAAGTAACCTGAGGTGCATATTTGCTTGCTGGAAAATGTATAGCAACTCAACTGAATCACTCTCCAAAAATTATAGTCAATAGAATATTAATATTTGAATAAAATAAGCATATTTTACCTTAAGTAATATAAAAATATATCAGTCAACTTTCATAATAATGGGGGCTATCCAAGAAGTAAACAAAAAAAATAAAAATTATATGGATGTATGGTTGGAAGAAAATACTACAGCCAATCAACAATAAATACATCAAATATATATATATATATATATATAACTTATTACTACCATTCCATAGACGTGACTTGATCATTACTCATGGCAAGTGAGTGTTTTAAATATATATATATATATATACAATCTTACAAGTGGGGGAAGGTAGGACATACCTTTTCCCCCCACTCCTCCTTGGGGGCCAAACACTTTGGGGGGAATTTATTGCCTTAGACACCAAGGATATGCATGTTGTCCCTCTCCTTCCTCTTTCCCACGTGAGAAGAGAGAGAGAAGGGTGGGGGGCATTAGGAAAAGGGAGAGTAGATGGTTAGGGGTAGGGGTAGTTAGGTAGGTAAGAAGTAAGTTAGTTTAAATTTAAATTTTATTTTTGTTGGAATTTTTCTTTCGTGCATTAATATAAAGTTAAAGGGGTAGGATGGGGTTTTAAAAGTTAGGAAATTATAAGGAAGGATTTAAATTTAAAGGTTTAGATGTTATTTTATGGGAATGAAGGGTATTAGATTTATAGTATTAATAGATGGGTGGGACATAGAATTAGTTAGTAATGTAAATTTATTTTTTAAAATATATATGTTAGTAATATTAATTTGGGTTAAGCTAGGTTATAGGAAATAATGGTATTTGAATTTAATTATGGGAGTGTAACTAAAGGTTAAATAAAATTAATAAAGAAGGGTGTTTGTTTTGAAGAATTAGGAATGTATTATGTCGAAGGAAAAAATAAATTATTTGCATTATGATGGAAAAAAAATGATGGGTAGCATTGCAAGTTTTCTAATTTCATACTCTTCTCATGGCATGATAATTCAATAATAATTAAATACATTTATTTTCTTATTTTCTTCATTTGGGGAATATGTTGTGGTAGGACAACTTATAGTTGAAGTACTAGGACAATCATAATACAATTTCTCATTCACAACCCTTAGAACCCTTGCAACTTCATGAACCTGAGATTGAAACTCCCTTGCACAATAGAGTGTCTCAATTGGAGTACAAAAGGTGATGGGCTTATAACCATAACATCTTAAACTTGGTTTTTCATTCAGTAATTAGCAACCAGGTGACCATCTCATAGGAGACTTGTAATCCAATTCTAAGAAGAGCCATCTTCATCCCATCAGCTAACTTTAACATTTCCATGTTAAAGTACTAATTTTGTATCGTATTATCAAATCAAAAACTCAAACAATTGACAACGTCTGAATATGGTTGTAACTTGTAACCTCATAATGCAACTTATACACATTTAGTTATAATAGTGTACCATTTGAGCATAACCACAACCTGACATGAGTATCAACTCTTTCAAATTTAATAACAAGACATTCAAAAAAGTTTTTTTTTTTTTAAATAACTTATCAAAAAAATTGTTGTGTTTTTGCCTTGTAGAATTTTGGCCATGACATTTTGGTATCAGAGCTTTGGGTTACAACACTAGGAGCCTAACCCATTACATCTAACCTGTGAACTGCAATTTTTTGTAGGATGTATGTAGCCACCCACAGTGGTCGTCAGAGGGCCAGAGGCCCAAGAGCAAACTCAGTAGGCCAAGAAGGGGCAGGACAAGATGTGGGAGGACCCCCACTAGGCCAACTTCCAAATCTTGATCAAGTTTTGAATGCTATCAATAATCTTATCGAGGTAGTGCAGCAGAGATTACCACCTATCATTCCATAGCCAGGATAGCAAGAATCAGAGGGACATGGGGTTGATATCAGGGAAAGGAGTAGGAGTCCCCCACCTAGACTTGTAGAGGAACAGGGGGAAGCATTAGTACACCAGATAGAGCCACCCCCATATTAGAGTAAGCACCAGTGAGAGAACCTCAAGATATTGGGGATGAGATTAGTGAGTTACTATGAGTCAAGCCACCCATATTTATAGGTACCACAGATGGCACATGTACAGAGGCATGGCTATAGAGTTTGCAGAGGTGCTTTGGATTGTGTACCCATGGGAGCAATCTGAAGGAATGACTAGCCATACACTTGTTATGAGAGGGTGCCTCCAACTAGTGACAATAGGAGGATACCATAGGGAGAGTAGACATAGAGACACTCACATGGGAGTCCTTTGTGGATTTTTTCAGAAATAGATATTTGTCAGAGCACTTTAGACAAAGGTAGGTTGAGGAGTTCCATGATCTTCAGCAAAGGGGTCTCACGGTGGCCCAGTATGAGAGTAGGATCTTGGAGCTACTTCCTTATGTGGAGTACATGAGAGATGAGAAGCTACGCATCCATCAATTCATTAAGGGCCTTAACTTATCTCTCTAGGGATCAATGTGGCTAGCATTTCCTACCACTTTCAGAGAGGCAGTTAACATGACATTGGTTGCCAAAGACATTCATACTAGATAGGAATCTCAGGATAAGTCCCATAACTGAAACCCCTCCCAATAGCCAGCACAATAGAAACCCTCTTGGAAGGGTAATCAAAGTCATTCAGTAGGGTCCTTGAAAGCCCCCATAGACATAGCAAAGAGGACATTAGGACACTAGATAGAGGTCATCTCAGGGTTATCAAGGCTCTAAGCCCAAACAGTGGCAGACACAAGGCCCCAAGCATGATCAAAGGCCACAAACCCAATAGACATAGCCAATTAGGACTTAGTAGTCCTCTAGGGGAGGCTTTAGTGGATCTAGTAGGATTGAGGGTCAGCAATAGTCTAGGCCATAGGGAGTGTAGATTCAGACTTGAGGGCCATGTTATGCTTGTGGTGGTATGGGTCATATTGTGAGGGAGTGTCCACAGGGTCCCACAGCAGGCAATCAACAAGGAGCCACCTCTGAGCCTACAGTAGGTGATATGGGAAGATCCCACAGGGTGTTTGTAGTGATTGATAACCACTAGGTCAAGCACTAGGCCATAGTGATCGAGGCTATAGCTATGATTAGAGGATATGAGGTTACTATACTATTTGACTCTAGAGCTGCAAACTCTTTTATATCCCCATTTGTAATGGAGTGATGCAAGCTAGTGGCAGCTAGACAAGATGTTGACTGGGAGGTTGAGTTAGCTTTAGGGGCTAGGGTGTCAATTGATTCCTTGATCCATGAGTGTCTAATTCAAATTATAGATGTGTTCACCGCATTTGACTTGCATATTACTTCTTTGGGTTCCTATGATGCAGTCCTTTGCATGGATTGGCTTTGCATCCATAGGGCCAAGATGGATTGTAGACAGAAGAGGGTTGAGTGTGTAGATGATCATGGTACACCTAGGGTGATTTCAAGAGTTCAGAGGCTTGTATCCCTCTATATGATTTCTACTATGCAGCTTAAGCAGTGCATGAAAAAGGGGTGTCAGCTATTTGCCATCACCATTAGTGATAGAGAGGAGGATGTAGGGGAGGAACCCTCCCTCGATGACTATCTGATAGTATAGGATTTTGAAAATGTTCTTCCATCAAAGCTTCCTGGTATGCCACCACTGAGGGAAGTTATTTCCATATTGATCTCATTCTAGGAGTTGAACCCATAACTAGAGCACCCCTATAGGATGACCACCCATTAGCTTAATGAGCTTAAAATTTAGCTAGAGGAACTTTTGGAGAAGGGACATATTCGACCTAGTGTGTCACCTTGGGGAGCACTGGTGATCTTTGTTAAGAAGAAGGATGGGTCACTCAGATTGTGAATTGATTACTAATAGTTGAATAAGGTTACTGTCAAGAACTAATACCCATTACCTAGGATTGATGACCTATTTGATCAGTTACAAGGTGCTCGAGTATTCTCCAAAATAGATTTGAAGTCAGGGTACCATCAATTGTGCATCGTGGAAAGTGGCATCCACAAGACTGCATTTCATACAAGATATGGTCACTACGAGTTCACAGTGGTACCTTTTGGTCTCACAAATGCTCTAGCTATATTTATGAGCCTCATGAATGGGATATTCTACATATTCCTAGACAAGTTTGTAGTAGTGTTCCTAGATGATATATTGGTCTATTCTTGTGATGAGAAAGAACATGAAGAGCACCTACAATAGGTATTACAATGGCTAAGAGAGAATCATCTTTATGGTAGCTTGTCAAAGTGTGCCTTTTTCAGATGGGAAGTGCATTATTTGGGTCATGTGATATCAAGGGATGGGATCTCAATGGATCCATCCAAGCTCCGAGCCATCATGGATTGGTAGGCACCTACCAATGTCATAGAGGTCAGAAATTTTATGGGTTTGGCGGGATACTATAGGTGGTTTGTGGTTGGTATCTCTAGGGTAGCTCACCCTATTACCTCTCTTTAGAGAAAGGGAAAGAAATTTGAGTGGATAGAAAAGTATGAGGAGGCCTTTCATAAGCTCAAGAGAGCACTCACTAGTGCACCCATTTTAGCAGTACCTGACCCCTCATTGGACTTTGTAGTATGCATAGATGCTTCCTTGGATGGAATTAGAGTTTTTCTTATGCAAGACGGTCATGCCATAGCTTACAAGTCTAGGAAACTCAAGGCTCATGAGCTCAAATACCCTACTCATGATCTTGAGCTCATAGTAGTGGTCCATGCATTGGCACGATGGCATCATTTCCTTCTAGGGTGATGATTTGAGCTTCATTCAAATCACTAGAGCTTGCAATATATTTTCACATAGCCAAATCTTAATGCTAGGCAAAGGGGATGGATGAAGTTCCTATGTGAGTATGATTTTGATGTGCATTACATTAAGGGTAAGGAGAACGTAGTGGCAAATGCCTTGAGTAGATGATGTCATGAGCTCACTTCCATGGTTATAGGCATAAATTTGAGGGAGCATATTATGCACCACCTACCAACAGATGAATTCTATGCAAAAAATTTCCATATAGTCCACTCTCAAAGACCCCTTGAGGGTAAATTCTCTAATTATTCATTGGATTCTGAGGGATTATTATGACATAAAGGGTGCATCTATGTGCCCTCCATAAGAGACTTGCATGAGTTCATTATTCTAAAGGCTCATCAAGCACCCTATGTAGTGCATCCCAAAGTTAAGAAACTTCATGCCAACTTAAGATAGCTATATCATTGGTCGGGTATGAGGATGCAGATTGCTAATATTGTAGCCAGATGTCTTGATTGTCAAAGGGTTAAAGTAGAACATGGGCATCGAGGTGGACTCTTGCAGCCCCATGAGATACTAAAGTGGAAGTGGGACACTATCTCCATGGATTTCATTGTTGGTCTTCTGATGTTTTCTTGTCACCAAAATGCTATCATGGTGATGGTTGACTCCTTGACGAAAGTTGCCCAATTTTCACTAGTTTGGACTAGCTTCACTACTCCTCCAGTTGCATAGGTGTTCTTGCAAGACATTGTCAGACTTCATGGCATTCTTCGTAAGATCATCTCAGATAGAGATTCTTTGTTTACATCATCCTTTTGGAGGGAATTATAGGCAACATTGGGCACCAGGCTCAACTTCAACACCGCTTATCATCTTCAGATAGATGGACAAAGAGAGAGGGTTAATTAGATTTTAGAGGATATGCTGCAAATGTATGTGATGGATAACTAGGTTAAGTGGGAGGAATACTTGCATCTTGCCAACTTTTCCTATAATAATGGGCATCATTCCTCCATTGGTATGCCACCCTACCAAGCCTTGTATGACAGACCTTGCAAGACACCCTTAAGTTGGGATAGGATCGAGGATAGAGTATCCATTGGACCATAGTTGATCAAGGACATAGAACAATAGGTGACACAGATTAGGCAATGACTCAAAGAGGCCTAGGATAGATAGAAGAAGTATGCAGATGCCAAGAAGATAGATAGAGAGTATATGGTGGGTGATAGAGTATTCTTGAGGGTGCGACCTCATAAGAGTCCAATCCATTATGGAAAGGTCTCTAAGTTAGCACCTTATTTTGCTGGACCCTTCAAGATTTTGGAGTGGATAGGACCAGTTGCCTATTGTCTAGCCTAGCCACCTAGCCTGTCACGTATCCATGATGTATTTCATGTTTATGTATTGCGTAGGTATATATATGATGAGTCTAACCTCATAGATTGGTATGCCTGGCAGGTGGAGGCAAATAAACAGATAGCTTTGGAGCCCATTCACATATTGGCTCGACGGACCCTCTCACTTTAAGGGAGAGAGTTGGACTAGGTTAGATTCCAATGGGACTATTATGATGAGGTCATGATGTTATGGGAGGATGCAGCACAGATGAGAGCACAGTACCCCTATCTTTTTGATGAACTCTAGGAGGAAGTTCATGCCTAGGGGGAGGATATGAGGCCTCACCCCGACCCATCATAGTATAGCTATTGTATTTCCATTTTGTTATTTAGGAGTGGATAGCTCGACATATATTTTGATACTTGATGGACAGTAAATTTTTCCACTTATCCAATGATATTTACCTTGTGATTTTTCATTATGATCTTTATCAAGATTTAATTGGCATACTCGATGAATTAATGGATGTTTAATCAGTACTCCATTATTATGATAGAAAATGGAATTTTATTGTGATTCAAATGCTTAGATTCATTTTGCTAGGAAGTCAGTAATATGTAGATTTTTGAGGTTTAATGATTAAATGTGAGTAATCAAATGATGGAGAATATGAAGTTGATTATGAAATGTGTTCTATGTGAATTATAGAATAACTAAATTATCATGTATCTTTACTTTCATGTGTATTTTATATGTTACTTTTCATTGGATTACTGATGCTCAAGTTTAGTGTGCAAAAAAGGAACCATGGAAATATAACAGGGAAACAAGGTATAAACACATGTTAATATGACACTGTCAAGGTGAATCTTTAGAAGATTTGTAAACCTCGTTGTGATGTGTTTATTTTGTAAACATGAGATATATGTGTGTAGTATGTATTTCATGAGTAGATTCAAAACATGTCATGTGTGATGTATAGTGAATTTTGTGTGTGTCACTTGACACTTGTACTCGTTATGTGAAAATGACATGTTCTCTAAAGATGGATCATGTAGCCACCTTATCTTAGCTAAATTACTTAGTTGAGAATTAGACTTAATTTCCTTGATTTAGTAAGGGAAACAAGGGTTACCCCATAAGAAATTTGGAATTGGAATTTACCTGGCATTGTGAGGACCAAAAGTAGCTCTAAGGTGAATTTGTGATGAAAATAAACCCTACCCATGATAATACATTAAGCTAGGGGGCTAATAGTGACCACTAGGGTGCCTAGAAGACCTAGGAGACCCCAAAAAGAATGCATTTTATGTTGAATCCGAAAATGGGAGTCATATATAGGGGCATGGCCAAATTGGAAATCCACTTGCCTACTCTCTAACTTTAGAGACATTTAGGGTTTGGAGAAGAGCATAAGGAGCTCTACTACAACTTTCATTTGCCATGGCTTGGAGTGAGGTTGGTATCTATGATCCATGGTGTCTCTTCATTTCATCATAGATTGATATGGTGTTCTTCCATTGCATTGTAGATTTCTTTTGGAGTAGATGTGATTCTATGAAGAATCTTGTTGTATGTGTGTTGAATGTGAGAAGGTTATGAGATTTATTTCTTGAATTTTGTTTTTCTTTTGTTCATGTTGATTGTTTGTGTAAAATGGGTGTGAAGCATCACTCACCCTTGGGAGGGAAGAGATGCTTGGGTGAAGGGGTTAGTTGGGCTCACCCATGTAGTTGAGAAAACTTTCCCATGTGTGGAGATGATTTGGATGTGTTTCAATGAAATATGGTCTTCATGATTACTTGTATACTTGGGAGGTATAAGGAGGTGTATGAAGGAAGACATTGTTAAGCCTTGAAAGGGCATGTTACTTATGAGAATATGTGAATATATGTGATTCATGGATTTGAAATTCTCCTCATGGAGAGAGCCCACCTTCACCCTATATCTTGATTCTATGGTAGAATCTATGTGCAAGCCTTGGAATGGGTTGTATTGTGTTGTGTTGAATTTGTGTTTGTTATAGTTTGCATGATATGTGGATGTGAAGGTGTGCAACCATTTGTGCCTTTTTTCCCCAAGCTCAGTAGGTGGTCTCCTTGAGGCCTAGGTTGGGAGGTGAGCCTCCATGGTTCTACATATTGGCTCTTATTTGCAAGTTTTTGCTTGAGGTATTGTAAATTTGGAAATTGTGTAGTTTCACCTCTAATTAGGAAGAGAGAACACTATTGTTTGAGTGGGGAATGGAGAAACAAGCTCCATCTTGTTAAGTGTTTTATTATGTATTGTAAGAATGTTTTTATTCTTCCCATTCATTTGTTATTAGAAATATTGTGAATCATCTATGTATTGTAGAAAGGTCTCTTCATTTGTATATCTTGATATAGTGATCTCACCACCTTGTATGTATACTTGGTAAATGGTTAAATGTAAGCTTGAGAAGATCTTGGAGGAAAGATTCATTGTATTGAAGTTTTTGGTTTGTAATCTTGGATATGAATGCATTGAAGAAGGATTGAGTGTCATGGTAGACATTAGAAAATTAATTAGAAGATTATCATTTTGTTAATCCTATTTCCCCAAGACTCATAGGAATAATTTAGATGCATTGGTGTCCAATCTTGATTCATACATAGTTGTAGAATATGCAATTGATAGCTAATGGATTCATAGATAGTTTTAATTATGAGACGGAAATCATGTTAGAATTTGAATACTTGATGTTCATGGGTTTACCAGCAAATAAAGATTTCATTTATGTTAATATTGAAATATCTTATGATTTAGATTTTGTTAGAATTATGTTAGTTACTTTGTGTAATATATTATATTGCAAGATATAATAAATAATAAAATGTATTATACAATGTTTAAATTTATCAACCCAAGTATAAACGAATTTAGAGAATGCATGAAGAAACTAGTCAAAAAAAAATTTAACTTCATAAGTAACCTGTAGGTGCATATTTGCTTGCAGGAAAATGTATGGCAACTCAACTAAATCACTCTCCAAAAATTACAGTCAATAGAATATTAATATTTGAATAAAATAAGCATATTGTACCTTAAGTAATATAAAAATATATCAGTCAACTTTCATAATAATGAGGGCTATCCAAGAAGTAAACAAAAAATATATAATTATATGGATGTATGGTTGGAAGAAAGTACTATAGCCAATCAGCAATAAATACATCAATATATATATATATAACTGATTACTACCATCCTATACAAATGACCTGATCATTACTCATGGTAGGTTAGTGTTTTTTTTATTAAAAAAGAAAAAAAAAAAAAAATATATATATATATATATATATATATATATACACACACACAATGTTACAAGTGGGGGACGGTAAGACATATCTTTTACCCCCACTCCTCCTTGGTGGCCAAACACTTGAGCGAGGCATTTATTGCCTTAGATGCCTAGGATAGGTGTGTCGTCCCCCTCCTTCCTCTTTCTCACGTGAGAAGAGAGAGGGAAGGGTGGGGGGCATTGGGAAAAGGGAGGGTATATGGTTAGGGGTAGGGGTAGTTAGGTAGGTAAGAAGTTTAAAATTTAAAATTTATTTTTGTTGGAATTTTTCTTTTGTGCACTAATATAAAGTGAAAGGCGTAGGATGAGGTTTAGAGAGTTAGGAAATTATATTGAAGGATTTAAATTTAAAGGTTTAAATGTTATTTTATGGGAATGAAGGGTATTAGATTTATAATATTAATATATGGGTGGGACATAGAATTAGTTAGTAATGTAAATTTATCTTCTAAAATATACATGTTAGTATTATTAATTTGGGTTAAGCTAGGTTATAGGAAATAATTTTATTTGAATTTAATTAATGGGAGTGTAAATAAAGGTTAAATAAAATTAATAAGGAAGGGTGTTTGTTTTGAAGAATTAGGAATGTATTATGTCAAAGGGGAAACAATTATTTGCATTATGATGAAAAAGAAAATGATGGGTAGCATTGCTAGTTTTCTAATTTCATACTCTTCTTGCGGCATGATAATTCAATAATAATTAAATACATTGATTTTCTTCTTTTCTTCATTTGGGGAATATGTTGTGGTAGGGCAACTTGTAGTCGAAGTACTAGGACAATCATAATACAATTTCTCATTCACAACCCTTAGAACCCTTGCAACGTCATGAACTCAAGATTGAAACTCCCTTTCACAACAAAGTGTCTCAATTGGAGTATAGAAGGTGATGGGCTTATAACCATAACATCTTAAACTTGGTTTTGCATTCAGTAATTAGCAACTGGGTGACCATCTCATAGGAGACTTGTAATCTAATTCCAAGTAGAGCCATCTTCGTCCCATCAGCTAACTTTAACATCTCCATGTTAAAGTATTGATTTCGTATCATCTTATCAAATCAAAAACTCAAACAGTCGGCAATGTTTGAATATGGTTGTAATTGGTAACCTTAGAATGCAACTTATATACATTCAATTATAACAGTGTATCATTCAAGCATAACCACAACCTGACATGATTATTAACTCTTTCAAATTTAACAACAAGACATTCGATAAAGTTTTTTTTTTAAAAATAACTTATCAAAAATTGTTGTGTTTTTGCCTTGTATAATTTTGGGCATGACAGAAATCCTTTAACAAGGTGCTTACTTAATTGTAAGTTGAAGTCCTCTAACCAGGCATATGTCTAACAGGGTGTTGAAATCCTCTAACAAGGTGAGACCTAATAGTCTTTGTAAGCCTTTAACAGGGTAGACCTTTCACAGGGTAGATCATGTTTCATGGTCAAATCATTGTAACCTTCATTGGATACACTTTATTACTATAGTAGTGAAGATTTGTGGGTGTCATCCCCACCCTAGTTTTACCTTCTCACTTGGAGGGTTTCTGGGTAATCATATCTGGTGTTATGTATGTGAATGCTTACATGGTTATGTGATTTAGATGCATATGCTTTACATGATATTTCAGCTTTCTTATGCATGTAATGAATGAATGATGAATGTTTTATGGGTCCCAAGTTAAACTACTGATCTCCCCCCCCCCCTCCTTAGAATTTTACTCTTTCCCCTTGTAATTCCAACAATATCAAGTAAAATGATCATGGAAAAGATACCATTCAACATCATGAATCATAAGCAATAAATTCAAAAGAATGATGAAGGATATATAAAGGAGGTCTCTTATGCTTAATTAGATGGAATTATAAAGAGAAGCATTCAATATATGTATACTCGTAAAATAAAGGTGTTGGATGCACAAGTCAAGAATGGAGAATGTTGGTTTGAAGTCTAGGGTTTCCCAATCTTGAATAGTTGAGAAGCTCATTATAGAGTCAATGTGAGTAGGATCCTTAGAAGCTGCATTTGAATTGGTTAAAATTAGGTCATAAGAATCATCATTTTCAACAAGACCTAAATTAAAGTGAGACATGTTGTGAGAGTGATAAGAAGAAACATTAAGTGTGGGGTCTTCTATTTCTAAGGAACTCTTAGGAGAAGGATAAAAAAATCTCATAAGGGCCTCATATATAAAATGGATATTGATGACATTCATAGAAAGAGGTTGTTTATAAGGAATACCCATGTCATCATATAAATGTGTCTCATGAGGAAGGGAATCATCCATTTCCTTATCTAAGGGTTCATCCCAAATAGTTGAATCGTCCAAGGAGGGAGGAAAGCACACATTAGAGGAATAATTTTCATTAGGAATAGAGTAATCAATATTCCTATCCAAGGGCTCATCCCAAAAAATAGCATTATCAAGGTTAGGAACATCATGAATCACTAAAGGGTGATCAACATCATCTTCAAAAGGACACTCCTCAATAAAAGAACATATCTAAGCATCATCATATGCATAAAATATAATGTCTTGAAGATAGCTTCAAAATAAAGATAACAATCCCATGGAAAGGAAATGTAATGACTATAAAGAAAATACAATGTAAGAATGAACTAGATGCAATTTTTTTTGTATTTTCATAATGCAAATATATGAAATGAAATATATATGAAAACAATGCAAAAGGAGATATAAATACCACCAATGCAAGCAATAGCATACAAAATAGAACTAGATACACCAAAATCTAAAATACAAAGAGAGATAATGCAATCTAACTCCAATAAGAAAGAGGCACAAATTCGGGTTCACCAAAATGTTTTGGGGAAAAAGGGAGACACTTTAATAAGATGTAGATCTCTACTTTTTGGGTTCACTAAGCCATTCAAATATGTATGTGAGGGAAAGAGGGAAATATACAAACATGATTTCTCTTTATAATCCAAATTAAGTTAGTTATGACCCAAAGGAGAAAGGGCACCAATCCCAAATTCAAATTATAAAGGAGAATGCAATACAAGAAAATACACTCTTTGGCCCTTATAGGATAATGAGTATTATAAATTGAACCAATTTATTAAACAAGGTAAATATAGATGCTAAGTAAACACAATTGGCCCAATTAAGATAAGATCGAGGATAAGGATATGATAGGAAAAAATATATAAAAGACTCACCTTGAAATATGTAGCAGAAGATGTATTTAAGCTCAAAACTTTGTGGATTCAAACTTGCTTCTAAATATCTGACTACATAGTTTGAAATAAAATGATTAAAGGAACAAAACCCAAAAATCATTTGTCCAAAAAAGCAATAGGGACCAAGTGGACCTTGGGGGTTGGATTCCTGTTGAGTTGATGTGGTCTAGGGGGCACTGTAAAAAAGTTAAACCAAATTCTCCAAGAAGCTCATGGGGATTTTATTCCATATTTGCATACAAAATTATGCTATCATGCTCTACACAGAAATTGAAAGGTTTCTATTATTTTTTGGATGAGGGCTTGCCTTGGTCAAGTCCTATATTGAGGAATCAAACTTGAATTGAAATGTAATTGATAAAGGAAATGTTTTCATGCAGTAGATCTGAATAATATCAAATGAGAGATATAATTACCTTCAAAGCTTTATATTAATTTGATATGTGATCAATTATGTAAGTGTAATAGCCCTGACTCAAAGAAACCAAAAAGAATAAAAGAAGTCAAAACCTCATGAATAGGAATGTATGTGAATTGCCATGGATGAATAATAGAAGATCTTGAATGGATTAGAATGATATATCTCCTTACAGCCAAACTCCACTCCCACCTTGAAGGAAGAAGCTTGATACAAGGAGGCGCTTAGACTTGATTGCTTGAAGATGCTCACTTGAAGAACACCTTGATTGCTTCCTAGTGGATGCCTTAGCTTGTGAAGATGAGATATGAAAATGAATATCCCAAGCCTCTTTTTATACTTTATTTTGGGCGATAAAATAACTCAGGACAAACAAGGAGTAAATTAAATTAACTGGCAAGGTCGAGGCATTTTGGGCCCCGAACCTCGCAACCACTAGGGACAAGGTTGACATTGACTCAATCAAGATTGATCTGTACCTAAAATAGGCCGACCTAGATCTAGGGGAGAAGACAAGAAGGCCTTAGAAAGGCCTATAGGGAAGTGCAAATGAAACTAAAAGATAATAGGATTATTAGGAGATATGATCAAAAGGGCAGCAAAGTGACACCTAGAAGACCATGTTAGAAGGCGAGAGATGAGAAAGAAGCAAGAGATAAAAGGAGGGAAGAGAAAAAGAGACCTAAACCATGCTAAGGAGGGATAAAAGGTCTCAAAATGAAGTGTGCCCATTTTAAGTTGGTATAGTTTGTATTGCTTGTAGTTGTTCAAGATTTATCTGATGGATTGAATTTGTCTCTTCAGAATCATCATCCCCTTCAATTGTTCTTACTTGTGGAGCTTTCTCTACATGATCATGGAGCACATCAAATATGTCTATAGGAATGAGATAAGGAATGAATCTTCCTCATCTGAGCTCTCATCTTGATTCTCAGGGATTGGTACAAATTTGTTCTTTCTAGATGAAAGGGTGCCTTTCTAAAACCTAGACCAATTTTATCATTAGGCCCACTTCAATTGGATCTACCAAACCTTTGATTTTCTTTCCAATAGGACCTATTCCCCTATAATCCATTCATTTAATCAATTTATATCCTCTCCCATATTTATTAGGTGGTATGTCATAGTGTTTGACCTCTTTATTTGTATCTTCTACTTTATAGAGCCAAGACAAAACAACTTTCTCTTAATCTTCTTCTTCTAGAGGGATTGTTGTTTGTATGAATGCACCATTATGAATAGTTATCCATTGAGAGGATCTACCATACTAATGAGGAGATGGTGGGAGTGATGTCAATGACAACACAGGTTCTAGTTTATATTTCTTCATTCCTATATCTTTCAATTTAAGAGACTTGTTGTTGTCCTTTATTTTTGTAGCATGGTTTTTAGTAACTTCTTTGTTGTGAGGCACAAGGGTCTATAGATTATTTAAGTGCATTGCAAGCGTAACTGGAATCAATAGGTACAATCACCTTCACTACATTATGAGGAAATTTTATGCATTGATAGCAGGGCCTTCCCAATAGGACATTGTATGAAAATGGTAAATCTAGCACTTGACAAATCACATTCCTCTCCTTATGTCCAACTCTGATAGGTAGTACCACAAGCCCCTTAGATGATCACTCTTCTTTGTCATAATCCTTTATTGTGATTTTCTTGTAAGGATTAATAACATTTTCAAAAAATCCCAGTTGTCTTATTAGATTATAAGAACATATGCTAATACCAGCTCCTCCATCTATCATTACACATTTGACATGTGACTTATGGATCATGACTTCAATACACAATGGTTGATTATGTAGATGACTCAAAGAGTTGTCATCTTCTTTAGAAAAAGACAAGTAATGTGGTGAGGTCAAATGACCTACCACTCATTGAAACCAATCTAAGTCCAAGTATTTAGGCATGTTTTCCTCAACAAGGGCTTTGTCCAAGACTTCCCTATGAGCATGTAAGATTTTCAGTAGTTCAAATATTGAAATCTGAGCATTGGTACATGGGTTTTCTAGAATAGTGTACTATTTGAATTTGATGAAGACCCTTGTTTTGAAGTTTTTTTGGAGTCACAATAGTATGTCTATCTTTAGATTGTTCTTGATTAGATGGAGAAGGTCCAACTCCCTTAAGAATAATCTTAGTGCATGACATAGTAATATCATGTGTTGATTTAGGATCTTTGTCTTTCTTTATCATAATGATTGTGTTGCAATATTATATTTCCATGGGTTATATCATGTTGATCACATTGTCATCACAGGAGTACATGTAGTTTACCTTAGTGTTGGTTTGGGTTTGGGTCCTTCACTTTCGTCATACTTGGGAAATGGTTCTTTGAAAGCTTTATGATCAAAGTTTGCATTGTGTCTGGTTACAACCACGTCTCCAAAATCTATGAGATCTTGGATAGCGTATTTAATCTTCATGCAGTTACTCATTTTATGACCTTTGTTTCAATATGAATCACAATAATCATCCGCAATCCACCATTTGGGTTTTATTTCCAGATTGTAGGGTCTAGAGTTATCCTTTTGCAACAAAGATTTAAAAATTGCTTAAGAGGTTCTCCCAAGGGTGTGAAGCCACATTTAGGTCTTGGTATCCAAGGTTTATTTTTTATTATGTTCTTACTGGGTTTGGAGGTTGATGCATTCTTCTCAACATTTTTGTTTGCTTGCATGTTACTTATAAAATTGAAAATAGTTTTAGTTGTCTTAGGAGTCACAATGGCTACCAGTTGCCATTTACAATGCCACAGATATTTTTCCAATACTTTCCTTTTTCTTTGTTAGAATTGGATCCTTGTTTAGTCTCTTTATACAAGGATATTTCTCCATTCTTGATCATAAAATCTTCTATTCGTACAACATTTTTGAACATGTCATCAAATGGAGAAGGTCCTTGTGATTACAAATTGTAGCTCAATTTAGGTATGAGAATATCTATGAAGGTTTGAGTCCCTCATCCTCTAGGATTTTCTGAGAATATTCAAAATATATCCCCCTCCATCTTTGAAGGAAGGTCAGGAAGGGTTCTCTCGCTCTCTATTTAAGGTTACAAAAATCTTTCATATTAATCAAATGTTATATGTTGTATGAATATTGTTTCATGAAGATTTTTGTGATCTCATCAAAGATCTTGAGTGTCGAATGTAATTTGGAAAACCATTGCATAATGTGTCCACCTAAGCTTTGTGGAAACAAGTCTATAATGCAAGTTTGATCATGCACGAACTCCATAGACAAGGAAACAAACTCTCTCAAATGATCTTGGGGGTTTGGATGTACCCAAGTACTTGTCATATTTCAATGTCTTTACTCATTTAGGGAAAGGAGGCATAAACACATCTATATCAAAGGGAATGGACAAATAGTGTCAATGAATATTGTCTAGCAATTTTGTCAAACTTCTCTTTTTTCATTTTTCGTAGTTGAACTTTCATTGCTTGCAACTGTTTGGTTAAGATAGATGTTTCAGTTTCTTCTTCCTTTTGACGATAGTTTCTAGGTTAAAGTTTTTGGGTAGTTTGCCTCCTTCAAGAGAAAGTTCAAGGAAGTACTTCTCATTTTCTTCTATTATCAAAAATTCCATCATTCTATGGAATTCTTTGTCATTCCGAAACTTCTATGTCTTATGGATCAAGTTCTTTTTCACCTGAACCTCTAGGGATAGTGTTCTCATTTTAATCCCTATTGTTCCTCCTATGTTCCTCATTTCCTTGATCGTGATCAAACATCATTTCAGTTTGTTGTCTTACCGACATATCAATGTTAGGTCCAACTGGTGTATGGGTTCAGCTCTTAGTGATATACTTAGGTTTAGGAGATCAATCATCAAAGGTCTTATCTACATATTGTTCTTGGAACAATGGGTTTAGATCAAGATTGTGTTTTGAATTTGTCTAAATATAGATGAATGTAAAAGTGGGGGGTGGGGGTGTCTGCGTGAAGCACATGAGGTAAGAGTTGTCGAAGTAGTGGCTACATAGCCAAGATAGTAAGTCTCGCAGCAATAGTTGTGACAACACAATAGGCAACAACAAATAGATCAAAGATACAAGACTAATTTGCACATAAATCAAGATGTTTAACAAGGTTTGAGATGCAAGTTTAGATATGATTGTTGCAAACACAAAAGTACATATAACATCTAGAAAAAGTGATCAAATCTATCAGATGACCTAGTCGGTGAATTTATGTTCTTTGTTATATACTTTTAGACAGTCTCATACGAGCCTTTGCTCTGCCAAATGATCGAATGCTAGGATCATATGAGTAAATGCACTATCAGATGATAGAATGTAGGTCCCAGATGACAATTTTCTAATTTTGATGGGATTTTGATAGTTTTAACAGAATGCTCGTACCACAGTTTGTAGGGTCTAGACGACTAAATGAAACTCTAGAAAACACTTTGCTAACCTCATATGATAGATTTTTAGGTTTGGATAGATTTCTTGATAGATTTGAAAATAAATGAGCAAATGCTCATATGACACATGACCAATTGATAGATGATACGATGTAGGATACTGGATGACAAAATAGGGACAATAGGTCCCAAAGTCTTTACTCGTATGACGTTTCTTAATAGTATACACAAAACTTTAGGCAAAAGTGTAGATCTTCATAGTATTCAAGGTAGATTTGACTGTTCCCAAGTTGTTCAGATTGTTTTTCTAGGATAAATAGTGGTGTAAAAAAGCAATGGTCACAAACAATCCAATCCAAGGACAAAGTAACTTGGAAGGAAAGGGGGTAAATTTTGACAAGTTTGGATGAGTTCGGACAAATTGGATAAGGTTTGACTGAAAAAGATAGATTTATCCCTAGATACTAAAAATGTATAGAAGGCAAAACCTTTGTCTTGTAACTTATGTGCATACATTCACCTCACACAGCCATGTCACCCCCTAGAGGGTGTCCGTGTTTTTGGTGTTTCTAAGGACTAAATATAAACATGTTCAAAGGTTACCCTGAAATAGGGACTAGTGTTATGCCTACCTTCAAACATCTAGATGTATGTTTATTGTGAGAATCTAAGGGAGAGATTCTTCCCCTTCCCTACACAAAGATTATGTCTTTTTTCGAAAGTGAATCGGGTAGCAACTATCTAGAAAAGTGTTTAATAGGCTTCCATTCACTCTAACAATTGATGTTCTCACAAGAGAGATTGAGACCTCTCACCCACACCGCCACCTACAAGTGTGCACCCTTGGCAAGCAAGGCTAGGAGCAACACCGCTCAGTACAATGAATAGGGCATGCTCAATATATGCAATGATCTTGAATCAAGAGGATGGAATTAACATGGTTTAGGAGACTTTGGAATCTACAAAACTTTCTTTACTATAGTGGAGTGGACTAGTTTAGATCCAAGGGCTCTAAGTTCCTGATTCAACAAAGGAGAAGAGAATACTCCTCTATCCTCTTCACTTCACAAAAACACATCAAACATGCTAATCACTGAGCTAGATCCAGTCCTAACAAGCCCAAAAGTTTCCATGTTTTTTATTCTCTTAAAGAGATAAGAGCATAATCCCCTCACTAATAGACAAGCTAAAAGATTCACTATCTTTCCTTGCCTCCCAAAGGATCTATCATCTAATAATGTTTAGGTTTCTGATTTTTCTATGGTCATCACCTCCATGTGACAAAGAGCATACTCCCCTATTTTCTTATCAAGAACCCTATAGAAGTGTTCACAAGGCTCTAATTAGACTAGTTCCTAAAAGAGATTTACGAAGACACAATATTTTTACGCTCCCCAAGACAATCTATACACAATCGTCACTAGTTTCAAAGGTTTGAGATTGCATCTTTGATTAGCATCCTGCAAAAAAAAGCATTAGTAGTTTGTGTATATGGTCTCTTCGGCAAACATCCTGCAAAAAAATGTGTTATGTTGTTCAAAACCAAGACAACATAAAATTAGGCAAGGGTAAGCATCAATAATAAACAAAAATTAGATCCAAAAACCTCATAAAAATGTCCATTGTTTACCAAATGAAAGATCAACTCTATTGCCAAAACTCATACGAGAAAAATAACACTAGACAACAAAGCAAAAAGCTCGTATGACCTAGAATCACTCCTTGCAAAATAGAACAGATCAATTAAACACTCGTATGAAATAGAATCAGAGGTAGTACGACAAAACCTATGATCATACGAAAAAAGAAATTCCCAGACAACAAAATATGTCAATGTACAAAAAATGAAAAAATTAAAATGATGGAAATGAATGAGAATGAGGCTAGAAATCTAATTTTTGGCCCCATGATGGGCATCAGAAATGTGCATGTGAAACTGAGTCCCGCAATTGTTACCACACTTCAATAAGTCATTAGATGTTAGGAAAATCTGATAACATGATCAAATTAAACAAGCAGGAATAATCTAACAAAGTGACTTATTGCCTTCTATCTAACATGAGTATGAAATGCTCTCAGAATCAAATGCTAATCAATGAATATAGACTCCATTAGAACGAAGGATTTGAATGTAGATTAAGCTTTTTATTTTTATTTTTAGTATGCAAAAAAATGAATTTAACTTAGATGAGTTGATTTAATATGCAATATTAAGTCTAGAAATAGCAAAACAATGATACTCTTCACAATTTTACTGCACAACAATCCCATAGCAATTCCCGTAGCATGCCCTTTCTCTTCAATTGCACATACAGAAATGAGAGGTGAGATGCCTTCTTTTATAGAAATCCTTAGGTTCAAGAAAAGTTGAGTTGAAGATGAGTTAGAACTGAGTAGGAAGGGGAGTCGGAACTCAGTTGAAGATGAGTTACAACTGAGTTAACAAATCAATCAAGAGAGTTAACAAATCAATCAAGGGAGTTAATTGAACAATCAAGAGAATTAACAGATCAATTACCTTTTCATGATTGGGAATGATTTGAGAATAATGAGGAATTGACTCCATCTAATTTATAAATCTTGGATAACAAAGCAATCTCCCTTTTTTGATTGTGAGTTAACTCTTCTCATGATTTTGACTTATCTATTTAAACTCGCCCTTTTCCTCTATTTTGGGATTTTGTAGAACTTTTGAGAAGATAATTGAATATTTACCTCAAATATTTAGATTTTCTCAATTTATGAATATTTAATTCAATAATTGATAGTTTTGAGAGAATTAGTTCAATTTTATCAAATTAATTCTTTTTTCATGTGTAATTGGCTAATGGGTTCAAATTTAATTAATGTGCTAGAACATCGAATTAAATTAACCGATTTAGGATGATTTAATTGCCAATTAATATCGATATTTAGGAATTAATTATTTTTTTAAAGATTATTGCAAGTTAAAGATTTTATGCAATTTCATACTCAAATCAGATATATGATAGAATTGAAGTACCTTTTTGGTTAGTACTTTGATGATTTTTCAATTAATAATTGAGTTTAGGAGCATCTATTTTGAAGGATCAATTTTGGTGTATTACAGATACAATAAAGCAAATAGAGTCGTTTTAACTTTAGGTTTTTCCAAAAATCTAATATTGTGTGGTGATTGTACATTTAATTTAAAAAATCTTGAAACATCTAATATTCTCCAAAATTTAAATAAATAAAACATTAACAAGAAAAAGCATGCAACATTTTACCCACATGTTTTTGTTCTATTTAATAATAATAACGATACAAATGTTTTTGTTTAGCATTATTATTATTATACCACACAATTTGCCTAATAAATTATCTTTTTGCAACTCCATATCCATATGAAATGCAAACTTAAAGAATATATTTTTTTGAATAAGACCTATTAATACTTGAACTCTATATTAACATGAACCTCATAACCAAAGAGAAATTTTTTAAAATAAGGCTAATCATTTTTTTTAATTCACTTGTAATAAATCTTCCAGCAAGACTCTTAATAAGCTAGAGTCTTTCTCTATGGAGTTGAGATTTCACATTGTTACTATGTGACGAATGATGTACTCTTTCTATTTCTCTCCTTTGTTGTTCCTTTTGAGGTGGGGGCTCCTATATAGGTGGTTGTTGGAAAGAGGAGTTTTGTGGTTGTGGGTACTCTTTCTCTTCATATAGTAGCTTGGTGGCAAGTTTGATTCTAGCTGGATTATGTCCATTGGCTGACTATTTCCTTACTCATGTTCGGTGTGGCTTTCTTCTCTTGTAGTTTTTGAGTTTTAATATTTTTCTTCTTGCTGATTATAAGAACCCAATCCTACTAAGCATTGCCACATCAGCTCAAGGCACAAAACATAGAAAAAACACACACGAGAGAAACCCTAGTTGACTAGTCAACCATCATGTCATTAAACATAATCAAAGTTTAACAATAATTACTCATTTAATGAAGCATTCATGATGTCAATTCAATGACATTGTCCTGCACACCATACATCCATGACATGAACAATATAACTATACATTTAATTGTACAATATATAATTTGGATACATCAATATCATGTACATGATTACATCAAGTTGTCCAATATAAGATGATTATTTCAATTACATCATATGAGAAGTTTGATCAATTTCTCTCGAACAAGTGCCTATTTGCAAGTCCCAATCTCTTCAACCATCAGACATTGTCCATCTGCTATCTACGATGGGAGGGTGGCCCAGACACTTTTACCGCACCAATCACATAGTATTTAGCTCTCCTAAGGTCCTTCCTAACAAGAAGAATGCCCCAAGTCTGGTCCGAGAAGCCTAACAACCCGAAACAAGAGGATCAAATAGATCTGGTGCAACCGTGAAACATACTACTTTTCACATATGTCTAAGTAGCCCTAATCACAGAAGTGGTAGAGAAAAGAATATATTCAAGCATATCTACACATATGCAAAATAAAATGACTTTGGCCAAAACACTTAATCTAGATTCACCAATAGAAAGAAACAAAACCAAAGTATCCATTTCTATTTAGAAAGACTAATAGATAAAAATAATAGTAGATAGAAAGAAATAAAACAAATGTATCCATTTCAATCCCTCCTATCCACTTTTGACACCCATCCCATAAGAAAGTCTAAATGCACTTATGACAGAAATAAGAAATTTCGTCCAAATGATATCATGAAACATCAACCAGAATGGACGACAAGATCTTTAAGTCGTATCTATAATCTCTGATAAAAGAAAACATAACTTCTAATGTTTGCCAAAACTTGTCATTCAATTTACGGGGCTCCGAGTCCTCTTTTAATTCAGTCAGATTTAAGTGGTTAGGCTGATTGTTCAGTCTATAAACTCAAGGGAAAAAAACAGAGTTGACCTTTAGAGCTAAAGTATTATCACAAAACATCACTTTCATGTGGCTGTATATACATGCAATACTGATTAAGGAATCAATTACACAACACCTTTAATCACCTGCTTCGTTATTGGTAACAAACAAATATGCGAACAAGGAGGAATTCACTTGTAATTCTGTTTTTAGCAGTTCTATATTTCCAGCTAAAGATTATAGAAATAGTTACAGGCTAACCATGGAACCTTTCCAAGAGCATTTCAGTATTTCTATCTTACGCATGGATATACAATTACTTAATTGCTAGTCAAACTCTCTTATATAAACATAATTCTATGGTATAATTCTATGGCAACCAGCAAGTTGGAAAACGTTTATGGTGAAGTCTGACAATTCAACAATGTATGTACTACATACACAGAATTACCTCAGATTCTTCAAGCCAATTCTGTCACCTTTAAACATTACATACTAAGGAGAACTTAAATTTGAAAAAATAAATCAATTTTAACTATTTAACAATTTTAGCCTCAAACCTTAGTGTATGATGTATAAGCCATCCCAATAAATTCAATTTTATGCTACTCTTCTAAATCAAAGATAAGTTTGATTTTCTGTTCATGTGTGTATTCTCATGTACAAAATTTTTCAGCAGATGCATAGGATTTCCACTTCTAATGAGCTCCAACGTTTTCAGAATTTAGTGGTTAATGGTTGGACATCTCACCATGTTTCGGTATAAAGCCCAATTCATACAGTCAGCCATGTCCAGCAATTAATATCTTTTGGCAAATAAAATTAAGTTTATAAGGCTCAGTGTTTTCATTTTGCTAGTTTCCAATCAAGTACAAGTCCGTATTTAATGTGATGATCATTCCTGGTGTTTGAGTGTAAGGGTGTCTACGGTTACACAACCAAAATGCAATGAAATTCTCAGAAGGTGGAAGTACAATGACAGTTGTAAAGCATTGGTCTGTATTAACAGCATCCCCATTTATTTGACTTAAATCATAGCATATCCAGCAGAAACCCCAAGATCTTATTAACAGAGCGAGGGTCAAGCAGGAAGAAAGAGTTTATATAGCTATGCAGCAATACATACATCCAAGATTTGAAGATAAGTAATCTATTTTCAACTGCAACATTCATCATAAGGTTTCGATCCCTTGTTTGATTAAAAAGAAACAGAAAAATATAAATCATATAAGCCCTCTTTCGTTTCAAGATATCAGATATATTTACCACAAAATAACAAAGACTCGTGCTTTTTAGTTAAGGGAGTTGCAATGTCAAGCCATAGGAAGAACATAGATACACGAAACATGGCATTTTGAAAATATTTGGAAAATGATATATATCTTAATTTTATCACTTCATTTTGTAACATAAAATGAACAAAACAATTATTTAACATCAAATACATCTTAATTAAAAGTCAATAATAAAAAACTATTATTTTGTTAAGAAAAATACATGAGAGTTGGGATAGAAATATACTTAAATTCAAGGTGCACTATAGTCAAGAACACACGCATGTAACTCTATAAGAAAAATTGGCTACATTGTGTGTGCAGACTGACCAAACAATCCGACCATCCCCTTCCGAGGAGCTAGCTTCCTTTGCTCCAACCACACCCTCGTCTCGTCGTTCCTGCAACCACTCAAACAATCAAAACCAACAATGAATTAGTACGTAGCCATAATTGATAACATTTTAACTAATCCACTTTAATAATTGCTATCATGTTCTTATAATGAGGTGACATAGTAATATTATCATTACATCATGATTCACAACATCCATTAATGCTTTTTCCATTACATCACAAAATTAAATGTATCTTAAGCATAATCAACAATGTTCCATGTGATTCCCTTTGTAAGTCAAAAGTTAAATACATAGTTTAAATCCTTCCTTAACTAATGTCACAAACATACTTTGACCAGTCAAAGATCGACAAGGTCGCCACATAAATAGGATACTAGAAATACCAAAGGATGGAATGTGACACTAATCCCCATCTTTCCGTTCAGTTTTAGAGGTTTTCTATTGCTTTTTGTAGTTGTTGGAGTTCAAGTTTCTTCTATTGGTTTCCTTCTCCATTACTCTTTCTTGTCCCTACTTTCTCCGAAACAAGGGGTGTTCTCTGATTCCTGGTTCAGCATTCCCGCCTATACCCCTCTGTTTTCAAAATTCAATCTAGAAGGTGCTAGACCCCGAATCCCTTTGGGTGTGGCTCCTTTCAAAAGCCTTTTTGAATTCACCTCCGGTGAATTCATTTCCGCCTATCATTCCAACTTAATGTTACTTTTATGATCTTGTTGTTTCTATTATTGTACGGGTTTGGGCCCTATCAAACTTTATCTAATCAGAACAATCCAAACTTGTTTAATCAAAAAATTATGTACTTATCTCTAACCTTGTGTCTATACTTAATAGGATTTGAAGAGAAAGGAAATGAAGATATTGTCAAATTTTGCAATACATTCTAAGTCCTTAGTTAAGTAAATATATGCTAACTTATTTTTGAAGAGAAGCTTAGCTTAATGATGCATTCCATTTTCCCCGTCCAAAGAAATCATTAAGATCATAATTATTAATCCAAACTAAATAATTACTTTTGAGTAGTTTAGAAAATTTTGTTTTAGAGCCTAAAAGAAATTTAGGAACTTCATTACAAATTCTCAAGCACAAAAAATTGCTGAATCTCCAATCAAGTAGTGAACTTTTCATCTAGAGAAGCCTTATTGTCTCTTTGCAATCTAAATTCTTATTTAGTTATTTTGATTTAAATTCTACAAAACATTGTTAATTTAATTAATCTTATAATCTTATAGACTAAAAGCTTCTATATTTTAATACTCCACAACAATATCTCACTTCAAAAACCTCCTTTAGATATCCCTTTAAATAGTGATCATTAGCTGACACCTCTTATCAATCCAAAATGCCATGTTCCTTGCCCAAGAGTTTTTGCTAAGGTCAGTCTTTCCACCCTATCATATTTAATATATTATTTTGATAGGCATACACATTCTTGTCCAATCTCTTCAGCTTTAGCTTTTGTTACATGCAAACTCTTTGCTGAGGTCCACCTTGTGAGATGGAATGATCAAGACCTTGGAAAGCATTAATTGACCAATAAATTTAATAATTTGTACTTTCATATTTGATATTGATTCGTGCACTTGGGCACCTTCAACTAGCATACTTTCCTTATGCTTTAGCTTAGTCCTGGCTGTGAAAAAATATGAAAAAAATTGTGATATTTAAAATTTCCTTTCAATCTAATTTAAAAGATTGCATGAAAAATATTCTAAATTAATTTGACCCATTTCAAGTCAGTGATTTCACTTTCCCATGCTGTGTTTTTTTCTTTTGGTTTTAAATTTGTAAACTTCATCCTATCTTTGCAACATATATAGAGTAACTTTGCTTGTTATTCTTATAGTGGATCCCATAGTTTGCAAACTCTCCAAGTACTCTTTGAATTGCCTAGTACTCTCTATTCTTACTGTTAGGTGAGTACTCACAAGTTTAATTCTAGTGTTTTTATAGACACATAAACCATGGGTAAAAATGTCGATGCAAGTAAAATGCTGGTTAAAATGTGTTTTTCACAGTTCTTTGCTATAAAACCATGCATTTTCTCTTTCAAAATATCAATTTTTAATTTAATATATTTTGTAGTTGTACTTTACCAAAAAAAAAAAGTTCCCATAAGAGATATTAATTTTTAGTTATTCCTAAATTGCCAAGTTTTCTGAGAGTTTTTGCGGAGTTGAAAATTTTGGACTTTCCCAATACTCTCCAAGTCTATGTTTGTAAACTATGGTGAATAGTGAATACTATTTGGGACTTCCTTTCAATCTCAGACCCTTGTAAATTTCCTATGCCAAACAGCCACAAAACTCTTGCTCATCAGACATCACCATCTCTCTATAACTGAGACCTTGAAGCCAAAAACTTTAGGGGGGAAGTTGACATTGTCATTTTCACAATTTTCGATTTCAGTATCCAGAACACTAATAACAATAGGGTTAAGTGAATGTCTTAACGAATAATTTGGGACTTTTGTGTCGTTCAATACCTAAGCTGCTGAGCCTTTTGGGTCTATGTGCATTTCTCCCTTGTTTTAAACTTTAAACTAACTTAATATCTCCTCAATACATTTTTCAATTATATGGCACTCTCTTTCTTATATTACTGTCACTGATACTGTCCTTTTAGAAGTACTATTAATGATAAGTAATGGTTGATCTCTTGTGGTATTCATTCGAAGAGAGCTATTTCTGTAAGGTTTTCCTTGTCTATTCAAATAGAAAAGAAAAATCATGAGTGTTACAGTTAATCATGGATTGACCAAGCTATCTCCATTGTAGTTCATGCTTTCTATTTAATAAGTGAAGACCGGTTTCATTCCACCCCAAGCTATTATTTCAACAGCTAGAGTGGACATAATCTTAATATGCTTGAAGTTATCCCACAAAATTTAAGTGCCAATATACATACTATAAAGATGAAACAGTGAGAATCAAGGGCTTAGAACATTACTGAAATAAATTTTAATAATTAAATGAACTGTGCAAAAGTTATGGATAAAAATGACAACCAAACATATCAAAGAATAATCAATTTTTTTAATGTGATAAACCAAGTGATTTATTTTTACAAAATAACTCTTTTTAGCAGCCTTTTTGAGACAGTCCAACTGCCTTTTCTTCTTCCTGAATCATTTGTTCCATTGACAAATGGTTCCCAAAATCACTCTGTATTTGATTATATGTTGTGAAAAAAAATACACGGGATCACGTTCAGACTACAGACTGGCTGCATTAATTGTTAAATTCTTTTTGGTAGGTGATAAGTTTTCTTCAGAAAGTGGGAAGCCAAATAATCATTTCGATAACATAATACACGCAAAATAGTATTTGGATCTTCCAAACTCCAAACACCTGATGTAGGAGGTAGAGGTAATCTTGACTTGGTTGAACTCCGTCCAGTTGCTTCGAAAAGTGCAGTTTTGAGTAATTTGATAATATCTGCTGTACTGGAAGTAAACAGGAGCAAAATTTTTGAAACACGTGTTGCTGCATTTTCTACCATTTCTGATGGCAGCTCTCCACTAGTTATGAACAGGTCTTTAAGAGACTTTAAGTCATCCTCAATCATCTGAGAATCATCTATTGAATATATACGAGTTGGACCTCCTGCCAGCAATACTGAAAGAAATCCTTCAAATGTGGTCTTCATTAATGCATCAACTATGCAACCCCATATTTTGCTATTGACTGATTTTTTTATGATCTGTAGGTTTAGTTCAAGTTTTGTGAGAACGGGGCCAATTCTAGAAGTTGACACACCTCCATTATATAAGCCTTCAATCAGAACTTTTCTCAAATCATGGAAAACAACCTTGTAGGCTACACATTCACAAATCTTCTGAATCCCATCCTCTGCATCAGCTCGAGCATGATTAAAATTGATCTCAGCCATGCTCAATGTAGAGTCGGGAGTTGGATCTACTAGGCTAGTTTCATTTGGGTTGTGATTTTTTGGACCATGAGAAATAACTTGGTCTAGCAAATTGAGTTCAGATTGAATGTAATACAAGGTATTAATGCGAACAAACAATTGTTCCAAACCAAATGTAGCACCTGTAGAAGACTGGAAACAACTTGCTGGCCCTCCCAAACTTCTACTTCGACGAAAGATCGGAGTCTTCAAACATTTTGACCTTCTGCTGCCTTTGCTTTTCTGAAATACTGGGGTTCTCCTCTTCCTTTTCCACAGTCCAAAAAACTTTGTTTCCTTCTTACATCTTGTCAAAGATGGAAAAGATGGAAGATAACTATTCTTGGATCCTACAAACATGAAAAGATTAAGACAAGTGACAGTAAACTAATAACAAATGCTTCATAATAGGAGGGTGAAAAATTTACAAATGTTATTAGGTCTGTTATCTTCTGAGTTTCACAACTTAAGCCTGAATCTCTAGAGGAGAATAGTGCCTTACCACATCCAGATTTTGCATTGGAAATATAGCATTGTAGAGACCTTTCAAGTCCAGAAACAAGGTAAAGAGGAGAGTCCAACTGATAAGGTATAGAAAATTTTGAAAAAGTATCCAATGATTCTTTAACAATAGTTAGAACTTCCACTGCTGATGATGCATACTGTTCCTGGGCACTCTTTGGACTCCATATCTGTTGAACAAACAGTTGTCTATCACTACCTCATTATCTATATATATTTATATATTATAATTCAAACATGATCTTGCAAAAAACAATAAACAAATAGTCAGTGTAGAATGTCCATTATTATAATGTTGGTGTCAGGTATTATAAGCATTGGTGGGTTGATGGTTGTGTTTTTCTTGACAGCTGTTGGGTCCTCTAAATAGATTATGCATCCGGAAGGAAAAGAACATAATCTAGTCAGATTGACACTGATTCTTGGCTGGCCACCTCTGGTCTGATTAGATCATACTCATTTTCCTTCTTGATACATAATCTATTTAAAGACCCAACAGTTGTCAAGAAGAACACAACTGTTGACCAACTGATACTTACAAGCTGAAAATGACAAACACTCATACATAGTTGAATGAGAATCTCAATCAATGAATAACCAATATTATTGAAACATGATAATAGACACTGTACACTTTATACATTCCCTATGAACATCACTATTATTATTTCTATATTTACAAAAGGAATTCCATCAATATAACTTTTCCAGCAGTCGAACACACAATTGCAATTTCCAATATCCTTAAATTTCATGGCTGAAACGGAAAAACTCAGTGAAAGATGATATGGATATTTCTGAGAATGTACTTCCTAGCATACTCCAAAATAGGGCTCACTTTATTATTTTGAAGCATTCCGTAAATATCATTTTTTATTGCTTATTGGAACCATGCTTTTATATAGGAAATTGCCTATGAACCCCAATCTAATAAGATCCTTAACTTCCTCCTTTCCACAACCAATTACTGGAATATGGTTCAGCTTTTTAATGACTTTACCTTTTGCTAATTTTAGTTAACAACTTAACAGTTCAGCAATTTTGCTGCTGCCAAACTTTCAGACTACGTTTATTACATTCTTTCTATTTTTAGATTTAAAGAATTAACATAAGTCGGAATAACTGATCAGGCAGTAGAGGCTAGGACGGATAGGTAATTTGGAGAGTAGGTTTCTTGATTGTTTTGTAGTAAAAAAAGGAAAGAGAATAGGGGAAAGAAACACACAGCCAAGGGCCGGATATTATGTAGTCAGTGAATCAATCCTATGGTTCTGAGTATGAAGATAATATCTTAAAATTTAATATAAATAACCTAATGAGTGTATTTGTATGGATCACTAATGGTTGATTTTCGTGACTATTAAACCCCTTCCTTTTGACAGTGTTCTAATGCATGAATTAATACAGAACGGGGTATTTTCTTTTGGAAATGAAATTGCAGGTTCAAGGTAATGAACTGCATCATTTGGTATTTTACTTTGGAAACTAACTTGCATGTTCAAGGGGTTGATCTGTATCGTTTAAAGTCCCTGCTTTCAAAGGAGTATTGAATCTAGAAGTAATCCTAGATTGGATTCAAGAGGAAGGAAAATTTTGTGACATGGAAAGAACTGTGGAGACTGATCCACGAAGGGTCAAAGTTGCAGTATCTAAAATGAAGTCTCAAGCTGTTGTATGGTAGGTGAATCTCCAAAATGTTAGGAGAAGACAAGGACAAGAGAAATCAAACTATGGCCAAAGATTTTAAAACATTTGAAGCTAAATTCCTGGGTTCAAATTATCAGCAACACTATTTTTTCGAGAATTTCAAAATCTGATGCAAAAGAAGTCTACTGTAGTAGTGTACACTGAATGAGTTTAGAAGTTGCAAATCAGGACTAATTGACTAAGGTTAAACATACCAGAGAGGTATATTTTATTGAGTGGATGCTCTGAATGCATAATTAAAATGATAAGCATAAAAGATGACCTAAAATGACTCAAAACTGGCCAAAACCAACCAATGGCATAAAAGACAACTAAAAAGGGAAACTACAGGCAATGATCCTTTTTAGGTGTCTACAACAAACTTCCATTGGCATGGCATCATGCAGCACCTTGTATTCAGACAAACAAAATTTTGAAGCCATCAAGACATGATTAATTCAGAAGCACACTACAGAATTAACATGATGCTCTGAATGCAAATGGAAACCATTTCTAGTCCTGCATAAGGTTAATTTTATAGTAAAATTGCAAATATTACAATGTCAAGTATTCATTTCAAATTTTCACATAGTGAAACTCTTCTTTTCTGCTAAATGACTATTTCGTCAAACTCATAATGGCTGTGTTCTTTGTAGATTTACGGAATGGCTGCAAGTGGTTTTCGCACTGAGAACCCCCACTTCAAAATTGACAAATGCTCCCCGTTATGGAAATACGTGGAAATATGACGGGTGGATGAGATTGTGTATGGATTTGCAGCCATTGCAAAGAGGAATCAAGTAGTTCCTATAGTAGAGTGAAAGCACATTTGTGCTTTATTCCTCGGAAAGGAATTAAATTTTGTATAGGGAAACCGAGAGTAAACAGAAGGCTACTTAAAACCTTACTTCCAAACCACATTGTGAACAAATACATTCAAGAACAAAAGCAAGCAGATGAAGCTGTTGGGAGGGCAAGTGTTGCTCATTCATTGCAAAGTGGTAGGCCTTTAAAGAAAGGGAAAATGTCATCTATGTCTTCAACTTCCATTACCAATGAACTACCAGCTGAGGGTCATCCATTCTTACATTCTCCTCAACAACAAGTTGTAAGTAAGAAAGCAATGGGACCATTGGAAGCATCATTTCAAAATGAAGCTAGAGACATTGCCGATCGAAAGACATGGCGAGATGTGTATATGCAAATGGATTATCATTTAATATTGTTCGCTCACCATCTTGACAATACATGGTGAGAGCAGTTAATGAGGCTCCAAAGGGGTTCAAGGGCCTTGGTTCTGAGAAGATACACACCACTTTAAATTTTGTATAGGGAAACCGAAAGTAAACAGAAGGCTACTTAAAACCTTACTTCCAAACCGCATTGTGAACAAATACATTCAAGAACAAAAGCAAGCAGATGAAGCTGTTGGGAAGGCAAGTGCTGCTCATTCATTGCAAAGTGGTAGGCCTTTAAAGAAAGGGAAAATGTCATCTATGTCTTCAACTTCCATTACCAATGAACTACCAGCTGAGGGTCATCCATTCTTACATTCTCCTCAACAACAAGTTGTAAGTAAGAAAGCAATGGGACCATTGGAAGCATCATTTCAAAATGAAGCTAGAGACATTGCCGATCGAAAGACATGGCGAGATGTGTATATGCAAATGGATTATCATTTAATATTGTTCGCTCACCATCTTGACAATACATGGTGAGAGCAGTTAATGAGGCTCCAAAGGGGTTCAAGGGCCTTGGTTCTGAGAAGATACACACCACTTTAAATTTTGTATAGGGAAACCGAAAGTAAACAGAAGGCTACTTAAAACCTTACTTCCAAACCGCATTGTGAACAAATACATTCAAGAACAAAAGCAAGCAGATGAAGCTGTTGGGAAGGCAAGTGCTGCTCATTCATTGCAAAGTGGTAGGCCTTTAAAGAAAGGGAAAATGTCATCTATGTCTTCAACTTCCATTACCAATGAACTACCAGCTGAGGGTCATCCATTCTTACATTCTCCTCAACAACAAGTTGTAAGTAAGAAAGCAATGGGACCATTGGAAGCATCATTTCAAAATGAAGCTAGAGACATTGCCGATCGAAAGACATAGCGAGATGTGTATATGCAAATGGATTATCATTTAATGTTGTTCGCTCACCATCTTGGCAATACATGGTGAGAGCAGTTAATGAGGCTCCGAAGGGGTTCAAGGGCCTTGGTTATGAGAAGATACACACCACTTTACTTGATGATGAAGTGGCCCGTGTAGAGGTTGTCATGCTGCCCATCAAGGATTCATGGACCGAATCAAGTGTTACAATAGTATCGAATGGATGGAAAGATGCAAGGAACCATCCTTTGGTGAATGTTATTGGAGTGTCTACAAGAGGTGCAATGTTCCTGAGAGCTATCGATTGTGAAGGTCAAGTAAAGTACAATCCTTTCATTGCAAACATTCTCGTCGAAGCCATTGAGCAAGTTGGCCCTCAGAATGTTGTTCAAGTAGTAACCGACAATGCCAAGAATTGTAGGGCTGCTGGCTTGTTGGTTGAGGAGCGATACAAACACATTTTTTAGACACCTTGTGCTATGCACTCACTCAACCTAATGCTGCAAAAAATTGGCACTAAGGTTGAGTCGATAAAACAAATGTATGAAGAGGCACAAGATATCCAAATGTTTGTCACAAACCACCATATGATACAAGCCATATTTAGACAATTCACAAAATTGGAGCTCTTGAAGGTAATGTTAATTGTTTAGAATTTAAACATGTTTAGAAATCTAGTCACATTAGTTTAGTAAACTTTTTATGTTTTTAAATTTAAATAGATAAATTGATTTTTAATTTTTAATCTACTATTGTTTTGATCTTAAAATAGGATATTGAGACCCAATTTGCCTCCAACACTATTGTTTTGAGACGCCTTGTCAAAGTGAAAGAGACATTGTCTAGAATGGTAATCAGTGCTAATAGAAGTGTATGGAGGCAATCTAATAGTGAAAGGACAATTATCATTAAGGAAAGGATATTACGAGACTCTTGGTGGGATCATGTTGAGTACCTTCTGAAGTTCACTGAGCCTATATTGAGCATGATCCAATACACTGACATGGATAGGCCTTTCTTGGGTGAGGTATATGATGGCATTGATTCCATGATTCAAGATATTAGAGCCATCAAAAATGAGAAAGAGCAAGATCCTGATGAAAAGTTCTTCAAGGAGCTACAAGTAATCATGGTAGAGAGATGGACAAAATAACTACCCCTTTGCATCTACTTGCCTTTGCATTGACCCCCAAGTTCTATAGCCAAGCTATTTTCGAGGGGAGTATCACTAGAGTTGTCCATACAAAGAGTCTTGAAGTTTCTCAAGGGTACAAGGAAGCCCTCTAAAGACTCTTTTTTGAGCACCTATGACCTGCAATGAGGTCCAAATTTATGAGTTTCGCAAGCATCAATGATTGTGGTCTTAATGCTCTTGAAGACAAGAACAATGTTGATGCTCATAAATGGTAGTACTTCCATGGACAAATGTACCAGCACTTGCAGCCTGTTGCCATCAAAAATTTATCACAAGTTCGTTCTTTAATCTTAAAATCTAATTTGTAACTTTTTGTTCATAAATATTCAAAATTCTTCACTTTATAATTTCAAATTTGTAAATCTTGATAGGTTGCTAGTTCACCATCTTAGAGGAATCCGAGCACATACTCCTTCATCCACTCAATAAAATGCAACCAATTAAACTCCAAGAAGGCAGATGACGTGGCCTTGTGCATTCCAACCTGAGGCTCACAACTCACAAAGAGAATACCTACAAAAAAGGAGAGGCAAAACAATGGGGTGTTGAACCAGAGTCTATAGAGGCATTCCCCTTTGATGCACTTGCAATTGATGATGGTGAACATTATGATGAGATACACAGTGATGTTGAAGCTGATCCTAAGCTAGAGTTGAGACTATTGATGCCAGTGGCACTAATTGTGCTTCTAATCTACAACTTCCTAATGATGAGGAATTTTTCGATGATTTTTTATCACATCACTGATAGTGATTACTGATTAGTAATGTTGGAATTACTGTTTTTGAACTGGAACATTGATATAGTGGTGTATTTTGACATTTTGTCATGCTATTCGAACTAAATCATGAATATATATGGTGGTGTATGTTGCTAAATTGTTTTAATATTAGCATAATGGTGTATAAACTTATTTGTTGAAGCATATATATATATATATATATATATATATATACACAAACGAAACCAAACGAGCCGAACCCAGCCCCAAAAAAATTCGAGCGAATATCAAACCTGAATGTCAAACCCGCATATGAACCAAAATCTGAACCGGCAACTTAGTTTAATTAGAAAATTTAAACAATTATTTAATTGGCATAATATTTATTTCTAGGGAAATAAATTAATAATCACTTAATTATTTTCCCTATGTTCCTATGTCCCATTGGACATAAATAAATATCATTTATTTATGTTTCCATTCTTTTCTTTTCTTTTGATAGGTAATGGGTTGAAGCTTTGATTATTTTATTATTTATTTTTTATTATTTGTTGAGATTAGTTATTAGTATGTGTTAAGCTTGAGTAGACTCGAACCCAAGACCTCCCAAATAAGAGGCTCACAATTTGTCGTTGCGTTGTAGGCTCTTGCCTTTATGTTTTCTATCTTTTATTTTACATTTGAATATTTTATTATTCAAATGGCTTTTGTCTCTCTTTTTTATTTTCCCATTTAAATATGAATATATTTGGATGTTTTTGGACTTTTAAGAGAGAATTGGCAATTTATTTTTATATTTGGCTTGAATTATTGTTTGTTGGCTTGTGTTCCTCCTCTATCTATTCATTTCTAGTTGGTGATCATTCTGTTTTCGAGTCACTTTTCTATTTTATGGCCTTTCTTCTTTATTTGGCTAACCACAACTTTCCAATATCTTCATTGTTATGTTGTCAAATTGATCCTTTCTTTTTGGCTATTATTTGTGCGTTTGTCAACAAAGAGCAACATATCACATTAGAGGTGAAAGAAAAAGAAATGAGGTGCCATCAAAGGAATGCATGAATTTGATTTGCAAATTTATTGTCTATTTCACATTTTGTTTTAATAGCCTTACTGGTTGTGATTAGAATTTTACTAACATGGTTATTATGGATTTTGTGGTTGGCTTAACCATGTTTATATACTAACCCCTTAACTTTCCTAATCCAACAAGTGAACTTAATGTGAATGAATTAAAAAAATAACTCCATGTTGAGGAATAATCTTTTTTTATGAATAGGCCATTTCCATTAATATTTAATTAAGTACAAATATACTATTCACAAAAAAAGAATTGAGGATATGAAATTACTCCACAAGAGTCACACGAGTAGTGCCCAAAAAGCCAACTAAAAACATAAACATGGGTAGAGAATAGAAGCAACAACAAAAGACCAAACTGCTAAGAAAATAAAGCAGCGCCTATAGGAGGAGGCTCACGATCACCCTTCTTTCCCCATGAATTAATGAGGCTAAGAATAGGGTCTAGAAGATACCATCCTTCCTTTATGTTCTCTTCTTTTTCAGTCTCATTTCCGGTTAAAAAAACAAACAACGCTAGCTATAGGAACAACTTGGAAGAATTGAACAACCCCAAATCACCGCTAGAACATGGCCATGCACAACCACCAGGAGCAAAGGGAGTCGCACTATCAGCAGGCCAACCAATAGTTGAGCCACCACGAGGTGGTGAATCTGAGTGGTGACATTGAAAATCTCTTTCCCTGCTAGACTATCGGCAGGGTGGGTGGAGGAAATGCGGCCACTTGGTGAATGCTAATTGAAGGTAGAAATATTCAATAGCACTTCGGAAACCATACAAGGAGCATTGCCCCAATGCTGAGGTAATTCTTGCTAGTGAGCCACCTCAAGGGCCACTTTGTTGGCTTGTACTTGGATCTACATCATGGCATTGTCTTATATACATGCTTTAACATATAAAGAAACATCAATTTCAAGAAAGTCGCGCGTAAATAACATTAGATTTCTATCCTTCCATAGAGTGAAGAGGATTTGTAATGCAAGAGCATCCTAGGGTAGTACGCAATCCTGTATGCAGGAGCTTCCAGCTCGGATTTGTCGAGTTATGGTTTGCGTAGTTGGGGATGTGTTCGAGGCATATTGGGCCACCTAGCCCTAAGTACACATAATTATTGGAGTAGTCATTTTGGAGTTAGAGCCTTTTTGGTGGTTGTTGGTAACATGTTCCTGATTTACTAGAAGACTTTGGAGATTGTATTCATGAGCTTCGATTCGAGGGAGTTAGAACGTGTGCTCTTAAATTTGGATCGTTGGATGGCACATGGACCTATGCCTAAGGGTGCGTACTCTTATGGTGTCATATGAGTTAGTTATACATTGTAAATTTGGGGCCTATCCTAAGTATTTAGTTATTTAATGTATTTAATGTCTGTTGCCAAGCTAACTTGTGGCTAAAGGGTTTATTTAATGTGAGTGTTTATTTAAGGTAAGGGTTGCTAGGTCAACCTATGGCTTGGTTTAGTATAAGTAGAGGGTCTTGTGGAGTGTAGAATCATAATTAAGCATGGAGAAGATGAAGTAGCTGAGAGGAGCGAAGTTTAGCAGAGCTAGTAGCTAAATGTGGGCTTGGGAAACAAGAAGGTTGCTTGGTGGCTTGTGAGCACAAGTTTAGATTCTTCTTGGGGTTTCTACCAAATTGTGGGTCCAGGCTAGCTAGTCGTTGGATCTTACGAGATCTTTCAATATTGTTATTGCTTATGTATGTGGTCGTAACTCAGAAGGCCTTACAGTGGGGTATGTTGAATGAAAATCTTAAGATTCTATTATGAGAATAAGCATTGTTTGGATCTAAATCTTTGTGTTATTGTTTATTTCTGTTGTGTGGTTAATTGTTGAGAGCTAGGATATCTCCATTGGGGATTCTCGCTCCTTGCATTGTGTCAAGTGGTATCAGAGTTGGTCGCGATCTAGTTGGTTGATCTTGTGGATTTGTTGCTTTGGGTTTGCGAAGATCTTAGAGGATGCCTCCGAGAAGATTGGACCCTAAGGCAATTGCAGATCTTTGTGATGCTATGGAGACTAAGATTATTGAGAAGATTAAATCAGATTTCAGATTTGAGACGGAGCTGATAAATAATGACATGGTCGCTAAGATCATGAGAGCTATAGCTGGTGTACAGAAGAATGTGGGTATTGAAGATGGTTATGAGGAGATTGCTGAAGACTTTGAGGCTACTAGATCTAGTGGTGAAGACAAAACTGATTGCACAGAGAGACTTGTGGAAGCCATAACTGGTCAATTGAATAGATTAGGAGCTCAGTTGAAGTTGAAGCATAAGGTGGATGTTTCTAATTTCTTAGGTACTTTGAATCTTGAAGACATGATTGATTGGATTGGTGAGCTAGAAGACTACTTTGAGTTAGAGGATATTGGTGATCCGCTCAGAGTGAGATTGGCACAAACTAAGTTGAAAGGATGTGCTGCTTTATGGTGGAAAGAACTACAAAGAAATAGAGAAGAAGGTGAAATGAACATCACTAGGTGGAGATTGATGGTAACTAAATCGAAGGCTAAGTTCATTCCTCCTAATTATGAACTTGAAGTGTTTAAAAGATTGCAGAATTTGAAACAAAAGGATATGTCTGTGAAGGATTACACCGAGGAGTTCTACAAGTTGACTATTTGGTTTGTACATAGAGAGATTTCTAAAGAAAAGGTGGCTAGATATATTAATGCTTTGAGATTCAATATTCAAGATGAGTTTGATATGTTGAATATTGTTTCAGTTGAGGATGTTTATCAGTATGTTTAGAGGGAAGAAGAGAAGTTGAAGAGAAGAAATCAAAGTAATTCCCATGGGAAGGAGAAGAAGGAACACTTTGAGAAGGATAAACAGATTGTTGAAGACTAACCAAAACCTGTTGACCGAAAGAGAAGAATGGTAGAGGTGCATTTAAGGGTCATTGTTTCAAATGTGGTGAAGATGGTCATAGAGCATTTGAATGTCCCAATTCTCACAAGAAGGTTGGTGATAGAAGAGTTGTTGTGGTGAATGAGCCTGAGATAAAGGGGCATAATTTGTTGATTCATAGAGTATTGCTTACTAAGAAGACATTGAAACCTTGTCAAAGGAGGAATTCGTTCAACACTCATTGCAAGTCTAGAGGTAAATGTTGGAATGTAATTGTGGATGGTGGTAGTGTTAATAACCTAGTTGATGAGAAGATGGTTCAAAAACTTGGTTTGAAGAGAATGAGACATCCTTGTCCTTATAGGATTAGTTGGTTACAAGATGAGCATGCTTTCGAGGTGAAGGAGTAGTGTCATGTTATTTTTTACGTTGGACATTATGTTGATCAAGTGTTGTGTGATATTGTGAACATGAGTAGTTGTCACATTTTACTTGGAAGACCTTGGTATTATGATTGCAGAGCTGTGCATGATTGTGTCAAGAATGTGTTTACTATTGAGAAGGGTAGCAAGAAGCATTCCTTGATTCCTTTGTAGAATGCAAAACTTCATAGGAAGAACCTAAGTTTTGGTAGCCAAGTTGAGTTGAAGGATTCTCAAAGGGTTAGAAATCAGCATGGAAGGAAGACTTATGGTACACCGAGGCAAAATGTGAAGAAGAAGAGTAAGCAATTACCTATTGCTAGAAAGGATTTACAAAAGTGGGACAAAGGCAAGAGTGTACAAGTTGATAACTTGGAAGACATGTATGTGAAGAACTAGTTTGGCATTTGTGTGTTGAACCTTGAAAGATGTTCTTCCATCTATTAAGAACATCTTTTCTTCTCACCTAGGGTGTTTGATGCAAGAGTGTCCTAGGGTAGTCAGCAATCCTGTATGCAAGATCTTCCAGCTCGGATTTGTGGAGTTATGGTTCACGTAGTTGGGGATGTGTTCGGCATATTGGGCCACATTTCCCTAAGTGCGCATAATGATTGGAGTAATTGTCTTGGAGTTAGAGCCTTTTTGGTGGCTATTGGTAACGTGTTCTTGATTTATTGGCAAACATTGGCGATTGTATTCATGAGCTTTGATCTAAGGGAGTCGGCATGTACGCTCTTAGATTTGGATTGTTGGATAGTACATGGACCTATGCGTAAGGGCGCATACTATTATGCTGTCACATGAGTTAGTTATGCATTGTAAAATTGGGGCCTATACTAAGTATTTAGTTATTTAATGTTTGTTGCCAAGCTAACTTGTGGTTTGAGGGTTTATTTAATGTGAGTGTTTATTTAATGTAAGGGTTGCTAGGCCGACCTATGGCTTGGTTTAGTAAAACTAGAGGGTCTTGTGGAGTTTAGAGTCATAATTGAGCATGGAGAAGGTGAAGTAGCTAAGAGAAGTGAAGTTTAGCAGAGCTAGTAGCTAAATGTGGGCTTGGGAAACAAGAAGGTTGCTTGGTGGCTTGTGAGCACAAATTTAGATTCTTTTTGGTGTTTCTACCAGATTGTGGGTTTGGGCTAGCTAGAGGTTGGATCTTGCAAGGTCTTGCAGAATTGTTATTGCTTATGTATTTGGCTGTAACCTAGAAGACCTTACAACCAGGCATGTTGAATGAAAATCTTAAGATTCTATTATGAGAATTGGCATTGTTTGGATCTAAATCTCTATGTTATTGTTTATTTCCCGCTATGTGGTTAATTGTTGGGGGCCTAGGACATCTCCTTTGGGGATTCTCCTTCCTTGCATTGCGTCAATTTCCATCCTTAAAGCATGTCATATTTGCAAAAAATTGGAAGTAAGTCTAGGCAAATCTCCCAACAAGAACATGTATCTTAGTCGAAGCACTTCAACATAAAATGCTGAAAAAAGTTATGAATCCAAACCCCAAATGTTGGACTCTTCTAGAATACCAAAAAATATGCATGAAAATTTCATATAGTCCAAAGAAATGAGACCTAGGCTCAGGTATACCTAGATGTTAGAGGCCAGATCTCAAAGGAAAGCCCTTTAAAAGTATACACCAGGTGAAATGAGACACCTTGGGCTCAACAATGGAAGACCAAACAGTGAGAAATCTTTGTCACCAAGTGGACTAAGAAGAATGCAAGTGCCATCACTAGTTCAAAGTGACGATCATAAGCAGGTGCAAAACCAATCAGTTGTAGTTATCTTGGGCTTTTCATTACAAAATGAAGTGCATAGAAACCACTACTAGTCCATCCACCACGACTTGACAAAATGATGCCAAGCTTGTGAAGCATATTCAGAGGCAATATTGAGACCACTAGGTTAAAAGTCTATCGATCTAGCAAGTTAAGTGGAACAAGGCCTAAATATCTTCCCAAGTATAAAGATTTATAGTAGCACGAGAAAATATATCTCGCAAAATGAGAATGCCACATTTGTGAATATGCAGAGCATGAATTCTAGGAACTATGGCTAAAGGGAGCCTCTAAGACTAGATAATAAGATACCACTAAAGGTTGTAGTGGTTGAAAGAAAGACAATCATGAAAATCAGCCCACCCCAGCATAGCCAAGGTTTAACAGTTTCCCATGCACACCAAATTCTTTTGGCAACAAAAATGCTCTGGATCTGGGCTATATTTTCATAATAAAAAGGATTTGAAAGCCAATCCCCTTTCAAGCTAGTTTATGAACTAAGTAACTTGAAGAAATACAATAGCTAAGAAGAATTCTCTAGGCTTTGTCGGCACAAATGACACGAACAATCCATTTGGCACGTAAGGCCAAACCTTGTTTCTGGGTAGATAAGAGGCCAAGGCCTTAAGACTTCCTATAGAGGCAACAATAATCTCAAGCATAGTTTGCAAACTCTTTGAATACTCCCCGATTTGTCAAGTACTCTATCTTTTTTTTGTTGGGTGAATACTCCAAAGTTTAATTCTTGCAATTTGATAGACAAAAAAATCCATGTAAAAATGTCAATACAAGCAAAATGTTGTTTAAAACTTTAAAGTACATTTTCATATGCTTTTTTTAGTATAAAAACATGCATTTTCTGTTTCAATATATTTATTTTTAATTTAATACATTTTGTAATTGAATTTTGCTAAAAACTAAATCTGTAAAAGATTTTAGTTTTTTATTCTTTCTAAGTTGTTTGTTACATCCCAAATTTTGACCTAATTTTAAATTTGTTTATGGCCGTTAGATTGAATGAATTTTCTTTCATAATCATGTGAAGAGGGTAGTTAAATATATCCGTTGTATTCATTATGTTAACTGTTTAATGAAGATGGTCGTTATCCATTATCTGTCATGTGATGTTTAGCAATTGCTTGATTTTGAAATTATGGTTAATAATTAAATACTTTTTTTTTTAAAAATGTTACTATGGAATTATTATGGAACTTGTTATTATCGTGGAAATATTGCAAGGGTGATTGTAGGAGAAAATAAAGGGGGGAAGCATTGCTAAACAAGATCAAGGAATGGGATACTAGCTTAGTCCAATTATTAGGTTGACAGGTATGACCTTTAATTGTCTTGGTAAGGACGTAGCGACTTGAACATCAGGATTCAATCGATGGACCCACATGTGCTAGTAAATAAACATTTAAAACATAAATTAATTTAATTAAAATAATACATACCTCAAATGGTTTTTGATTGATTTTTTTCACCACGTCATTATAATGTATACCTATGTACGTACACATAGATATGGGAATAAAGTGACACCATAATATTATTTTTATAAATAATATGATGCCACCTCATAAGTATATCTACATGCAAGTAGATAGATATAAATTATAATTAACCTTCAAATCTTTTTCCATAATTATTCATTTCTTCTTGCTAAAATCGAAATGAACACTTGGCACATTTTATTGGCGATCAAGAGCCAAGTCTCTTCTTGGTAAGTTATGGCTTCTTTGAAGCTAAAGAGACTTTTGAATACCTTTTATTATGAAGCCAAGTGAGAGACGGAAGGCATAAATATATCACCCAACTTCCTTTCCATACCACCCAATTTCTTTTTATTGCATCCGTCTCCTTTCTATACTACGTATACCTCTGTAGATATTGTACGATATCTCTGCATTTTACCATTGTTAAACATTGCAATTCTCTTCCACGTTTTTGCCTTTTTATTGATATTTTTCTGAAAACGTGATTATCAATCACACTGAGTTTGCACCTAGAGATTTATTCCGTGGTATAGCTGAATCATTAGCGTCTAGCAAGAATCCAACCTTTTTCCAGATTATACTAGGTTATGTGGTTATCCGTATTCCAAGCATTGCAATATGTTTCATTATTAGTTGTTACTGCATTCCGATTTATATAACAGTAAGCTATAGTTTTATATTAAGTTGCAAATCATCTTGCTTAAGTATCATCGGTTTGACCCTCTCTAGGAAGGAGTTGTTTATGGTAAATAAAAGCCAAGTATCCATAACATGATATCATAATTCATTTATGCCACTGAAAGTCAGAATCAAATGATATTTTTCTGCAAGTCTTTAAGAACACATTTTTCAAATCATAGAATGTGATAAGTTGGAAACATATAATATTCATGTATCAGTTGAGGATCAACGAACAGAGCCGATTGCTCTGAGATTCAAGCACCTAGGACTCACCGGCTGTATAGCCATGGAAAAGGTGAAGAGGTGAGATGGAATTTGCAATGACATGGAAATAAAAGTAGACATGACACAACTAATCTAAATTAATATCATTTAATAGCTCATGCTTGTTCATACTATTGTTCCCCTGTTGTCAAGTCAAGCGGTGGTGATCGAGTCATTGAACCCATCAAAAAACCTTGGCCAAGGTCGTTTAAGTCATGTTTTCCATCTATGATCACTTGATGTCAGTAGAGCCAATTATTCAAACATGTCCATCCATAACTATGCGAACATTCTAAACACCGGAATGCTCAGGTGGCTGGACTATAAGTATCCCAAGCTTGATCCCAGGGTAGGGAGGGTCTTTCTATTCAATAGATTGTATGGGGATAAATATGGTTTGAGGTTGGGAGGTTAAGCATAAGTCAATGCTTCTCTTCTTACCAAACACCAAGGCTTGCACAACCAATTAAAGACTTACCAGATACATCTCGTATGTTCTTTCTTTTTCATATTATGCATTTACTTTACTGATATGCATGGAAAGATAGTAAATCGTTATTTCAGTTATTATAGTTCATCGTTGTTATAGTTATTTCAGTTGAATGTTATTATAGTTATTACCGTTAATCGTTATTTCAGTTATTACAGTTGATCATTGTTGCAATTATTTCAGTTGAATGTTATCGTAGTTATTTCAATTAATCGTTCTTACAATTATTACAACTAATCATTGTTACAGTTATTTCAATTGATCAATGTTATAATTATTTCAATTGAGCTTTGTTATCTCAGATATTTGTTGGTAGTTAAAAGCAGTTAATTTCTCATGAAAAGGATTCAATATATTTGTTCAATAAATAGTTGAGAAAAACTCTTTATAGACCATTTTTATTTTGTTATGAAAATCCGTTTGTTACATTGTCAAGCTTTTGTCAAGTTCTCTCCAAGTTTTTCTCAAGTTGAAAATTTTGAGATTATTGAGTACTCTTTGAGTCCGACTCTATAAACTATGGTCTCAGGTGATCATGAAATCTGTGATGATCAGCTCTAGAAGCCCATAACAAATCTCACGGAATTTTCTAGTTTGTTGTAGAAAGAATTCCAAGGAGATCAATACAAAGAATAGTACACATGAGTGGAAGCCAACACTATGAACAAATCTGGTATTCACTAACCAAAGAAAGTGGTTTGGTAATCCAATAAGCAAGTTTTTCCTCTATCTGAGCAATTAACTCATTTGACCAAGGCCAAGATACTGCACCAAATGAAAGGAGTGGTCCAAATGTTCACCAATATGAAGTGAAGTTTCTAGCATGCAAACAAATGACGTGTGATATTCAATTATAAAACCAAAACACAAATTACTCATCTTTCCAAGAATCATGCCTAGTATGGAGTCTGGACAACAAACCATACATTGATTTGTCAATACAGGACAACATCTAAGGTTGTAGGTAGTTGGGAAATTGTAATAATGAGCAATCAGCATTGAATCATCATTAACAAAGATGCAAGGCCCAAGAATAATAATGGACTATTTCTGATATTAATATATCAAACTGTTGTTAAATAAATGAAATTGCACCTCTGTTATAGATCCTACACAAATCAAAGATATGCCTAATCTAATTAATATAGTCACAAATTTTTTTTAAAAACTCATGTGGTTACATAAGAATTGCTTACCAATTGATATAAGGAATGTCATATGAGAGAAATATGATTGTTTACCAATCAATAAGACTACAACACTCTAACCACCCAAAACTTCCTTCTGATATGACATGGCTGGTAAAGAAAACAACCTTGATCAATAAACAAGGCTCCCACAAACATAGGGTGCATGATGATGCTCATAAGGAGAACTTTTTCTCCCTATGGGTGCATTTAGATGTGCTTGACAACACATTTGGATGCATCCACATGGAGAAAATTCGTTTTGTGTGAGCATCCACATGCACCTCACCTCTACATATGCACATGGACGCACTCGCATCTCAAGGGTAGGGGGTTGTACGAATCCAATAGCTAAGGTGAAGAGTACATGGATTTGCATGACAATGTTGAATTTAAAGAGTTTACTGATTTACTGAATTTAAATTATTTTTCAGGTATTTGATTGGTCAAACTTGTTTGATGACAAACTTGTTTACCTTGTCATCCTAGCTCCAAGTAGGAATTTGGAAAGGGGTGTGCTCACTTATGTCTCTTTGGAGTTTGCTAGAATGGCAACTTATGATAAGTCAGGATTGTATGGATCTTTTTGATGACTCATTCATCGAGCATAGATGTCACATCGCTCTAAATTGTCTTATCGTACAAATCTAATCGTAATTGTAGTTTCTCGTTTCAATAAAACAATGGTTTTGCACAATTATACCCTAGGTGTTTTTGGGTTCAATTAAATAATGGTTTTGCATAATTGTGCCCTAGATGGTTTTTGTCTTCAATTAAATAATAGTTTGCATAATTGAGCCCTAGATGGTTTCTAAAACAAAAGGAATGGTTTGAATTATATAATGCATAGATGATAATCACTTAATTCATAGTTTCATATTTCATTGGATTCTAATAGTAAATATTGATTTATGCCATCATATCTAGAGTAGATGTAATTGTTTATTTGATGAGATTATGATGCCATGACAAAAGACTAACTACTTTTGTTTTGGCAAGTGGATGGAAGATTGGCTTGGCCTTTGAGGAAGGGGGGGAATATCATTAGGAAAGGGGGAAAAGGATATGGTTAAGGTCAATGATGGACCAGAATTCGGAGGACTAAAACGGACTAGTGTCACCTTGTCATCCTAGCTCCCAAGTAGGAATTAGGGAAGGGGTGTGCTCACTTATGTCTCTTTTCAGTTGAGATAACCATGTAGGCTCTTAATCGTAGGAAGAAAACATGGATGAAGCAAAACATTAAAAGGATGGATAAATGGAACATCAAGGTGCAAGAGTGTCCGAACAATAATGAAGGCATAAAAAAATTTGTTAAAGAGAAGTTTCGAAGTGCCATGTGGAATAATAACATTGGCAGAAAAAATGCGTATTACACTAAAGAATTCAATGCAACCGGGAATCATGGCAAGAAATCGTCTCTTTGGGCTACTATTTACGGTAAGGCAAGGTTGTTATTGGCACAATTGAGGACGCGATCCCATCACCTCATGTGTGAGATAGGCGGATGGAAGAGGCCCAAAGAGACTTGGGAGGACAGGATAGGCATGTTCTATAGGACGGGAGCTATTGAAACAGAATGGCAGTTTCTCTCTGAGTGCACAGCTTATGACAACATCCTAACTTATTATGATGTCATCCTAAAGGCGGACGAAATGCATAGCTTATTTGAAGTTGACAAGATCAAGCAAACTGCAAATTTCTTGGTTAAGATACATATCAGAAGGTTGGAAATGGAAAGGAATATGGAAATTGCTTAGTGCTGAGTTCTTTTGGTCCCATAGACTGCTGTGGTCTCATGGACGTCATTAAAATCATTCATTCATTCATTTTACGACTATATTCACCTTGGAATGTTGTTGGTGTTTCTTGTTGGCATTCCTTGTCAAGACATTAGTTTTATCAAGTGATAACATAAACATATGTATGTATGAATAGTCATGGTATCATATGCAATTACATGTGTGTAGCTGGTTGGGTTGAATACTTGTATTATCTACATATATGTAAATGTATATATGAATGTGTATGTATGTATGTATGTATGTATGTATGTGTGTGTGTGTGTATATATACACACGTGTATATGTATATATATGTGTATGTATGTGTATGTATTTGTGCACGTGTATACACATGTTAGATACAATGACTATGCATACATATGAATGGGTGTATTACTATTGGATAAGGAAATTTTAAACTTTAAACATTAATTCATTCCCTACTATAATAGGATTTGACTTCAAGGATACTTTATTATAACTTAGGAATAAGTTGTTACTGTAATGAGCTCACTCAATTTATTAGATTAGGAGCATAGAATAAGTCTGACTTAAGCTTAGGCAAGGAATCATCTCTGACCATCTCCTTAAATCTTATAAAGTGTTGGGGATTTGATTAATATTAACTCTTGCATATTTTAAAATTGAAAAAATTGGTGAATAATTATTAAGCTTGACAAATAATTGAAACAAGTGCCCTTGGTGGCTAAGTATTTGCCTTTTGTAGAAGCAATAATTGAAGTAATAATTATTACGATAAATATTAAATATATTAATATTTTTATTATAATCATATTTTTATTATTATTAATTTTCACTAATGTAATAAATTAAGTGTTTATTTAATAGATTGTAATTTTAGTTATAATATTTTGTAATAAATGAAATAATTTTTGTGAGAAAAATCAATTTTTGTAATATCTTTTTATTATATAATTAAAATATACTCAAATTAAGAATAAATAAATTAGAAATATGAATAGGAATAAATATATAATAATATTATATTATATATAAATATTTTTAGATTTATTATAATATTCTGTAATGAAAAAGAACTAATAGAATATAATTTTAAAAATTATAAATAATAAAAAGTTGTCATTTCATGAAACATGTTATGCGACAAATTTGATGGAATGTGAAGAAGTAATAAAATGGTGTATATTTTGAAAATTCAGCAAAATAAGGCTCAAACAAGTTTGACCAATCAAATACCTGAAAAATAATTTAAAACAAATTTAAACTTAAAAAAACTTGCATGTATATTATACAAAATATATAAGCTATAACAAAATATAAAATATGGTGAATCGTAATTAGTTCAAAGTAGTTATTTTAATTACTAGATAATGCTTAGAATTCATAAAATGAAGCATGCAGATGAACCATGACTAGAGGTGGTAAACATATCATGCCTACTCGTCCCAATCAGGGATTCAATTTCTTGGAAGGTGGCAGGGATAATTGGAAGAAACAATTTTCCTTCGTCGATATGCAGCGGATCAAGGAACAAGGCATTCATTACACAAAGAGGTAGCAGAAAGAAGCCCATATGAACTAAGGAAGAAAATAATTAAAATGTTTCAGTGGGAAGGAAGACGATATCTATCTCAAACCGGAAGTAGTAGTGATGGGAGATAGAAAGAGAGTTTATTCTCTCCAACACATGAACCAACATCCAGGAAATTCAACAAACATGTGACAAACCCTTTTCTTCTTCAACCAACCTTAACAGGCACGAATAATTTCTTTTTATACTATACTGTGTTATCCATACAATTACACGGATAGGTACGGTGTAGAAAGAAATGTTTCTTTTTTCTGAGAATATACCTACATAGAAAGATTGTACCCCAATAAGTTATCATGCGAGCTCTCTCTATAGAAACCAATACTGAGGTTAAATTTTGAGAAGAAAGAACTACACTCTTAGCACTTAATCTTTGTATTTCCTCCAACAAGCAACACTTCTTCTTAAATGATATATATCATTCTAAGTTGATTTAAATAGAAGCCACTTTTATATTGTTAAAGTTGAACAGTTTGCATGCTGTTGACCTTTTCCTTTATAAAAGTGTAACACAGTTAGCTCTAAAAGAACTTCAGCAAGCTTGGGTGGGGAGTAAATATCATATTTAAATAGAAGCCACTTTTATATTGTTAAAGTTGAACAGTTTGCATGCTGTTGACCTTTTCCTTTATAAAAGTGTAACACAGTTAGCTCTAAAAGAACTTCAGCAAGCTTGGGTGGGGAGTAAATCTCAGTCACAATGTTGTTCTTAAACAAACAAGCTTAGATTCTTGATAGAAAACTAGACCTATCTTTTCCTTAAAAAGAATAAAAAATTGTTAGAGGAATATAATATGTATCTACACAACATCTGAACTTAGCAATTGTTGCAAATTACAGGTAGATGTTTGAATTTAGAATACAAACCAGAGGGGTTGATAATATTAGGTGCAACTTCAAGAAACAATTTGGTTTGCTCGAGAATGGACTGTATCTATTCAGGCAGTCCAAGACACCCCCAAGACTGAAAGGCAGTATAACAGTGTAACCTAGGTGCGCACACCCGCCCTAAAACCCCTTGCATTGGGTGTGCATACATCCTAGGTGTGGGTACGTTGCGCACCAAAGTACCACAATCAGAGTACCACAATCACGGCCAAAATGTGGCCGCACTGCAGCCGCACCAGTCGGGATGTGAGGGTGTGTCCCATGTGTGGGGGTGTGGCCGAAGACTAGCTAGAAAAGTCAAAAAAAAGAAAAAAGTTTTTGATTTTGTTTTTTATTTATTTTTAAGCATGGGAACCCTAATTGTGTGTATGTTATATTGAAGTATCATTTCATAATTAGCATTTTTGGTCATATATGTATACTATGCAACCCCCCCCCCCCCCCTTTGTACCCTCGTCATTCCCAAATTGAGGCCCTTTCTTTTCCCACACCCAAAACTTGTCTTGACACTCCTCCGCTGGTGTAACATTGCAATATAACAACAGTCCCTAAACTCTGTTCTTACCTCTGTGTATCCATTACTATACAAAAAAATTAGTTGTACATTTTTTATAGAAAAATTCCATTAACATGTTACTTCCTCTTAGGAATAGAAGATGGACTATTTCGACTGGAAGGGTGATCAATTATTTTGTGAGGTAGGGAACCTAAAGTTTAAAGAAGATAAGTCCACACCCCTTCATACCTAAGCTAATGTAGTAAGTTGCTAAAGCCTTGGATCACATGCTTGAAACTGGGAATTCAATCCAAAAGAAGCGATGAAAAAAACTCAACAAGAGGAATCATATAAGTAAAATTAACAAGGATGGTTAGAAAGATGTACTCCAAAACTAAATATCAATCAAATCCTTGAAGAATGGTCACCAAGTTGGATAGGGGGTGTGAACTCGACATCATGTCGAGCATGTGCAATGAAACCTTGGCCAAGGTGCACTAACTAGTCATTAGTCCTTGTACTTTATTATGATGCAAAAAAAAAGTAATTTAGAATAGAATTCTACTTGAAGTTATATATCACGGCATGTTGCAGTAATAGTAATTTTTTATAAAATTTTAGCATGTTAGAACTGTTCCTTTCTTTCTTATTCAAATCTCAAAACTAGATGTTTCTTTTGTTCCAAGTAAAATGCTTGTTACATTAGAGTTGTTAAAACCTCAATCTAGGAATTTGGAAAAAGTGATCTTAGAAAGGTAGCTGGTTTTGAAAATTATGCTGATGAAGACAATTCAGAAATGTTTTAGTGTGGAGATCCAGTGCATTGCAAGTTTTGAAGAATCAATTGCCGGTCACTGACGAAAAAAGTTGTTTTAAGTTTTAACTCATTTTGATAGCACACCCAAGTTCATTGAATACCTCACTTGGAAGGCTCAACTTGGAGAGACAAAAGTGTTTGACAATTGTAGCCACTGTATCAAATCTGCAGGCTATCAAACATGCTTCAGAAATAATAAATTCAGATTACCTGCATTTTCTTGCCGATAGAGAACATGTCATTAAGTTTGCAGAGAAGACTTACAGATAATTCAAACAAAAGGAGAAAGAAGCTGATAACCTTAACATTGAGGTAAATTTAGCTCACTTTTCTCTCTACAAAGAAAAAAATTGCAGCCACATCAAAGGAACAAGAATGCGATACTGGGACTATGGAGGTCAAACAAATGATTGAAAGAATTATTGAGCTCCGTAGGGATTGTGATTTGGATCCAAGTTATCTTCTGAGAATTGAGGGAATCGGGATCGGTATGAATTGTTCAATGACTACAACTACACGATTAACACAGAGATTTGACATGATAATAGAACTTGGGACGAGCATTAGGAGTGCAATTTTGTTGGTTTTAATAAGTAGATTTTGCAAGGTGATGCATCTTCCATTTTAAAATTCTTTCTTAATGATTTGATTGTTAAATGCCTTATTCATGCAATGAGAGTGGCAAGATATGGAATCCAATTGATTGCTTGGGATTCCCAATGGAGCAAGCAGGTGAATTTCACATTGATGGCATTGCGAGGCATGCTTATCTTTTTTCTCTCAGCCCACATAGAAATGACTTGACCATGCTTTTTATGTCACATCGATTCTGTTGGTTTTGATAAGTAGATTTTGCAAGGTGATGCATCTTCCATTTTAAAATTCTTTCTTAATGATTTGATTGTGAAATGCCTTATTCATGCAATGAGAGTGGCAAGATATGGAATCCAATTGATTGCTTGGGATTCCCAATGGAGCAAGCAGGTGAATTTCACATTGATGGCATTGCGAGGCATGCTTATCTTTTTTCTCTCAGCCCACATACAAATGACTTGACCATGCTTTTGATGTCACCTAAGAGTGGGATAGATAAGGGATTTCATAAATCACTCTAGTAAGAAGTTCTCCCTTCTATGAAAGAAGAATACAAATCTTGTAGGTCTCTTTGTTTGTTTCTGCAGGGTGGATATTAAGTTGGGTTATAGGATGAGGAAATAGAGAATTAGCTAGCACTTTGGTATTTTGGTTGTAATCAAAGGGGTGCAACAGAAACCATAGTGTCGAGAATGGAAAACTCTCAATTCACTTTGCGATCTACGTATTTAAAAAGTCTGATACAATCATGAGGCTTAGTCGTATTAGGTGGGTGTAGTAAAGATTCAGTGTAGCATTCTACCAGTTTGTTTGGGATCTTGGTATTGGCATATAGGCTCAAACAATATTTCGGAAGGGGGGAATGTAATGTCCCCTTCTACTAAGTAGTTGGAAGTGTCCCTTTTAGCCTTTTTAATTCCCATAGGCTAATCTCAAGGTTTATTAGAAAATAAGTTACAACTAATTAATTAAATTTTATATTGTCCTAAACTTCTCCTAATTAGTTATATTGAATTAGTTAAATGTTGCGTTGGGTGGATATTTTGCAACCGACGATTTGTTAAAATCCAATTGCAAAATAGGTAGACTAGCCATAGCGCATGAGACAGAGCCTCTCCTACTTTTAAGGGAAGGCTCCCCCTTCTCGTCGTTCTTTGGATCAACTCAAGGTAAGCAAGAAGTTGAGAGATTTTGAAAGGGTGCTACTAATATTCTTTCCTCTTTACTTTTAGGAAAGAATCCACTTACCCGCAGAGCGAGTAATCGGCAAGGTGAAATCTCTAACTACACTTCTATCTAATAGCTAGAAATTGTGATACCAATAAATCAACACCAACTCAAAGGCTGATTGAAAGGGTGCCGGTTTGGCTCTAAGTCTTGTTTTAATCTATTCTATAAGAATAACCTCTATCATTGGGGCACAAAGACTTCCAGAAGTAGGGTCTAACTATTTTTGTGAATTGAGAAGGCAATACAACTACAAGCTACAATCAAAGCTTCTAGTCTATGTATTACCACAATTGCTCCCAGTCAAAGCTCCGGCTCCGATTGCTTCTTAACTCATTATGCTCAATTATTTAAACGTACAATAACAAAATGAATCAAAGATATTAATGCAAATTACAGTCAAAGCTTCTAGTTACACTATTACACTTGCTCTTAATCAAAGTTTCATCTCTAATTGTTCCTTTGTATTCACTTTTCTTCAAAATGGTACTACACGATTGAATTTATGCTTGCACAATTCTTTAGAGCTTTCTTGCATACAATAAAAGATGATTTTTACAATTAGGGGGGCACTTCTTATATAGGAAAAGAAGTGAGAGAAAGGAGGAAAAAGTGAGAGCAACTCAACCACTTTGACCCAGTAAAACTAGGTGAGAAGAATTATAGGATTACATGTCATGAGGACATGCAGATGAATTGCATGCAATTCATCTTATCCAACTACAAACACACTTAAATACAATTATGAACTATAGGAAGATCTGGGATCTCCATTGTCTTTGAGATAGCTTCAATTCTAACTGCATTCGCATGTGCTGATTTTACAACTTTGTAGTTATCCTCAAGAGAATCCCACAAGTATTTTGCTACAGACTTGTATGCAAGCGAATCTGTTCATTGTATGTGATCTGAGTTCTTCAAAATCAAAATCAGCATTGATACTGTCAATATATTCTGAATTCATTTCTTCTTGAGTGAACAGGTTATGTTCAGTAAGGACATTGCATCCCATTTTCTCCAGATACAGGATCTTTGTTTCCACCGTTTGACAGCCTTCTAAGGCTCCCTGTAACTTTGTCAAAAAGATTCCAAGTACCTCCTCCTTATGGCACATAAGTCCATGATATCTATAGAACATATCAAAAGATGGAATGACGTCACATGAAATGAAGACATCCCGGCCAACGTCTTCCATTTGATCCAAGACACCCAAAATTTAAGTAATGTTTTCTTGATCAAAGGAAGCAATCGTGTCATGTAGTATCTCCTCAACACCTCTGATACATTCAAGAACTTGACCGCATTCTTGATGGATTGAACTCCTTCAAAGATAACTTCTTCGAACCAAGTCTTGGTTGCTTCGACTCCTTGCTTCATCTGAGTTGTCTAAGATGTGATGACTACAAGCTACAAGGATGGTTGACGGAGAGCCTCATGAAAGCGAGCAAGCTCTTGCTTCGGCTGATTCTTCTTTTTCCAAAGCTCGTGATTTTATTTTGACAAATTGGCGAGTGCATCTTGGGCATCTTGCAAACTCCCCAGTTGTGACTGTTTACCAAGTTCAATTTTTGTGAACTTGTAATCTGAGCAGTTAAACTCCTTAGTTGGTTTGTCTACCAAAGGCTTTGCCATCTCATCATATTTAGTCTTTTCAGGATCAATAACGATTCTTGAAAGTGCCTTGGCTTTCAAAGATTTAGACTTATTCTTCTTGACAGGGAAATTGTCTGGAGGTAATACAACCTTGCTTCTCTTCATAGTAACCTTTCCCAACCATGCAAGCAAACTGAAACCTTCATCTGCTAAGATTGGGATAGTGGCTACACTAGACATTAATCCTGATTGTATTTCTGTTGTCACCATGCATGCTTTAGTTTGCACGGTCGGAACCATGGGTGTTCTCTAAGATAACTCCATCATGAATATCTCAGACCCTACAACCGAGGTATCAAGTTGGGAAACTTGACCTTCTATGAGAGTTGGAAAATATCAAATACATTTCCCAAGTTCGCACACTGCTTCGCTATGACGATAGGAGGAGCCACCTAAGAGATGGGGAGTGCTGACCTGTTTACTTCTGAGATGAAAATGGTAGGTGTGAAAAAAGTGGAGAATGAATCCACATCGTTGTCTACGGCATCCAAGAATGGTTTCTTGAGTGGATGGATCCTGATTATTTGTTGATCATGGGGGAGATATGATTATTATCTCTCCCTCTTCCTCTTCATCTTCTTCATTAGATTCTTCCTCTGATTCTTGAGCTTGCATGGGTTCTTGAGAAGAACCTAAAGGTGGTTTTGATCCTTTTCCATCTTTGAGCTTAAACTTGAAAGTTTTAACTGGTGCTGAAGAAAATGAACCATCTTTACTTGTAATCTCCATCTAAGATGTCTTTCCAACAAGTCCAAAATGATTGCAATCTACTCCTAGTTTCGGATGTACTCTCCTGAGGCCTTTGATTTTCAGCCACTTGTTAGTATTCACCAAGATGGACTATCAAAAATAGTAATGTCTTCTTTTTGTTGCCATTGAATAGGGAAAGGACAATGCTTGTCAAAACCAGCCTTGTGATACTCTAGATCTAGGATGATGTCATCATCTTCAACCTGAAAGCCTATTGGAATCTCAACCATGTAGAGGTCGATGATTTGCCGCAATGTGAGCTTGCAGTAGTCCAATTCCATGATGTCCACCTCCGTGTGCAAATCAATCCATACATCCTCCATGCAATGAACATGGGTGAATGCTTTTTTGATCTTTGAATGCAGCCCCTAGTAATCAAAGTTGAACCTAGCTTTGAATTTCTTCAAGGTAATAAGTTGAAGCTCTACTTCCATAGCTTTTTCTTTGTATACCGAATTGAGCATATACTAACCAAGTACAAGGGGTTTGGTAGTGGTAATGCCAAATCCTAGCTTGTCCTGACTATGTCGATACGATTATACCTCCATGAGTTGTTTGGCCAACTCCATCAGAATAATCCTATCAGTAGGAAAGTGGTAAGGTATACAATTCCCTTTGAAAATAACCAACTCTTAAATAGGTGAAAGTTGAAAATTGCAAGAAGATGTAGTCAAATTGATTTATCCTCTCCCAGGCTTTATCTTATACCATAGTTACACAGCCCTTGGGGACGGGGAGACAGGGGGACAAGTTTTCGAGATGGGGGGACAAGGAGGCCTCAATTTGGGGACAACGGGGGGACAGCGGCAAGGGACAAGCGGCGAGGGGGGGTTGTATATACTATATACTATACATGTGGTACTTAAAATGCTAGTAATGAAAATATGTATAACTATAAATTTTAAATTTTAAATTTTAAATACTCGAATGAACAAATGAAAGAGTTCTAACTTCTACTATATAATATTAAATAATAATAGTCATAGATATCAAAAGTATAAGTATCTCATCATAGAGATAATTAATTGAGCAACATGATATGATATTCAATACACCCGATAGAATATTAAACATGTTTACTTTAAATTTTTTTGTTGGATAGGGCACACCTAGTCGTCCCCTTGAGGGGTCAGGAGACTTTTTCCTATTCCCCCGTCTCCTTAGGGGACTTGTTCTCGTCCCCCCATCCCCACAAGGAGCACAGGGACGTCCTCTCATCCCTAGAGAGACAACAACCCAATAGTGGTGTTATTGGGGATGCGGGAATGCCATCCCCCCTCCTAGGTGTGTCCCCGTCTCAAGTGCGTTGGGGAAAAAGGACAGGGATGCATCCCCATGTTACTGTGTCTAATAATCTTTTCATTACCAGCTCTATGAAGAGAAAGGTGTTTAGAGTATTGATTAGATACTCATGGAACACATGCAATGGCTGGAAATGATCCGAAAAGCATATTTATTTGAACAAAACGGGCCAAAATGACACTTAAAATGATGGATTGCATGTGGGAAAAGATGTGCTTTTGTTTGTATGGCCAAGAATGCAAGTTAGACACATAGGAATGTGTGCAAATGACAAATTTGGTGTTTAAAAGAGTGAACTTTAACCAAAATTAGGTTCTCTAGAGATAATTACATGTGGTAACTACCTAAGGTAATCATGTAATTTGGTTCGGAGGATGTAATTGCCTGTGTCTGAAAATGGATGAAGTATGAATTGACATGAAAACATGAAAGATGAAAGGATCTAGATGCACTTTCATTCTTGGATAGGATTCTTCAACTTTCTTCCAAAAAAGAAAACAAAACAAGCAACAAACAAATAAGCAAAACTAAGTACAAAACAAAAACATACCTCTTGCTATCGACTCGGACATGACAAACTTCAAGATGTTCTTCTACATGGAATTTCGTTTTTGAAGTTTGGAGAATTTTCAAGTATTTGTAATGAAAAGATTTCATCTTATTTAAAGGAAATATGCAAAAGAAATGGTATGCCTTTGAACAAATGGACAAAAACGAACCAAATAATGCAACAAAATAGCAAAGGAAGAAAGAAATACAAGCAAAGTTGAAATCTTCTACTTATGTAGAGCTCAATGAGCCAAAAATGGAGGAAAGAGAAGTTGAAATAAACAAGTCTTCTCCAAAATCGAGTTAACCAAGTGCAAATGCATGCAACAACTCAATAGCTTTTGACCAATTCAAAGTTGCAAATGGTAATCTCCATGGTCAAATACTTGGGTGTTTTTGCATGTAAAAGGCAAAACGCATGTTAACAAACCCATGAAATGTAAAACGTTTTGATGAAATACATCTCTTAGGACATTTTTGAAAACGTGTGCCCTCCAAATGCACAAGAACAAGTCGTTTTTGGTGTTCTTGATGAAAAACGTGATTCTCACATGCTAAATTTTGCAGTAAAACTCCAAAATGCCTTCTCCAAATTATGAGCTAGAAATGCAAATTTCTGGGCATTTTTGGTGAAAACATGCCCTTTAGATGTCAATGCATGAGGTGTTTTTGGCTTTGAAATGCAAAAAATATGGTCTCCAATAAATTATTTTGCCTTGGAATACCCACATTATTGGTTTGGAAGAAAAATCGGGGTCTGGGAATGCAATAACATATTTAAAATGCATGTATATGTGGGTTGGAAGAGCAAATCACACTCTAATAGAGGCATTACATGTAATGCTGTGTTGAAAATGCATGTGTTGGGTGCAAATCGCACTCTCCCAGCCACATTGCCTATTTAAAATATGTAATAGATGTCATGACTTGGGTGTTTTTGGCTTTGGAATGCAAAAATGGGGTCTTGGAATGTCATTACATGTGTTTATAGTGCAAAATTGCACTCTCTCAAGCCCATTGCATATTACATGTAGGCTGGAAAAAGCCATTTACATGCGAATCGTGGTTTTGAAAGCTCATTACATATTTAAAATATACTTTTTTATTTGCCCTAGTCCACAACTTGGCTTTCTAGAGAAAATCGCACTCTAAGTGCTATTACATGTAACGTTTTTTTGTTGAAGATTGTAGCTATGATAGAGATCTTTATCTTTGGAAATATGGACGTTATTACCATTATTGTCATCTTCAACTAAAAATGACATTCATTGTAATATTAATTGTAAATGACGTGTCATTCACATGCATTGAGACATGAATATCCAAGGAATTGTGATTAATTATGCGAGTTAAGGGAATCTCAAGAGATCTTCAGTTATAATGTGAAGAGTCTCTCTTATTGTTATATATATATATATATATATATATATATATATATATATATATATAGCACTTGAATTCTATTATCAATAAAATGTTCTTTTGTTGTGTGGCTAGGTTTTTCCCTTCACTCTCGAAAGGTTTTCCCATGATATTTATGGTGTTTATTGTTTCAATTTTGGCTCTTTTCTTACTGCTGCTTATCATCATTGATTTATGGGCTCAATATTTAACATGGTATCAAAGCCAAGTTGAAGCATCAATTTTAGTGATCATTGCGTAAAGGAGGCTTAGCATTTTTGTTAAGTGCTTTGATTTGCCTTCCTGTAAAGTCCATGATCGATTCTCAACAGATCATGGCAGCGTGTGTTTTTTAGTTTTGGCAGAGTCTATTGTGGAGGTTGTAGTGTGGTTTTGTTTTGGAGGTTGTGTGTGTTTTGTTTAGTTTTTTCGGCTTGTTTATGGTTATTGCTGCACTCTATTGCCATCCTCATGCAGCTCCATAAGACAGGAAGGAATCATCATTCTCGTTACCATGATTTTGTTGGTTTTATCCCTTGTATATCTTATGCTTGTATCATTTTTTTTAAGGACTTCAGTTTTGCATGGAGTCATTTCTTTTCTTCTCAGTGGCTCTAGTTTCTCATCTAGTCTTATCAAGGATTGTGATTCATATCTTTGCTATGTTTATGCAAGCACGTCTCAGTAGGGGCACTTGGGTATCTCTACAAGTCTTTTGTCATCGTGTTTGCCTCTGGAAATTTCCTCTTGTCATCATGTCCATATGTCTCCTTGTTCATAGCAGAGGTCTTTTCTTTCTTCTGCGGCAATCATTTTTTACGGGGATTGTGCTTTTTCATTTCCTCAATTGGTCCGTCGTCTCATTTATTTCATTTCTTTTATTGTTGTCAGCTAAGATTGTCACATCATGATTGTTGTTTTCCTTCTAAGTTTATGATCGTGCTTCCATCATTTATTTGCTTTGACACGCTAGCTCTATCTTTTCGTTAGTTTTGAGACTCCATATGTTATGTGCATATGTTCCTTGCTTTTGGTGATGTAGCACCCGTGTTTGCTTTTAATTTTTATTTCTTGGCAATGTTCCTACGTAACGACACAACATTCATGTTCCTTATTCATTGATGAAGAAATGTTCCTCTCAACGTGCCTATTTGGGTATCCATTTCATCATAAGAGGCTTTTTTGTGGAGCTCCGAGCTTTTTTATTGTTCTTGTCATCGTTTGTATGATGATCATAAATGTTATGTCTTGGCATGTTGTCGGTCTATGTTTTCCATTTATTTTTTGGTAGTATCATCAATTCTTTGTATTGTTGGCCCCTTCTTGTATTGGTTCTTTTCTGGCATATCTCTCATTGTGTTTTAGTGCATGATTTTTGAGAGTTTGCTTGACTAGAATCTTTTCTCTAGTTCATTCTCTGCTGGATCTACAATGATATGGTATTGTGGTTACACTCATTACCTATCAATCTCCATTCTTCATCGAGGACCCTATAAAAAACATTATATTAGGAATGGAAAGTCGAGATATAGTAGAGTTGAAGCTTCTCCTATGTCCAAGGAATCTCAAAGGTGAGGAGACAGACAACAGTGAGGATGAAGATGTCTCTTGGTACAAGGACGAAGACGAGGGTTGGGGGTTTCCGTTATCTAGAATTCTTCAATAATCCAAACAATATCAAAAGGCACAAGATTGTATATGCTATTGGGAGTCGCACCCTGCATTGCGGTTCTCAAATTGAATTTTGGATGTTCATTTCATTCCTTTTTGGGAGTCGTATATGAGCTTTGTGGGAAGGAATGGATTTTAGTTTGTGGTAGAAGGGAAGGCAATGTATATTAATGGATGGAATTCATTTTGGTTGATGGACGAGAGTGTGGAAAAATGGTCCAGCATAAGAACTAAAACTACTCTCAAGCGAGGGACTTATATGGGTCTCAATGTAGTTCAAACTTGGCCCTTCAATGATGGAGGACCATCAAGCTTAGCAGATTATGATGCATTGAATAAGCAGAGGAAGGCTTGTAAGAAGTTGATAAGGCTAATAATGACATAAGAGAAAATCACAGAGCTAAATTCTTCTTCCTTGAATATTGATTTAATTAGTGTATAATATTTTATAATTATGAAGTTGCAAGAAGAGAATAACAGTTTCTTACCATCATAGAGGAAAATTATTTTTATATAGATCATAATGTTTTTGAAATAGTAATTTTTTTATAGGTTGACTTTTTTCTATTGGTTGCACGATGCAACAAGAAGTAATAAGATGGGAATGTTGCTTTGCATTCAAAGGGAAATGTTTCAGCTTGAGAGGAGATTTCTCTTCGCTATCTTCTTATGATGAAAATAATCTTGAATTAAACTTTATGATAAGTTGATCTAATCTCTCTTCGTTGCTGGATGCAACAAGAAAGGTAATAGGTTGCTTTGGGAGATGTTGAGCTTTAAGGGGAGATTTTAGCTTCAGAAGGAGGCTTCATAATTAAGATAGAATGCTCATGGAATCCCCTTCATCATCATATATGCTTGTGGTATTTGTAAAATTTTACTTAAATGGAACTAAGTCTTGTTTTGTTATGCCTATTTCTATTCTTGTGTGAATAAATGAGATTGTAAGATCAGCTATGATAACTCTTTCACTATGCAATAGTGAACATCATGTTGAGAGAGTCCATGATGTCATCAGGTTGAGAGATTCCATGGCAGTTCACGTTGAGAGAGTCTGTGATTAAAGGCTTAGTTATGAGTCTTACAATTGTTTCATGTCGAGTGATTCCATAATTATGAATGAGTGATTGTTTCAGGTATATCATGTTGAGTAATTCCATGAGTAAATTGTTCTCTCAATATTATATGAGAATCTAGTTATGGTTCTTGTAGGATTTTCATATTGAGTGACTTCATGAAATTTTATAGAATCTATATTTTATCATTGTCATTTTGGTTGCAGCCTTGTGTGATTACTCAGCTAAAGATCTCTCTCTGGCTAAGAGGGACTCTTGAAAATTCTAACTGTGATAGAGGTCTTTATCTTTGGAAATATGGATGTTATTATCGTTATGTCATCTTCAACTGAAAATGACATTTATTGTAATATTAACTATAAATGACGTGTCATTCGCATGCGTTGAGGTATGAATATCCAAAGAATTATAATTAATTATGGGAGTTATGGGAATCTCAAGAGACCTTTGGTTATAATGTGAAGAATCTCTCCAATTGTTATATATATCACATCAAGTGAAGGATATTGTACACTTGAATTTTATTATCAATTAAATGTTCTTTTGTGTGTGGCTGGGTTTTTACCTTCACTCTCAAAGGGTTTTCCCAAGATATTTCTAGTGTTTATAGTTTTAGTTTTGGCTCTTTTCTTACTGTTGTTTATCATCATTCATTTATGGGCTCAAGATTTAGCATTTTTTGCATATGGAAGAGAGTTTTATTTAAATGCACTCTTGGAAGTCCATAGCATATTTAAATTATGCATTTTGAAGCCAAAATCAGACTCTACAAGTGCATTTGCATGTAAACATGTAAAAAAGAAATGTTATTGAGTTTGCAAAACTCAAGTGACCAATTAAGCACATGCCTAATTGATTTTTGAGTTAATATTACATAAAGGGGTCAAATAACATAATTACACTATATAGTTTATATATCATGTGCAAATATTTTTCAAAAAGTAATATTTAACTAAAATGTTTTTAAATAAAACATAAAGTAAAGCTTAAAGTTAAATTGGAACTATATAGTGATAAAGTCACTTAAGTGAAAAATTAAAAAACAACTCAACATGAAAATATAACATAAAGTGCACTAGAGCCACTTAAGTGATAAAGTAACTTAAAAACATAACGTAAAGTCATTTTACATTATATTTTTCAAAAAGTGAATGTCAACATTAAAATATAAAATTGATATTTTAAATATGCGATTGTGCTTGAAAAGTCCAGTTTTTGGGCATCTAAATGGTCATATCTTCTAACAACCAAGTCCGATTAAGCCTTAAGATATACCAAATAAAAGGGAAAACCAAACGTAAGAGATTGGACGAAACAAAAAGACTAAAAGTAACTAAACACACGCTCAAAACGCAAGAAAAGACGTTAGAAGCCTCATAAATCAAGTATAAGCTTAATAAAATGAAAAACGAAAAGGACTTGGTGAAAGCCTTCAGTAAAAGGATTCATCATGCAAATTTGGGTTGATTGGATCATCAATGTTAGCCAATCAAATAATGAATTATCTCAAAGAAATGTGAAACTAAGTTGACAAAGTTTCATACTGTTACCTACATTTTATGGTGACAAAATGTAAGACAACATGTTGAAGCTTGGTTATTTTAATAACTTGACTTTATTTTGTGTCAATGGAAAATTTATAAAGTGGGTCACTTTGAGCAGGAATATGGAATAAAAGAAAAGAAAATGAAATAATTCTCTCAAAGATAGGATATAAAAGTGTTGAGATCTAGAAAGAAATTCATTCTAAACTCTTTTTTTTTGGAGAGTTTCTTTGAGAGCTTGCATGTTTGGTTCAACAAATCCTACGACAAAAACCCTTGGGATTTTGATTGATTCGACAAAAATCCATTTCAGCCAACCTCAGTGGATTTGCATAGATTCACAAATACATCTGTTGATTAGATTCAAAAGTTTTGGGTGTGTGGAAGATATAATTACTCGAACAGATAATATTTTTAAAGTTTGCAAGCAAATGAAAAATTAGTGTTCATCAATTGTTAAGTGAAATTTCATCACATTGTTTGTTTCTTGGCGCCATTTTTATGCATTGGGAGAGCATGAAGAGTAAACTCTGATCCCACAAGTCTCATTGGCATGAATAAGGAATAACTGTGTCATCATTGATTGGCAACCGGTCGAAGAAATAAGATGAAGCAAGGAAGCATGATAATTGGTAGAAAAATGAACCAATACACACAGTTACGCTATTACACCACTGACAATGAAGTGGTAAGGAGAAGTCAATCATCGACAAAGTGAGTCACCGTGGATGTGATAGGACAGAGGAACATCAGGTTAGATATAATAGAAGCAAGAGTGAAACAACGGAAGCAGGCAAGGACAAAGGCTACACATTGGTTAACAGTTAGGTTGGCAAGGCTAAGAGTCTAGACTCTAGCAGTAGGGGTCACTAGTTTTATGTGAACAAGGTAAACATGGAATTCAAATTTTGAAGTCAAAATCGAGAGGAATAACTTTGTCGTCAGTATCTATTCCCTGACATCACAGAGTATATATAGACATTCAATTTACATTTGGAAAACATTAGAGAGGAACAAGTCGGAGAGGAGACAGAGAGAGAAAAGTGCATAAGAGAACGCAAAGTGTTGTTCGCAGTGAAAACCAACAGAGAGGCAGTCATAAAGAAAAGGAGATACAACTATAGGTTATTCCGAACAACCACATGCAAAGGTGATAGCAAGAGCACTCACAAAGAAGACAGGAAGTAATGCGGTGTGATCTATAAGGCAAGGCAATGCCATCATTAGATCACATACTTTTGGATTTCTTTCTTACCATTGCATCTATTTGTAAGCCTTTAACAGGGTAAGCTTCATTAGAAGTATTTTGTAAAATCCTCTAACAAGGTGTCTCTCAAAGGAAGACTTGTAAATCCTTTAACTAGGTAGTTCTCACAACCTTGAATATCCCTAACAGGTTACAAACATTCCTAACAGGATGGATTTCTAAAAGAAACACTTGTAGCTCTTAATCGGGCACCGTTTTACATGCATTATAAGGGCTAGCAGGTATATTACTCCCACTATGGTTTTCACCCTATCAATGAGGGTTTCCACATATAAAATCTCTGTGTCTCTTGATGAATGCATTTATGCTTGAGTTTATATTCTTTTATCTCACTGCATTTATCATAGCATTAGTAGTTAAGTGAATGTTATTAAGTGTGATTAAAACAACAAGAAGATTAACCAATTTATTTGTTGATACTGATTCAGCCCCCCTCTCAGTACCAGTTGGGACCAACAATTGGTATCAGAGCCCAGTCCCTAGCAGTAGCGAGTTTGACAACTTGAGGGAAGATTTAATGGCATCACTTAGACAACAACTTGAAGAAGCACTTGACACCATTGAAAATTTTAAGGACAAAATCAGAAAGTCCCTGATGAAAAGAAAGCAGATGATGAGAAAGTTGAGTGAGAGTCAAGAGGTTATAGAGCAGCTGGAAGAACATAGCAGTTCTAAAGAATCAAAAGAAGCCATGTCTAACTTAATGTCTAAGAATGACAAGCTAAAGGAAACCATTGCTCAGATGAGCAAGGAAATGGAAGAGTTAACCAGAGAGGTTAAAAGAGCCCAAGTTAAGCGAGATAGTGCTATCTCTTCTAGAGATGAAGCAAAAGAAGAGGTAAAAAGAAAGGACCCACAGAAGACCGAAAAGCATTGTCATCCCGACATGGAGCAGTTCACGCAATTGACACAATAGATATTCGAGCTAATAGAAGAGTTGAGTACATGATCGAAATGAAAAGTTGAGGAGATTCAACGAGAGCTGAGAGAAAATAGATGAACAATTGAAAGCTCAAAAGAGAAAAAAGAAACAAGACTGAAGGTGAGACCTCTGGAGACAAGAACTTGGCTACTAGAAGACGAGGGAGCACATCTCCAAAAGGTAAGAAAACTACTAAACCTACTTATCATTATTGTGGTAAGAAAGGACACGCAACTAGTATGTGTTGGTTTAAGCTGATAATACCTGTTAAGAAGTGTACCTTTGATGGGTACTGTAACAATTGCCATCTCTATGGCCATACAACTCAGTAGTGTATATCTCATTTCAATGAGAAAAGAATAGATAGACATTGCTATTATTGCAACAAGTATGGGCATAGAGCAGAAGATTGTAGAACAAGAGCAAGATTTAATCAATCTTCTTCGAAGGTGATGAGTCCCACTAGTAGGGACAGGTTTCCCATGTCAATTTGCAAGACCTGTGGAGACGATGATCATCCAACAACTCAATGTAGACTGAGGATGAAGCCAAGGAGCTGTAGTGGGCCATGGAAGGGTGCTAGAATGACTTGCTACATATCAAAAAATTGGTCATCTTGCAAGAGACTTCAGAAGTAGTAGAAGACCAGGCAGCAAGTTCTCGGCCAGAAAAGAGAAAAACAAGACCGTGGAGTAACTGGAAAAGGACTTTGGCATAAAGTGGACAAAGAAGATTGAAGTAGCAGAGGCAATAAAACCTAATGAGGTCACCAACTCACTAATCAGTGCTGAGACCTCATAAACAGACTAAGCTTAGTAAGCTTAGAGGGGTTTTATGATAAAAGAATTAGTCATAAATTGGTCCCCTAGTCTAAACTAGTAGAAAACACAAGAGAAAAGAGAAGATGCAAACACCACAAGCAAGCATATCCTATCAATCCTGAAGCAGAAAGGGTGAAAAGTAACTTATGCAAGGTAGATTGAGATCATTAATGACTTATGTCTTGTGGTAGGTAAAGCTTTTGCTAATTGTTGTAACCCTAATGTTACAATTCTACAACATAAATATTTGCATTGCAAATCATTTGCTACTTTACAAGATTGAAATCATTCGTGCTTTCAAAATTGCGAAACCCAAAATGCTCAGAGTGAACTTGCAAAAGAACGAAGAACAAAAGGAACCTCGCAAAACACAAACCAGCGGTGAATTCAAAAGTACACTAGAACACAATGGTAGAAGAAATCAACAAGGTCAATTTGATTGATAGAAGACAAAGTGATCATCCAGATTATGAGAGCATAATAGCAAAATGGAAGGACATGGAAGATGAAACGAGATTGTCATTGCTCCAAGATGATTTTTTCTTATAGAAATCGTAAGTGCGTACCTGGAAGTTGAGGTACAGGATACATGCAACAAAGAGATACATGAGTTGTATAGTTGATTTTTCTCTAAATTCTATATTGAGCAAAGCGGTAGACATACCCAATTTCTTCCATGAAGAATGGGTAAGGTTTGTTCTAGGCTGAATCCATGAACAGTACATAAGGCTGGATAAACCCTATAAAATAATAAAAGCCCTAGTGTAGAAGATAACTAGTTTCAATGCAACTAGCATTGATCTATCTATGAATGTCATATCTGCAAAAAAAGAAGCCACAATCACTAGACGGAAGCTGATCCAAGATGCAATAGGATGCACTATGAACGAGATCCTAGACCCTAAGATAGGGTTTGCGGCCATGGTAATGGGGTACAAGGTGTTCCATACAAGGAAAATTGGATCCCTAGCAACACAACTTATGGAGTATTTTAAGCTATACACAACAAATTGCTAATTGATCTATGCAGATGTTTGCACAAACAAATAATTGAGAATTTAGGTAAGATTATGAATGATCACAATGATCAAACTCTAAGATTTGGCTCAATACTAGTGTGTATATTTTTCTATCTTAAAGGAGAGTTTCCATGGTCCCCACTCCACAAATGGAGTGAAGACCAACCAATCACCACACAGATTTGTGAACTCCACAATAAACTGGAAGGTAGAGGTAATGCCATGCTATGGGATTACTTCAAGAATTTTTAGAAAGAAATGACTCGGTGAGAAATAATTCCCACCAGCGTAGTGGAAAGCTATAGAAATGATATATATTTCCTAGCAAGCACAGACAAGTGCATTGTATGTGTAGTTAACCAAGGACTCACTGGTTGACACCATTCGGATACAAGGTGGAGGAAGAGGCAAAGTCCTACATAGAATGGCTACTAGCAATGGAGAAAAGGTCAATCCTACCAAGGTTTGGCACTTGCACTAAGATGAGAAATAGACTTCTTACTAATAAGAAGAAGAAAGCTGAGTAAAAGGCCTCACAAAGAGTAACAAGGAGCCAAGTTCCAAGGGCAACCAAGATGGCACCAACTAAAGTAATGAGCACTGAAGAAATGTAAGCAGAACTGGTAACAAGTCCCCCACACTCAATTCAGGTACAAGTGGAAGAGGGAGAAAGAGAAATGCCACAGACGCAACAAGAAGGAGACTCATTAGAGACTCCAACTAATGCAGGAGCAAGAGTTATTGCTAAAGTCACCAAGGAAGATGAAGTTGAAACAGTAAAGACGGAAAAGAAAGGTAAGAAGAAATCTAAGCTCGTTCATATTGATGAAATTGTAGATACAATAGTGAAGAAGCATAGTCACTTAATTTTAAATAATAGATTCTCAATATTTTCAAAGGATAATAAGAATAAAGTCATAAGAGCAGTTTTTACTGGTATGAAAGCAACTAGTGCAAAACCTGAGGATATTGGGGTATGGTTATCCAAAGAATTAAAGAAGATAATCAATGAAAAATGGAGTTTAGCTGTAAAGAGCTATGGAAAGATGGACAAGATTCCCTAACCAAAATTAGACCCAACTTGTCAGAAGCACATAAGCCCATGTGTATGCAAGTGTATAGAGGGAAGTTCAACACCACTCAAGACATGGTCAATGTCATTTATGGTTGAGTAAATCAAGCTCAAACAAGCATAGACCGACACAAGAAAGATATGTCACAAGAAATAGACTCATATGTCAAGGGCATTCCATTGCAAGGAAGTACCAAAGAATCATCCGCCTTGAAGGACAAAGATACAGCTAAAGCGATTCAAACAGTTGAGAAGCAGAGTGCAAGGACAAAGATGGGCACAAGAACAAAAGAAAGAAGACAAGAAACACTCATTCCTCAAAGAAAGGAAGAACCACAACTGGAGAAAACTAATGTGACTCAAGGAGAGTCAGGAGAACCTCAAATGGAGGAGAAGACGCCTACAACTGGAACAATAAATGTTGAACAATTGGTAGATGTCCCATTGGTCACACATGACGCTGCACAAGCTACTGAAGAAAGAGTCAAATCACCTATGGGTATGACTCAGCAACAAATGGATGAGACCTTCGGGGTTGCTACCATCACTATTGATTCCTATCCAGAGAAGAACAAAGTGGAAAAGGAAAAGTCACTTGAACTCATATGGGTAGTAGACAAGGAGCCCCCAGAGGAAAAGTCTCTAGATTGGAGCAAGAACATGAGTCACCACATAAGGAAGGTAAAGAACATGCAGAAGAAGAACAAAAAGAAGAGGAAGAAGGAATGGATGTAGGGTCAACATTCTCACAATCCAAAGTGTCAGAGAGTAGGACAATTTGATTGAAAAGTAGAAAGAGAGCACCAAGCATATCAAGGACAATAGGTGGAGAGTATGCAAAAAAGAAAGAGGACCAAGTAGACACATGACGACATCTTTGTCATCATCATCATCATCATCTTCAAGTTCTAAAAATGAACAAGAATTCTTTAAGAAAGACATAGATACAGTTGAAGAGAAGCAGACACTAGATGTCATCATTGAAGAAAAGAAGCCAATGATCAAGGACATGGATCTAGAAGAAATTAATGAATATAGACAACAATTAAAGAGATGAGGGAAGCTCAAGAAGTAGCAAAGGGTGAAAATAGTGGTAGTAACCAGAGATATTATTGCAGAGTTAGCCACAGATGTATCATATGATTCAAACAAAGATCTAACCAGTTAACTAACTACCTTAGTTGACAACATCAAGGATGAACTAGGCAGTGTTGAGGACCTAGTAGAGAAAAAGATGGAATCAAAAAGGCTCAAAAAACTAATAAATCTGGTAGAACTCAAGAAAACAACTCTACAAGAGGTTAAGGACAAAATGGTAGAGACACTACAAGCCTCAGAACCGGTCATGCAAAAGACATCTGACCCAAGGTCACTCATACAGGATTTAGTACAAAAGTTGCAACAAGCTCAACAGGAGCTCCAAACTCTAAAGAGAACATACAAAACAGTCACCAATCCTGCAATTGACTAAATGTCCAAAATGCAAGGGACACTTCATCTTATCAGTCAAATCAAAGTAGCACAACAACAAAAGAGCATAAGGTTGATGGAAGTGCAATGCCTATTGTCCCCCCTGAAATGCATCATACAAGGACACATTCATGATGCAAAAGCAATATTAGCTAGAGCACTGGTTAGCATACTGGATAGGATAGAAGAGCTCTTGGCAGATATAAGGAGTGAGACTATTGCTCTCACCAATCTAAAGGCATCATGGGAAGCCCATCTTGCCACTACTCAGAATTAATATAGGGATGTATTCGACAACCTATAGCACCCTTTGTCATAGATGACAAAAATGGAGAGATGAATTGTATGTATAGGTACAGAGGGGAGATATGTCCAAAAGGGGAGATGAAATGTAGATGAGCTAACAGGAAAAACTAACGAGAATGAGATATGAAAGCATACTCAATCGGGGAGAAGCGATGGAAGGATGAATAAGGATAAAAGGGGAATACCTAAAGGGAAAATGAAATGAAGCAAGGTGAAAGGGGACAAAGAGCTATCAAAGAGGAAGACTAAAGAAACAAAATAAAATTCAAAGCAAAGAATGGAAGCACACCATTGGGGCGATTTCTAACAAAGAACTTGCTAAGTCCATACACCAGAGCAATGTGTTCCAATGGTTCAAATGGATGCATAGTGACAAAATGGAGTTCTGACAAAATGAAGCCCAACATGTATCGAAAGTTGATGGTATAGAAGAGTTTCGTCATCAATGCCAAAGGGGGAGATTCTTGATCCCATAACTCTCATTGTCATGAAGGCATAAGTTTATTGTCATTGACTGGCAACTGGTTGAAGAAAGAAGATGAAACAAGGAAGCATGATAACTGGTAGCATAATGAACTGGTACATAGTTACGCTATTACACCACTAGCAGTGAATTGGTAAGGAGAAGTCGATCATCGACGAAGTGAGTCACCGTGGATGTGACATGACAGAGGAACAACCAAATTAGATGTAACAGAAGCAAGAGTGAAACAGCAAAAGCAGGCAAGGCCAAAGGCTACACATTGGTTCACAGTTTGGTTGGCAGTCTAGACCCTAGTAGTAGGGGTCACGGGTTTTATGTGAATGGGCTAGACATGGAATTCATATTTTGAATTCGAAATTGAGCAGGATAATTTTGTCATGGGAACTGTGCCCTGACATTGCAAAGTATATAGACACTCAGTTTACATTTGGAAAACGTTAGAGAGGAATGCACCAGAGGGAGAGAGAGAGAACACAAAGTGTTGTTCGCAGTGAAAAATAGCAAGGAGGAAGTTTTAGAGAAAAGGAGATACAAATATAGGCTATTCCAAACAACCACAAGAAAATGTGGGAGCAAGAGCACTCACAAAGCAAACAGGAAGTAATGCAATGAGATCTACCAAGCAAGACAGTGCTACCATTAGATCACATACTTTTAGATTGCTTTCTTACCATTGCATTTATTTGTAAGCCTTTAACAGGGCAAGCTTCATTCAAAAGATTTTGTAAAATCCTCTAACACAAGGTGTCTTTCAAAAAGAGACCTGTAAACCCTTTAACCAGGTAGCTCTCACAGGATTTGGTAACCCTAACAGGTTACAAGCATTCCCAATAGGATGTGTTTCCAGAAGAAACACTTGTAGCTCTTAACTGGGCACCCCTTTACATGAATTATAAGGGCTAGAGGATATATTACTTTCACTGTGGTTTTCACCCTCACACTAAGAGTTTCCACATATAAAATCTATGTGCCTCTTCATGAATGATTTTATGCTTGAGTTTATATGATTTTATCTCACTGCATTTATCGTAGCATTAGCGGTTAAGTGGTTGTTATTAAGTGTGTTGAGAATGACAAGAAGGTTAACCGGTTTGATTGTTGGTACTAATTCACCCCCCCCCCCCCCCCCCAGTACCAATTGGGACCATCATAAATGACATCTTGTGGAGGTTTGATGATGTATTTGAATTCCATTTACTATTGGCATAGGGTTCACTTAGAGCTGGGTGTGATATATAATGGCCTGATGAGCGTAGGAAATTCCTTTATGGTGTGAGCTTCCTATGAAATGGGGCATGGATGTTGCTTGATGTTGGGCTAGTACCTTTATCCTCTTACCAAGCATGAAACTTCATTTCAGCAGTTCACAACTCTTATAGATAGAATGTCTTGCCATTTGGGACTTCCAATAAGGATGGAAATGAATGTTTGTGGCCAATTCTAGAGGACTTTAGAGTTACTATTGTTAGGTGGGCATGGAGCTTCAAGGAGCTGTGCAGGTGCTAATGCCTTCATTTTGGATCATATGGCTTGTCCCCAATCCTTTGTGATCACAGCTGCATGATCAAAAATTTATTGAATGTAAATCCATAGACAAGAGGTCATAATTTTGATATTTTGTAGCTTTGAAAATATTATACAGAAAATGAATTCTTCCATCATCATTTGCAACTCAGAGTGAAAGAAATGAAGAATATTAAGTGTATGATTGGATGTTTTTAAGTTTCGTAAACACTATGTTGATGGAAATGTGAACTAAACCCACTAGACAACTACCATGAACAAAAGTAATTCAAAAAACTTCATATGAGAATGCATAAAACTATTTGACAAAATGCCTAAAATATTGGGAAAAGAACAAAATTTTGGCATAGAAAATTGGCTTGGGTCATTACAAAAATGCCTACCAAATTTAGTTAGTTAAATTCTTGGACATATGTCGTGTCTTTAATGTTGCTGACCTGTATTCATAATCAACTAGAGCAAAAAATGAGTGGAAGATGAACAGAATGTGAGGTAAAGCAGTTATTGGACCAAGCACTCGCCAAAGAAGAAAAGAGAGCAAGTGGAATAAGTGTTGAATACTAAATCGATGGCTACATGGTCAAGGTCATTTAAGATGTATTTTGATAAGTGTGAAGGTCTATGTATTCTTATCACTCCTGGATCACAAAAGCCGACTTTCTTAAGTACAGCCAAACAGCTCTGCCTTTTTGGGACAGAATTAAGAAGTTCAAATTTTCTGAGAGACGATAATGATGCAGTCAGTCTCCCTTAACTTCCTCTTGCACACAACCAGTCAATAAAATGCAGTTCAGTTTTTTAGGACTTACTGTGTACTAATTTTGGTCAACAGTTGGTAGTTTTTCTGTTCTCAAACTTTTAGACTATAACTGTGATAATCTTTCTATATTTTACATTGACTAATTAAAATACGTTGGAATAACTGTTGTGGTGGTAGTGGGTGGGAAGAATTGGTAATTAGGAGTCAGATTTTGGAGGGTTTTGGTCGTAAGAACAGGGCAAGGAATGGGGAGAAAAAAATGCACAGCCTGAAGCTGGATATTGTGTACACTGAATCATTTCTATGGTTGTCTTTGTAGTAGTTTCGAAGTACAAAGATAATTTAGAAATACTTTAGTGAGTATATTAGTACATATCACTAATGGTTGATTTCATGACTATATAAATCTCACCATTTGACAATGTTTAAATGCACAAGTCAAAACTTCATACAGAATAGGGTATTTTCTTTTGGAAACTAAATTGCAGATTCAACGGTATCATGTCCCCACCACGACAACATTGCTTTTACAGAACAAATTGCAGCCTCAATCAATAATAATGCCTAAGTGATTGAATATAAGACATTAAGGGGTTGTTATATTGATAACAACCAATTTCGAATATATGAAAAATTATCCTCCATTTTCCTCATATTGAAGGAAGGAACTAAAAGTATCACTGTGCTCTATAGTATGTAACAGGAAATATGATTTCTTAGAATATTTTTAACAAATAACAAAACAAATGGCTTCTTTGATATTGTATTCAACATATAACAGACTACTGTAAAAATAATGATATTAAAGGAAACAGAATTTTCCTGAATGCAAAATCTTTCTACACATAACAATGAAAAGTAGAAAATGAAGCCATAAATAATATACCTCTTGCTTTATACTACCATTCACACATCCCTGGAGTCTGTCTAGTCTCTCTTTGAACCATATTTTAGTTAAGTCTGCTAAGGTGGAATTAGCCTCATAGGGTGACATTTCCTGCATGACCCCTTTTCCACCATCTTCACAATCCACTGAGTCTTTAACAGCAATTTGGACTAGTTTCTTCTCTAAACTTTCTGCAGAGAGCAATACTTGAATGGCCTCAGGTGTCAAAGTAGGAATACCTGATAGATACCGTTTCAAAACTCTTCCATAACAAGAATGAAGAGTAACAGCAGCAATGCCTAATGGAAAGGGGTGCCACATCTTCAACATTGGGCTAAAAGCATCCTTCTCTTTCCTTGCAAGTTCCCAAGTATCTTGTGCCATCATCAAAAGATCTGGATTTGGTATTCCCTGTCCTTTGAAAAGTGTAGTCCTTGCTTCTACATGTTCTGCCTTCTGTTTTTGACAACAAAGTATTTGAGATTTGTATGGATATTTTAAATTTTGTAAACAATATTCACCATATTAACAAACCACAACAGACTATAGTCTGTAAGTGTCAATTTGGGAAACATCAACACGTACAAGGACACCATGCTTACAATGATTAACATGAGCACGTCACTTTTTGAACAAGCATCAATGTGTATTTTAACTAAAATTACATACAAGTTTACAACTAGTACTTAGTAGAGCCTGGCTCATTTCTGAGGCACATGAAACAAACAGTGAAATACTATGATACACATTGCATCGATTTTGTGCCTTCGCACTATAAATCCCAGATATATTTGACTACCGTAATCATGCATACAAAGTTACAAACAGATGTTATAACTATTACTGTTCCTTGCATAATGGCAGAAATACAGAAAATGCAAATTTATGATAGAAAATACAAAGTATGTACGAGAATGGAAAATACTCTGCCATAAAATATCACAGAACAATTAAAGTTACTGGTAAAAAATGTAATACTAGGCTCCCTAACATTACCTTAGAAAATGCACTCTGGAGGGATGACCGAATATAGATATCAATCCTATTGCGTGAAATGTCCAGCTTCTCTTTGTTCTCCTGATGAACATTCTCAGCTAAGACTTTAGCAGTTGCCAATGCAAGAGAAAGGACACTCTGCATAAATCCAGGTCCACTGGCATGAAATGTATCATGATAAGAAAGAAGTTTCTTCTCTGCCCATTCCAGTATTGAACCCAGTGTAGAATTGAGAACCCTCGTGTACAGAGGATCTTTGGCTTTTTTTGCATCCTTGTCCACCTCTGTTAGCTGACTTTCTACTGCTCCAAGAAAATCTAACTCTATTTGACCTGTAGCCACAAATTGTTGGAAGAGAACCCATGTAAAACAAATGTTATGAAGCATCTGGTTGAACCCTAGGACTCCCCAAGTCTTCTTCATCAGGTCCATCACCCCATCAATCTCTTCAATAACAGTTGTCTGTTCTGTACGGTCAAAGCAAGATCCAAGGAGCATAAGGTAGAGGTGTAAATTTAGAGGAAAGGCATCAGCCCAATGGATAAACTTTGGTGTTGTCCCATCGTTTGACCTGCAAACTAATTCAGCAACTAAATTGTGTAATTCTTGCATGGTCTCAGAATTCTTTCCCATTTCGATAGGTTTATCATCTGCTCCCTGTATTATTTCTCTGAACCTTACTGCAGCAATACTGGGATGTTTCAAAGGAACATAGGGATGTACTAGAATACCCAGCTCAAGGATTCTCAGCTGGCGCTTCTGCCATGCATGATACTCACACATATCAAAAAAATCTGAAGGTTTTAGTTGTTGTAGTAGTTCAAAAGGAAGAACTACAGTATCTGCACGCTTTCCCTGATGTTGTAGTGAATAGCAGAGAGTGAGAAGTCTGGATGGAACCAATGTATTGTACTGTAGTCTTAAGTTTTCAATAATAGAAAGCAATCTAAGATGCTAAACAGAAATTACATGTCCAATATTAATCTACATCCTACTTCTTAAAGCGACACCTCCCATACCAAAAAAATCATCATATGAAAGAAACGGAAATAACTCAAAAAATAGCAATAAAATGAAACTTTGAGTAAAGGAAAAAGACAAAAGTAACAAAAAAATGGAAAGATATTGTGATTTGAGAAAAAAATGTTGTACCAAAAGAGAAAGGATGGAAAACACAATGCCAGTACAAAAACTGAAATTCTTTAAAACAAACAAGACTGAACTAAAATACAAACTTCATGGATGTTAGTATATAAGCTCATATATCTCTCAAAAAGTAATCAACATAAAAGCTTCATAATGAATAAATCCAGTTAGATGCACGAAAGTCCCAAAGTTCCTTACATGTGAAGGTAATATGGTACACAAAAGGGTCAAATAGAAATTTTAATAGAACATCACAAGCACAGTTTACCTTATGAAACATATGCAAGCACAGGAATTTTTTAATCTATTACTATTAGTGTCATTAACTACTAATTATTTTTATTCAGATCTAAAAATAAATATAAGTTTCTTCAAACTTCCTTCACAGCCTTGGAGTGGGACATTTCCAAAAATTAGAATTGTTGGCAAATTTCATGCAAAATTGAGGTGTGTAGTCATTAAATTCACCTAAATACATCGCAACCAAAATTTGAAAATTTTCCCCAGATGTTAGCTTTTAACATTTATTGTTCTATATATTTTCCAAATTGAAAGATTCCCCAAGTATTCTACACTTGAATCAGGTCCCCATCTCTTAAAATTTTCTGAGTTCCTGACTCACACTTAAGTTATATACTGTCCACCAAGTCTAATTTTGGCTATGGTCGGAATAGCAGGTAGAAACATTGACTGAGGTTGTTGGTAAGTTAATAGGTAGTCTTCAACACTGGTATATATGCCAGGTGCAGGTTCTAGAGAACTTTGGTACTACAGACACCCTTTAGGCTTGGTGTCTAAGCCCAAGAAAGCTGCTACCAAACTGTAGGGGTGCAAAATTTGAGAAATTTAAGGTAAAAAATATATCCGGGTATCCAATTTGAACAAACATAAGGTAAATGGAAAGAAATATTTATCCTCTTGCAGGTTTGTACAAAAATTGAAGGTGAATAGAAAATTAGGTGTAATGATCCCATCTTTTAGCAGTTGACCAAGTGTGTGTGCATTAGCCTTGTTCTACATGGTCCCGAGGGCTAACGAAGGGTTTAATGGGATCCTGGAGTGTTTTGGCCTAGTCATTTCCAGTTTGGGCCAAAACGAAGTTGATTTACTCAGTTTCAGACATACTTACTATTTTTAGTAAGTCGGCAGGACACAATACAGGTCAATTTTGGTGATTGGAATTCGATACTCCTCGGTGAGAGCTTTCCGATGAGCTATCACTCGCATTATTCGGAGTCCGATTGCTAATACATTTTAATGCCTGAAGTTTTATTAAAGTAACGTCTAGTTAATTGTAAAATATTAAAGTGTTACTTTAATATTTATTTTATGGTAGTATGTACCTAAGGGAGACATAAGGGGTATTTTAATATATGTTTTATATAGTACACATCTTTTATCCCACATTGCCCATATGAGTTGAGCGGACCCTTGGAAATAGAATAAAAGGAAGCATTTGTGGCTTCATTAGGCAGGTTGAATATGAGAAGAAATTGGTATGTGAGTTGCAGCTTTGTTCTTGGCATTTGAGGACGTCTATCCTCTCTTGTAACATTCTAGACGTCATTCCCTTGGGGTTTGGCCTTTGGAATTCTTTCTTATTGGCTTCATTATCAGGCAGTTTAGTTGCATTTCCGGCTACAGGCAGATTTGATATTTCGCTCATATCTTCTTCACTACTTGTCCGACGCTTATGCCGCTTGGAGGGAATGGTATTATGAAGGTAGTGGACTGATTGGAGGACAAAGTATTGTAGCAGCAAGTTCGTAAGCATGGGCTGGAGTATTATGACAATATTGCTGAAATAATTAGTGAGTTGATAAATCTGCCATGTATTTGGTTTTATGAATTCTGAAAATAACATTTTATTAGCAGCAGTTCATTTCCACTTTGCATATTGTTGTAGTTTCTCTCTTGTTTATGTTGTATGATACCAATTCCATGCACGAAACACAACAAACAAATAAACGTTTGATTTCCAGAGTTATAAGGGGTTTTAAGAGGTTGCATGCAAACTGTTTGACATAATTCCTTTCAGCAATTTGGTTTAGTTAGTTGGGACATCCAAGGGTGTCCATTACATTAGGGGTGCCCAATATGAAAAATATAAAGAGTAAATATAAAGAAACATTTATCCTCTTGCAGGTTTAGACATAAATTGAAAAATTTAAAAACAAAGAGGTTAGGGGAATCAAATTTGAACAATATATACAATAAATATAAATGAAGAAAACTTGGGGACACGTCCCCTACCCCCAAACCCTCATTTCCATCCCCTACGTGTTTCCAAGACAACCGAACGCTGATGGAATGTCCCCCTCCCATCCCTGATTCTTTCAAATATAGGAGAATCAAAACACTTATTCTCGAGTTTTAAAATTTAAAAAATGCATTGCAATGTTCCCATCAAAAAATAAATAAGGTATTATAAAACTTTGTTAATGGGACTGATTGAGTTAGCATATCTCGGGACCCGCTTTTATTTTATTTTATCCAGAGGTGTTCACCTTGTCATGTGTCAGCACTTAGTTTCTCCCTCAACAGGGTAAATATGTCCTCGGGTTAGATTATTTTGGTATGCCACTTATTTCTTTTTGTATGTACGAATTCTGTGAGATTTTGCTATTGTTTGCCATTTTAGAAGTGAAAGACCTTCCCTACTTGGATATCACAGTTTCCATGGGTCTCAACCCTCACCCTATTTCATTTTGTGTTTTCAGTCTCGAATTTGGCAAATTAGAGACTTTATCATTGTTGGAAATCAAGTGTATTTTCTTGACATCAATTCTATTTGTCCTAGCTTAGTCTATATTATTAATTTGTGTGACATTATCATAGAAGGTAACTACACGACATACTATTGTACGGTCACCAGGCAAGTTTACACTGCCCAAATTTGACTTGGCACATACTAGATAATATCAAACAGAATCAGCACCAACAACCATCTCGCTACGATCCCCAATAGTCTATCACCGTACGGCCCCTCTGTATGGCAATTGTGGCATCCTCCTTCCCTTACACCTTATCTTGCCCACTGTACATGTGCTTGACTCTACCGTACGAGGTGGTCTCCACTTGTCACCATACGAACATATAGAAACAACCATATGGTCTACTTCTATTGCTATCATATAACATCATCTACACCAAGACTGTATACTATCTAACATCCCTCACATTCACCATAAGCGGCATCATCTTCGTACAGTCACACTTGCAGCCAATTCTCCAAACACTTCCTTCATATGGTACAAGCAATCTATACGCCTCGCCCTCCTCAACCTGATCCTCAACCATACAAACCCTGCTTGCTAACTATGTGTAGGACAAATTTTGAAATGAATGGCCATACACAGAGATTATTCTTGTGAGTGCCTGATTAGGGACATTACAGTGATATCAAAGGTAGTAATCATGCTAGCCTACGGATAGTGAATACAAGTTTACACCCAGAAACAAAGGTTGTACCATTCAGTTGGTAGAATGGGAGATTTCCAAGATCCTATTGCCAAAGTTATGTCATTACTAAGAGAGCTCACCAAGAATTAGGCACAGATCAATGACACATAGTGACTCATGAAGGAAACACTACGAAAGTAGGCCAAAGGCAAAATATTTGGAGAACACAATGGACATAGTTATGAATCAATTACAGGAAAGGAAAATCCTCATCCTGTAAGCTCTCGACCCTCCATGTTGACCTTCCCTCCACAAACAGAAGCACCCCGCAAAGGACAGGAACCAACTTTTAAAGAAATGCAATAATAGTTACTAGAAGATTGGAGGAATGCCATTATGGAACGGGATATATCTTATAAAGATAATGCCAAATTAAGAATGAGGTTACTCTGGTGGTGGCAACCACAATTATTTCAATGATGATCTCAAAAGGAAATTAAGGAAGTTAAATTTGTCATAGTTTGATAGATCTAGAACAATCTCAGCACAGGCATGGGAAATGAAAGCAGATACATACTTCTAGTTAAATCCAATACAAGGAGAGGAAGCAATTAAACTTGCCACACTCCACCTGGAAGGAGTGGCACACAAATGGTGGCATAATGGTATGGTTACACTTAGACATGACCAAGTAAATACTAATGTTGGGTTTACAAAAAGGCTCATAGATTGGTTTGATGGCAAAGATCTCAAACTCAATTTTGAAGAATTGGCATAGCTGAGGCAAACCAGGTCAGTTGACAATTACATTATTGAATTTTAGAGATTCTCCATAGTGGTTACTAACATCTCAAAGAGATGATAGACCATGTATTCATGGATGGTCTAACATAACCACTGAAGTTATGGGTAAGGGATTTCAATCCCATCACCCTCTCAGAGGCTATCAAGAAGGCTCGAAGTATGGCATTATCATCAGCCTCATCTTCTCGGAGTTATTTGTACACCAAACCATCACTGGCTTCGAAGAAAAGAGACAACGAACCCTCGCCAAAGAAGCCTACATTGAATGAAGCTATCAAACAAGAACTTGGGAGGAAAAAACTATGTTTCAACTATAAGGAGTTGTGGGAACCAAGGCACAGTGCTTGGGAAAAGGGAAAATACACTACATTGAGGTCATGTTAGATGGTGAGGAAAACAAGAGGATTTGACACCCGAAGAAGTTAGTTGATAGGAGGTTTCCAAGCAGGCCAATTTAAACTATATAGAAATGAACATCACATTGGTATGGCACAGAGGTACCATCGCTCTTGTTGGTAGCCTGAGGTGCATGATTTTCAAGATATGGGGAACCCTCCAAGGACAAAGTCATAGTAATGCTAGATAGTGGAGCCACGCTAAATTTCATGAACTTGTCACTTGTAAAGTGAAGGGGTCTACTTATGGAGGCACACATGGAGCACTCCTATCATGCACCCACCTAGTTCCCCAACCAAGCATTACCATGGGAAACCACATGGTGACACAGGATTTCTTTACAGTGGATCTGGATGACATGGAGGTCATTTTGGGCCTCTAGTGGATGGAAACTCTAGATGAGTACACACAAAGCTTCAAGCGGTTGGACTTCTCCTTCGTAGTTGATGGGAAGAAGGTTGTCTTGAGAGGGATGGCGAATGAAGGACCGAAGGAGGTTTCAACACAATGGATGGAGGTCGTCTTCTAGCATGAGGATGTTGCATGGGCAACACACTGGTTTGTTTCGACAAAGCCTACAAAGGGGCAACGAGCATACTACCAAGATGATGAGCTTTAGGTCATTTTGGATAAACATGATAGGGAGTTTGTTGACATTCCACCTAGTATACCTCCCCATCGAGGTTTTGAGAAAACCATCAAATTGGAAGCCAGTGCCAAGCCAATCATCACCACACCAGACCGTCATCCCAAGAAGTTCAAAGATGAGATTGAAAGGACAATTTAGGAATTTCTCAACAAGGGATGTATCTGACCTAGTTCTATCCCCTTTGCATCATCAGTGGTACTAGTGAAAAAGAAGGATGGGACATTACGCATGTGTATGGACTACCGTGTGTTGAACAAGAAGACAATCAAAAGAAAATCCCATATTCCCAAGATCAATGAACTACGAGATGAGTTGCATGGCATAGTCTATTTTTCTGAAATAGATCTTCGTTCAAGATATCATCAAATTTGCATGCAGGCACATGATGTGGTAAATATGGCATTTTGATGTCAGTACGGACATTATAAGTTTTTGTTCATGCCACTTGGATTAAAAAATATGCCAACTATGTTCCAATCCTACATGAATCGCATCTTCAACAAACAATTATGTAAGTTCATGTTGGTATTTTTTGATGACATTCTTATTTGCAATAAAACATGGGAAGAGTATTTGAGGCATTTGGATGAATTCCTTGAAATTATAAAGGCACAATCGTTGTTTGCCAAACAGTCCAAGTGCGAGTTTGGGATGACAGAAATATTATATTTGGGACATAGCATCAACAGATATGGAGTACAAGTTCACCAAGAAAAGATTTGGGCTATTCTTGATTGGCGCCGCCAAAAACTCTCTCAGAGTTGCAAGGATTCTTTGAACTGTGCATTTACTAAAGAGGTTTGTAGAAGGTATCTCTTAGCTCAGTGCGCCATTGATGGATTTGACGAAGAATGGTTCTTTTTAGTGGAGTGAACAAGCACAACACACCTTCGATAAATTGAAGGAGGCAATGAGTATTTGTCTAGTTTTCGCACAACTAAATTTTAATAAACACTTTGTCTTGGAGTGTCATGCCTCCAAGAAGGGCATTGGCGCCATATTGATGAAAGATCAGCACCTGACAGGTTTTGAGAGTTGGAAGCTCACCCAAGGAAAACGATTATACTCCATCTATGATAAAGAAATGTTGGCCATCGTGCATGCCCAAACCAAGTTTGACAATGTCTAGTAGGTGCCAAGTTTGTTGTGCGTACTGATCACAATAGTCTAATATACTTTTTGGAACAGAGGGATCTGAATAAGACACAACAGAAAAGGGTAAGTAAGATAGAAGCCTTTGATGTTGATATTGAATATGTGAAAAAGAAGAATGTTGTGGCAGATGCTCTATCAAAAAACCAGCCATCTGTTCATTATCCTAGATTTCAGCCGATTGGAAGGCATACTTGTTGGTGGACTACTCCAAAAACACTTTTGCATGTAAGATAATGGATGGTGACATACAGGATGACCGATACAAGGTAGTTGATGACAACATCTACTACAAGAACAAGATATACTTGGTACTTGAATCGACAATGAAACATAAAGTCATGAAGGAAGTGACCTCCTTGCCATTGGTTAGGTATCCAAGATTCCTCAAAACCTATAGACAAATCAAGAACAGCTTTTTCTGGAAGGGTCTTAAGAATGATTCTTGCAATACATTTGGGAATGTGTGACGTTTCGACAAAAGAAATCTGAAAAAACATTATCGGTGAGCTTGTTACAACCATTACCAATTCCTAAACAAAAGTGAGATGACATTTCCATGGACTTCATCACCAGAGTTTCGAAGGTAAATGCCAGAGATTGTATTTTTGTGGTGGTCAACAAACTGATGAAGTATGCACATTTCTTCGCCATCTCCATCAAGTTCCAAGTTGCACAAGTGGTTGACTTATTTTTCAAGGAGGTTTTCCACCTGCACAGATTACCACAAAACATAGTGAGCGTCAAGAATAATCATTTTCTCAGCATCTTTTGGATAGAACCATTTCAATTGGCAGTGACGAAATAGTCACCTAGTACCAACTATCACCCCCAGACCGATGGACAAATAGAAATCGTGAACAAATGGCTAGAGGGGTATATCTGAAACTATGTTTCAACACAACAAAGGGCATAGGTCAAATGGCTTCATCTAGGGGAGTACTGCTACAATACCACTTACCACATGTCAATTGGGATGACACCTTTCAAAGCTCTTTACGAACATGAACCCCGCTCATTTGTGGAAATGGTTTTGGGCGATAGTCATGCGCCAAGGGAAAAGGACTAGCAACAAGGACAAGACATTTTGAGATTCCTAAAGGAAAATCTCCAGCAGGCATAGAATCAAAAAAAAGATGTCTGCTGATAGGCATCGAATTGAGAGAATTTTTGAGGTAGGCGACCTAGTATATCTCCAACTTCAACTGCACAAACAATACCCCTTAGAGGTAGGAGGCAAAGAGAAGTTGAGGCCACGATTTTATGGTCCATATCGTGTAACTCATCACATAGGCGAAGTTGTCTACGAACTTGAATTACCGCAAGAAAGTTGCATTCACAATGTCTTCCATGTATCCTACCTAAAGAAAGCCATGGGGAAAAACATCACTGTATCAGTAGACATACCACCTCTCAACGAAGAAGGGAAGTTGGTTTTGGAACTTGTTGAATCATTGACGTTCGAGAGAGGAAACTAAGGAACTGTACCATCAAGGAATCTTTGGTACGTTGGAAACATTAGCCGCTTGACAATGCCACTTGGGAAGGCGAACAAATCTTAGAACATTCAGCATTGCATATGCTTGAGGACAAGCAAATTTTGGGATGTTGGGACTGTAATGTTCCTACCATAAAATAAATAAGATATTAAAAACTTTGTTTATGGGACCAATTGATTTAGTATGTCTTAAGGACCATTTTTATTTTAATATATTCGTAGGTGTTTGTTGTGTCATGTGTCGGCCCTTAGTTTTTCCCTCGGTGTGGTATATATGTCCGTTGAGCTGGATAGTTTTGGTATGCAACTTATTTGTTTTTGTATCAGCAAATTCTGTGGAATTTGGCTATTGTTCGCCATTTCGAAGGTGAACAACCTTCCCTTCTTGGCTATCACGGTTTCGGTGGGTCTCAACCCTCACCCCATTCCATTTTGTGTTTTCAGTCTCGGATCTGGCAAATCAGAGGTTTTATCATTGTTGGAAATCAAGTGTATTTTCTTGGCATCAGTTCTATTTGTTCTAGCTTAGTCTATATTATTAATTTGTGTGACATTATCATAGGATGTAAATGCACGACATACTATTGTAAGGTCATAGAGCAAGTAAACACCACCTGGAGTTGACTTGGCACATATTGGACAATATCCGGCAGAATCAGCACCAGCAACCATCTCTGTACTTCCCCAACAGTCTATCACCTTATGACCCCTCCGTACAGCAATTATGGCACCCTTTCTTTCCCCCACACCTTATCTTGACCACCGTACACCTGCTTGACTCCACCATACAGAGTAGTCTCCACTCCACACTATACAGACATATAGCAGAAATCGCACCGTCTACTTCTATTGCTACTGTATGACATCATCTACATCCACGTTGAATGCTATCTATCATCCCTCACATTCCCCGTAAGCCTCATCACCTTCGTATGACCGTACTTGCAGCCAGTCCTCTAGTCACTTCCTCCGTACGGTATAAGCAATCTGTACGCCCCTCCCTCCGCACCCTAATCCTCAACCGTACGGACTCCCACCTGCTAACCACGTGTGGGGCAAATTTTGAATGGAACGGTCATACATAGGGATTACTCCTGTGAGCACTTGGTTAGGGACATTACATGCACTATTTTATTTCTTTGGATTATCATACTTTATTTCCTCTAAAAATGTTTAGTATTTAGCACTGACCATAGTGGCTGCCATTGGATGATCCCCTTCTGCAAGAGCGTGATAGTGACTGAGATGGTTATGAATCTTTGGATGTTGATAGCCCGAATGAGGCTTAGCTTCATAGAATGTTGTACTTTGATCTTGAGACCTCTAGATACGTGTTTGAGACTGTTGGATATTGATAGATCATGGCTTAATGATGTTTGAGACTGCTGTTATAATACTTTATTGAAATTGTTTATGCTTTTATACTACTGGTCTCTATCATTTTTTAATATGATATACAAGTACGCTGCCGCCCCCACTCATGTCCTGCTGTCCGCTGAAAATGGCCCTCTAGGAAACATCGTGTAAACACATCCCCCTGTCCCTGTCACCAAACTCGTGGAACTTCACTGGAAACAAATCCTTAATATCTAGCAGGTTTTTATAAAAGAATGAAAAACTTACAAGGTAATATAGAGATTAGAGGTACCCAATTGAACAATATCCACGATAAATGGGACAAAAATCCTTATCCTCTTGAAGATTTAAACAAAAATTGAAAAACTTATGAGGCAAATAGAGAGTTTAGGGATATCCAATTTGAAAACAAATCCTTCTCCTCTTGCAGGTCTAAACAAAATTTGAAAATTTACAATGTAAATAGAAAGACTGGGGCAACCCCATTTGAACGATATATAAGATAAATGGAAGGATATCCTTATCCTCTTGCAGGTTTAAACAAATATCGATTAGGCATATCCAATTTGAGAACAAATCCTTCTCCTCTTGCAGGTCTAAACAAAATTTAAAAATTTACAATGTAAATAGAGAGACTGGGGTAACCCCATTTGAACGATATATCAGATAAATGGAAGGACATCCTTATCCTCTTCCAGGTTTAAACAATTATCGATGAACTTATAAGGTAAATAGAGATATTGGGGATACCCAAATTCAACATTCTATAAGGTAAATGGCGAGAAATCCTTATCCTCTTGCAGATTTAGACAAAGAGAGAAGGCCGGCAAGGAGATGTGATGGCTTCGCTGATGTAAACTCTGCGGACATAAATCTTACAATCATACTTGTATAGTTTGGCTAATCTGATAAGATCGCTGGATCCAATTTTAAAAGTAGAGGAAAAAGAAAAGCAGTTGAAACGAAATACCCATAAAAACCAAGCTTTGAATTGAAAGTTAAACATGGTATTTCAGATAGAGTACCTGTCCAGTAAAAATTCTAAGCAAGCCCTGGCGAAGACGAGTGTCACTCTGCTCTGAAATTCCAAGCTGGTCTCTGACCACCTCTGACATGCATGGTCCCTTCCTCGATTTGGAAGAAGAAGAATACGAAGGACTTGCACTCTTACTACCATTACCTTTCTTCGTTGTCTTCAATCCCAGTGCTCTTCTTATCTTCGCAACCGGACTAGTCGGTGCTTTTTCTGACCGAGGACTAGTTATATATGGAAGAGTGTCATGCCTACAAGCATATGATGTTCGACAACATGTGATCAAAATCTCATACGCACTTTCTTTCAAATACTCATCAGAGACATCCAAATCTCCAAATGGCCAACTCAATTCTGAGGCTTCCGGAATTCTGAAATGGCCATTGTCTTCCTTTTCGGTTGCACAAGCCATGCTCCTCTTCAAACTACAATTACTTCTTGATTTGTTTTTGAAACATCACTCTACTTTTGGCCTGCGATTTCAAGGTACTAATTACCAAATTCTGATATAAATGAGGCCCGAGAAGCCTTCCACTAACTTGCGAACTAGCTTCGCTTTGGGTTTTTCCGCACAATATAAAAAAGCAAAAGTTGTCAGCCCATTGAAGCGAAATGGAGAGACAAAAACCCGGGTATGTACGATAAACAACGAACATATGTTCAATCGCTAGTTTTTTCTATTTAACAGTATTACTTTGTCAGTGTCTCAAGTGTTTGTCCCATTCCGTTTCTTGGTTCAAAACACAGGGATTCACGCTACATTGTATACCTTGTAGCATAATGCAAGCTTGAGAAATTTGTTTGTTCGACAAGGACGAAGTGCAGGAATTTCCAAGGTAAAAACAATCTGGGCAATCATATAATGCCGATTCAAAATTGTTTTAAGTTGGTGGCCTCTTTGAATTCCTTGTAATTTGTCGTTTTGGAATTGATCAAGAAACAAGAGCTCTAGTTGAGCTCGAGCTACGTGATGGTTAGAAAGTATATAAAATAGATGGAGGTTCTTAGGTGCTTATGACCATGTTGTCAAAACTTATAATGGGTGTAGCTGAATGGTTGTAGTGGCTTAGTCTCAAGATGTTCAGATCTTTGGCAGGCATGAATTGCCTAAAAATTGTAAATATTTACTTCTACTTAATAAAATATAAAAATTACTTAGAAAAAATAGAAAAAAAATAGATTGAGGTTTTATTTGTAAAATACATTAAAAATTACAAATTAATCAATTTTAAATATTTGATCTTCTTTATGTTGTCTTATTGTATTAAAAAATATTATTAAAATATTCAATATTTTTAAAATATTATTAAAAATCATATTTACATTATATACAATAAAATCATTTATTTATATATTACATGTGATATGATATAATAATCATTTTATATATAAAAATAAGTTATTAACCATTAATATGTTATATTGCATATCTTAAGTTTTGTATTGATTAATTTATTATAAACTTTTAAAATATTAAAAATAAAAAAATAAATTGAAAGAAAAAATAAATTTAAAAATATAAATTGGTGACAAGTGTAATTGATTTGGAATTAATGTTGATAATTAATATTGATTAGACATTTATTTGTGAGGTGGAAGATAAAATGATTATCTTTTTTAAAGTTAATCCACTTGTCACAAATGTTGAAAAGATAAAGTTCTAATTAATGCATTCATTAACTAATGTTAGAAAAATATTTGAATTTTTGTTGGAGAAAATTGAATATTACCCCTACAAAAATAGAGATCAACCAATCACAAATAAAGAATTAATGTTTCAAAATTCATTTAAAAATAAATCATTGTAAACTTTAGTAATATGTAGACTTTGCTCATAAAATATAATTGATGACCATAACCAAAAACATTTATACCTTGCCTATGATAGGCAGGGACTAAAAATTATGACACTCTTGTGAGGATTCTAATGTGAGGAAGAAGTTTCCAATTGAAGATATAACAAGTTTCCCCATGAATACAGAGTCAATGAAAAAATGAAGATTGATATTGTCATGGAAATTTGATTGAAATTATGCTTTTTAATTATTATTCTATTAAATAAATATACTAATTAATAAATGGTTATTTTTAATAATATGATTAATAAATAAAATATTTAATGATAAATAGATGGTAGTGATCAGCCAAAGTTATTTGTTCAAACAAAATTTTAGCAAAGCTTAATTTTGTACAATTATAAGTATATCACCAAATAAATTTAATGAAATTGTTTTGAAATATGTGTTTTATTTATATTTATATTTTGTTGGTTTTAGAAGTGATGTAGAATTGTAGTCTTTTTAGAAAGTTTATAAAATCTTCATTATTGTATTTTGTGAGCTTTTAATTGTGATTAATGCAAAAAATATAAGTGGCACATAATGACTTAGTACTTGCCTTTAGCTTTTATATAGATATAATTTTAATTTAATAAATTTATTATAGTTTATAAAATATTTTAATTAATAAAATATTAGATAATTAGAATTAATTATAATTTAAATTTTAAATTTATTTATAAATATAATTATCAATATATATGTTCTATTGTATATATGTCATCTAATAAAAAATAATAATATTTTTATAATAATAATATATAATAGTATTTCTTAAACTATTATATAATATATGAAGATATCTTTTTAATAGTTTTAATTAAATGACAAATATTATATTATAAAAATATATAATATTAAAATAATAATATATAATAGTATTTCTTAAACTATTATATAATATACGAAAGATATCTTTTTTTAATAGTTTTAATTGAATGACAAATATTATATTATTAAAAAATGCAATATTAAAATATTAAAATATTAAACCAAATCATTGACATTAAAAATATTAAACATTTATGAATCATATTCACCTTAATAAACATTAACTCTTATTTAGGTAAAATCATTCAAAAAGCAACACTACAACTTTGTCGCTCTACAAGTTTGTCGCTCAAACTTTGAATTTGAATTTTGAATTTGGTTGATGGCAGACCCTGTGCCTTGCTCGGAGCTGCAACACGTGCTTACAATTTGCAAGGATTTGGAGGACAATCAAGAAGGTAGTGGGACCATTGGTGTCGATGGGGAGATTTTGGCCGAAACGGTTGCTTTGGACAGTAGTGGCTCCGTTGGTGGTCCTCGGAAGGGCAGTCAAATGCTGACAGATGAAACCCTGTCAGGTTGGAAGAACGTGCTTGTTGGTCCCTCAAAGACCAATGTCCTTACAAAGGATCCCAAGATTTCCCATGGTCTAAATGGGCCTGTAATTTCCCTCCCGGATTGTTTGGTGGACAATGTGACATCTGGCCTTAAACCATGTGTTGTTGGCAGATTTGTGGCATTTTGACCTACTATTGAGATGGTGCACAAATGGGTCAGTCGAAGATGGAGGGTCAAGGGTAGTGTTGATGTCTCTGCAATACCTAGTGGCCTTTTCTATTTCAAGTTCACTTCGGAGGAGGATATCAACCTCATTCTCTCTGGTACTTGGTATTATGGGAAGCATTGTCTTGCACTAACTAAATGGCATCCAGGCTTTGATGCTTGTGCTGAGTTGAACAAACTTGCCCCAGTTTGGGTTAGACTACCGGGTCTGCCACCGAAATTTTGGGATGATAAGATCCTAAGGTGGGTGGGGAATTCCTTTGGTCATTTTCTCATAGCGGACAAGGTGACAATGCAAAAAATACGGCTGGTTTATGCAAGGTTATGTGTGAATGTTGCCTTAAATCGTGCACTCCCCATGATGGTTACTTTGAAGACTAAATGGGGGGAGAGAATCCAGCCCATAGAATATGAGAATGTGGGCCTATTCTACCAAAAATGTGGTCACTTTGGACATCTTATTGTGGATTGTAAGATCCAATTGCAGAAGGACAAGTAGAAGGAGGGCTCTCTAGGGATTGTTATGGAAGCCTTAGGGGAATCTTTTGATGCCCAAAAGCAGGTTGTTCATTCTATGGAGATTCCCCTAGTGCATCCCACTTTGGACAATAATGTTCGTAGGGAGGGAGTTGCTTTGGAGGATAAAAAGAAAATGGATGATTACCCCTTTAGAAGGGAGTTAGAGGAACTCTTGAGTTCACCCATGAGGGGGCCTGGAGATGGTAAACTATTGGAGGAAGGTGAAATTGTGACTCCCCACCCTCTTTCTAGTACCCCAGCAATTTAGGGAGGTGACAGCCAGCAAGATATGATGGTTGCAGGTAGTGTTACTCAGGAGAGAGTGTGTACCCCATTAACGATGGTTAAAGCTTCCCCAACAGAGATTGCAGCAAAAGTGATGGAAAGCATTGACAAGGCTAAGAAGGAGCTTAGCCCTACCTCACTACATGATGAGGATAATGGGGAATGGGAGGTTCAGAAAAAGAAGAGGAGGGGGAGAAAAAAACTAGATGTAGGTGCTAGTGGGAGAGCTAGAAGACTATCTAGTAGAGCAACCAAGACAAAGCAAGCAACAAGGGATGTGGCCAATGGGAAGCAACTTACACTGGAGATAGTTACTAGAGGTAAGAAATGAAATTCCTCTCTTGGAATTTAAGGGGGTTAAATAACCCCTAGAAACAATATGCTCTGAAACAATGCATATTTCAAGAAAAAGTTGATTGTGTTTTAATACAAGAAACTAAAATGTCTAGTGCTAGTTTTGATAGAATAGTTAGCCATATCTAGTCATGTGCTGAGTATCTTCATAAGGATGTTGATGGTGCCTCGGGAGGTATTTCTACTATGTGGAATCTGAATTCCATGAAGGGAACTAAGGTTTGGAAGGATAAAAAAATTATATTCATAGATTTCCATTCTAGCACTCATTGTTGGGGGTTGATCAACATCTATGCTTCTAATAGCAAAGTAGGAAGGAAGGATACATATGATGAATTGGCTAGGATTGCTGAAACTATGAAGGATAAACAAATGATGTATATGGGAGACTTTAATACCCCCTGTATCATTCAGAGAAATTGGGTGGAAACAGGGACTTCCTAGAAAGCTTGCAAGACCTTAATGACTTTATTAGTAGAATGGGTTTGATAGATGTGGAAATGAGAGGGAAACCATATACTTGGACTAACAAAAGAAAGGGAAAGGACCTTATTCAACTTAGACTGGATAGGTTACTAGTGACAGGAAACTGGAATAGACTTGGGAACTCTCATCTTGAGAATCTTACTAGAATTGCTCCAGATCATTCCCCTATAATCTTCATGTGAGAGGATGGTGTGAAAAGTGGGCTGACACCTTTCAGATATGAAATTATGTGGCAGTCTCACCCAGAATTCAAAGAGCAAGTTCAAGACTAGTGGAATATTAGGATTGATGGTACTACGATGTACAGATTGACCCAAAAACTTGACCACATAAGGAGGAATGTGAAGAGTTGGTCTAAGGAGTCATTTGGTGACCTATTCAAAACTAAGGGTGATGTGGAGGAAAAGCTGAAAAAACTCCAAGGGGAGATTGTTGAAGGGATCAACCTGGACTATGCAACTCAGGAAGTGGAGGAGTATAGAAAAAAGTGGAAGGAAATTCTCTTGAGGGAGGAAATTTTCTAGAAACAAAGATCCAGAATTTAGTGGCTTAAAGAAGGAGATAAGAACACAACCTTCTTTCACAGGTCAGCCTCTAACCATAAAAGAAGAAATACTATTGTTATGTTGGATGGGGAAGGGGGAAGGGTCCTTAAGGACTAGGAGGAGATGGGAAAACATGTGGTGGAATACTTTAGCAAGGCTTATGTCAAGGACAATAAAGCTATGAATCTGGTGATCAGAAGAAGTTTGATTAATACGATTCCATAGGTTCTAGGAATGGAGGTGAACAACCAGATTCTTTGCAATATCACGGAGGAGGAGGTGAAATGTGTGGTGTTCTCTATGAAAGCTTATAAGGCTCTGAGGCCGGATGGGTTCCCCCCTACATTCTTTCAGCATTTCTGGGAGATTGTTAAACCAGAATTGGTCTGGGCTACTAGATATTTTTTTAGAACAAGTAAAATGTTAAAAAGGATCAATAAGACCTTTATTGCATTAGTGCCTAAAATCTCCACACCAATGTGCCTGCTAGATTTTAGACCCATCAGTTTATGTAACACTATTTATAAGATATTTGCTAATGTCTTGGTGAACAGAATAAAGCCTTTTTTGGAAAGAATAATTGGCAGTCCATAGAAAGGATTTGTTCTAGGAAGACAGATTCTAGATGCAGCTATAACCACACATGAGGTTATTCACCCAATGGAGAAAAACAAAAAAAATCAGGGATGGCATTCAAATTGGATATCTCCAAGGCTTATGATAAGGCTAAGTGGGGTTTTCCTTTTGAGGTGCTTGAAAGAGTGGGGTTTAGTAACAAAGTAATAAACCTAATCAAAGTGATGGTTGGCATAGTTCAATACTTTTTCCTCGTAAATGGTTCTCCTTGGGGCAACTTTGGGGCAGAGAAAGGACTTAGGCAAGGTGACCCACTCTCCCCACACCTCTTCATTATGATTTTTGAAGTTCTAGGGAGGTCTTTCTATAAACTTGTCAATACTGGTTGTGTTAAAGGGGTTAAGTCGGCTACTATAGTAGATACAGAAGTCCTATAGCAATTTGTTGATGATAGATTTCTATTTGGAGAATCTTCTGTTATAGAGGCTCAAGCTTGGAAGACTATTCTACACAATTATGAAGAAAGCTCAGGTTAGCAAGTCAATTATCATAAGAGTAAGATTTATTTCTTTGATACTAATGCCTCATTACAAAGGAGGATAAGAAATATTCTAGAATTTCAATTTGCTAGCCTCTCGGATACTTACCTGGGATTACCACTAACCACTAAGGAAGTGACCAATGAATTCAGGAATACGATAGTGGAGAGAATTCAGAGAAAACTTGCAGGATGGAAAGGGAAGATACTAAGCAATGCTGGAAAGCTACAGTTACTTTCAGCGGCTCTTCAGGGTATCCCCATTTATTTCCTATCCCTTTTCAAAATTAACCAAAACATGGTGGAGAAGATTGAGAAGATACAAAGGAATTTCCTATGGTCAAGGACACAAGAGAAAAATAAAATGAGTCTAGTCAAGTGGGAGGAGGTGTACAAACCAAAGAATAGGGGGGGGGGGGCTAAGAGTGAGAACAATTCGAGACCTTAATAAGGCTCTACTCATGAAGATTGGCTAGAGATTAGGGGAAGACAATACGAGTTGGGCGAAAATTATGAAAGCTAAATATCTATCAAATTCCCCTTTCAATTGGAATCTATTTAATAATGACCTTCTAGGAGGGTCTAAAATTTGGATGAATATAGTCAAAAGCAGAGATTTGTTAAGGGAAGGGACAAGGTGGATTGTAGGAAATAGTTTTAGTATTAGATTCTGGGAAGACAAGTGGATGGGAGGGAAATCGTTGGTCTTCAGCAAATTTAGAAGGTTAATGGAGTTGCTTAAAGAAGATGTGGAAAGTAGAGTTGGAGATTATATTGATCAGGGGAGGAAGTGGAGGAAACTTGTTAAGGAAACTCACTCTCAAGAGGACATTCAACTTCTCAAGGAATTAGAAGAATTGGTTGGGGAACAGAGAATCCCTATGCTTTTCCAAGAGGATACCATTGCTTGGGATTTAACTCCAAGTGGTAGTTTCACTATTAAATCAACTTACATACACTTATTTAGCAAGGATCCTTGCCCACAATTGTGGAGTAAGGTTTGGATTAGTAACCTAATTCCTAAAATTAATTTCTTTTGGTGAACAGCTCAACATGGCAAAATTTTAACACTAGACAATTTGAAAAAAAGAGGTTTTTATATTACTAACCATTATTGTCTCTACAAGGAGGAGGAAACCATAACTCACCTATTTCTAGAATGCCAATTTGCCTATGAGATCTAGAGTAGAGTCTGGGAGAGATTTGAATTAAATTAGGTTATGAATGACAATTTGGGACAATTTGTGGAGAATTGGAGCTATCCCTTTGCTCACCCTAGATTGAATTTGCTATGGAAGATGATTCCACCATATGTGTGTTGGCACATATGGAAAGAAAGAAATAATAGAACATTTAGGGAGGAGAATAAACTAGTGGAGGTGGTCTTTGGAATAATGGAGAAATTGTTGAAGGAGAATTTAAGAATGGCTAGATGTAAGATGCCAAAGAAGGAACCAAGTAGACAAGAAGGACTAATGGCTGAAAAATGGGGTTGTCATGAGGATTTTTTCCTATTTGATAACTCAAAAATGATGAAGAGACAGAAAATGAAATGGAGACCACGCACCCTCTCACATTTTAAACTAAATTTTGATGGTGTTGCCAGAGGAGGAATAGGAGCAGTGAGAGGAGTGTTGTAAGACAGGAATGATGATGCGCTATTGGTCTATGCTGGGAAAGTGGGAAATGGAAGCAATAATCTGGCAAAAGAAATGGCATTAGTGTGGGGCCTTCAATTGATTAGGGAAATGCAAATTAAGGAAATAATAATTGAGGGGGACTCCAAGTTAATCATTGATATGGTCAAGGGAGTCACCCAACCAAGATGGAATATTCAAAATATCATAAATGATATTAAGCAAATGTTAGAAGGAATGGAAAGTGTCTACCTGCAACACATTTATAGGGAGGGGAATAAGGTGGTAGACGTAGCAACTATTGAGGGGTTTAAAACCATGGCAATCATGTGCTAGAGGGATATGGGTGATCTCAATGATGATTTTATGTCATTGATAACCAAGGAAAGAAGTGAGAATATTATTCAATGATGATTATTAAATTTAGAGTTAGGACCAAATTTGGCAATTTTGCGATGATGTCTGCTAAATTTAACAAAGCTCTATTAGGAATGAGGAGACATGGTCATACAAACAAAATAAGGAGTGAAGACAAATTAAGAGAGATGTCATTTCATAATTATGGAAACACATCGCGGAGTTCAAATTACACCCCATTTAAAAGTACGAAGGATATCATTTATCAGACTATCAGAGATTTTCGGGGTGTGAATATTATGATGCTATGTAATCATGAATCCCATAATAATTTCACATGGGAATTTGAGACTTATCAAGCATGGGTCTGGAAATTTTTTTTGGTTTAGTGTTAAAGGGCTTAAGGTGAATAGTAGTTGCAAAGATATCGCAGAAGATGAAGTTCAAATGCTCATTACTGAAGAAGGGGAGGTGGAAATTGGCAAAATTGAGATGAGTGGTGACTTGAATCGGCTGGAGCCCACGAAGATTGAGAACTTCAAAGATAAGATGGCCACCTAGTTTTTGTTGAAAGAAGGGGGTTTTTTTTTCCCTACATGCAGTCGATGGCAAGGTACGATGAGAATTGTGCCCTCCAATTTGTCAATGGGTGGAATGACAGAAAGGTCACCATTAATGGAATCACCTTCCAAGTGACTGAGGAAGTGATTGCCATGGTGACTAGCCTTTCAATGAGAGGGAAGAAATGGAAAAAGGTCACTAAAATTGCTGACAAGGTCAGCATGAATAATTTCTTTGTAGAAGATGAGGAGTCGGTTCAATATAGAGGAGGATTTAAAAGGGACAAGCTGCCAGCCCCATGGGACGATGTGTGCTTGGTTCTCATGAGATATCTAACATTGGAGGGTAGGTTTAGTGTCTGTTACTACTGCCATTTCCCTTTGTTAAATCATTTCAGAAATAGGAATTTCATTTCTATCCCATTTTATCTTTTGCATTCTCTTGAGGATATGGTTGTGGATATTAGGGAAAAGAGAAGTAAGGGCAAAACTATACCATAATCCATCAAAGCCTAATTTTTTGCCTCTACCAATTTCACCTTGCCCTATGTCCCCCGAGGGTGGTGGTGGTTGACAACCATCACCATCACCAGAATTCACCCCCTAGCACTAGTACTGGTACAAAAATTCACACCCCCCGCCCCTCCCCTTGTAGAGAAAATAAGAAAAAGAAAAAAATTGATACGGTTTTGGAGCAAAGGGGTAATAAGAAAATAAAAGTTAGAAAATCCATTGAGGTGGATGAAGAGGATTTGGAAGAGGAGGCCGAAGGGCAAGGAGGAGATCTGGAAGACTTGCCCAATCCTAGGCAAGGCATAAACAAAAATCCAACAGATTTAGGGTGGAGGAGGTTGAGGAGGAAAACTCTGAAAATAATAAAGAAGAAAGGGAGGAGGAAGAAGGAGGAGGTAAGGAGGAGGTGGAAAGAAGTATAAACTCGAAAGATAATTTTGTTAATAATGCACAGACTCAGGTTTTTGCTGGTAATGTTGATACCATGAAGGTTACACATGTGTCTGCAAGCTTTTCCCTCCAACCCATAACCTTCTGTGAAGAAAGCAGTAAAATGGATACCTCCCCCATAACCATTTCATCCCCAGCCAAGGAAAATTCTAAGGTTTTGTAGGATAAAATCCAGGTCCAGAACACCAAGGAGGAAATAAGGAAGATGGAAATGGAAACCAAGGAAGTGACTGAGGAGAAGGTGGAGTAGTATGCCAAGTTGGAAAAGAGGGTTAAAATTTTAGAGGAAGGGTTCTTTGTCTTCTCTAAATTTAACCTCAAAGTCACCCACGCAATGACCACTACCCTCCAGCTACTGGCGTAGGAAAAGGAGGATACTGGAATGGATATGGAGGACCATAAGCTACTCTTTAAATTCCTTGCTGATGACTGGTCTTAGATTCTACTAGCTGCAAAGGGGAAAGAGAAAAAAGAAATTTAAGTTTTTTAGTTTAATGGGATCCTTGGATCCAAGACTTTTGTGCTTATCTTTTGTTTTTGGTTTTGTTGGTATCTAGTTGTAATTAAGACTTGGTGTTGGCCTGTTCTGCCAACAGTTATCTAGTTGAACTTTTGTAGTTTTAGATCTTCTAGACTTTTTAGTTTAGTTGTTCCTAGTATTTTGTTGTTTAGTTTCTAGCTGAAGACTCTCTAGCTTTTCGATGTGTTAGATATTTTTTTGCTTGCTAGTGGACATTGCTCGTAATGTGTTGGTTACCAACTTTTTGTTTGTAAGGGTTGACCCCCTAATTTTGGTCGATTTTTATTTCAAAAACATTCTCTTAAAAATTATTAGTTTTACAATCTACATGGAAAATATAAGAAGCTAAATGAGTTCAACCAATTAAATCTTAGAAAAATAATTTCTTAAAATTGTAATGTTAACAATCATGCATCTATGTTATGCAACATATTAGTTCGATAAATAACTTTAATATCAATAAAAATGTATTTATGTAGTTTTAGAATATGAAAATATATTTAAAGCTTATAATTAAAATGTTGAAACAAATAATAGTAAAATATTAAATTATTTTAACAAAGTTAAGATTTTTTTAGAATTTAGTATTATGACAAAAAAAATCCAAGAAAGCTAATAAACATTAATTTTAAACAAATGAATTTGGCCACAAAATTTTATTCTTAAATAAAATTTAAAAAAATCCAATCTTATCAAGGCTTGCATTTATGAGTAGTTTTGTTAATTTTTAAATTTATATATTTTAATTAAAATAAATATGTTTATGTTTTATTCCTTCAAATGATAATATTACTAATTAAATATATAGAAAATAATAATAAATTATCATTATTATTTTATAAAATAATAGACTAACAAATTAAAATTTAAGAAATTAAAAATTATAAACTAGTATATTGAAAAATATATTATTATATTCATTTTATTTTTTATTTTTAAATTAAATTAATATTCAAATGTATTAAATCAATATATTTCTCATAACTTTAATAGAATTTATTTCAAATATATTCAAATAATTTTTCATAGTTAAACTTTAGGCTTAAATTTAGAATGATGGACATTTCTGAAGAGCCTCAATTTCTAAATTAGTGAAATTGGTGATAGATGCATTCATAAATTAGTTTAAAGTTATATATTTTATAACTCACTTTATAAAATGGTGGTTATGAACCATTTACATTAAAAGGAAGTGAGAACAAAGCGATGAGGAGTGGTGGATGTCAGTTGGGCTAGGGCTCAATTTTTAGCCCATGTTTGCTATTTGCCCCTTTTTTTGATATTCTTCCCTATTCTTTTTGGATTGACGAATGTTGGACAAAGTTAGTGTGGGTTCCAGATTTTGGAGAGCATTTGCAAAAAAAATTGGATTGAGGTTTTTATTGTTTGCATGGTAGGGCCTGTGATTTCTTCTGCATTAGTAAGGACAAATGGTTCTTCTCCAACTATGCATGCAATGAGATCTAAATCATTTTATTCAGGGGAGAGCTCCAAGATGAAAAAAGTTAATGGTTTTTTTCTGTGTAGCAATGATCACCTTGTTCTAGTTATTCCTCCAATGGTGATGATAGAGGTCATTGAATATTGGACCAAGCATGCTTTGATATGCAAATTTTGTGGAATCCAAATTTCCTTATCTTCTCTTGAGGCATGGATCTGTCGCTTATGGTAGGTGGAAGGAGATATGGAGATCATGCTAGCTGGGAATAGCTATTTTTTTGTTGTATTCTTATGCATGTCTGATCATGATCATGTTTTTGAAGGAGGGCCTTATTTTTACAACCATGTGGGGTTATTTGTCAAACCCTGGCATTCAAGATTTGATCTTATTGAGGATCTCCCTTTAACAGTGCTAGTTTGGGTTTGCTTGCCTCGCCTTCCCTTGGAATTTTGGTGAGAAGATATCCTCTGTTAAATTGCTGCTTTTCTAGGAAAGCCAACTACGATTGCGCATCAATCCCTCGATAAAAAGGTTATTTTTTTGTTAGAATTTGTGTTGAAATTAATTTGAATAACCTATTACCAGATTCTTTGGAAAATTGTCTTAGGGATTCTTCCTGGGTGCAGTAGTTAGATTATGAATCCCTCCCTTTTCGATGTCAGATATGTCATGAGTATGGTCATTTACAACATCAGTGTCCTTGCAACTTGACTTCCAAAGGAGTGGATGGTTCTACGATCAACAATGGTGGTGGTCTGGCAAAAGCTGTAGGGAAAGGACAAGCTCAGATGGATAATACAACCATGGGGAAGAATCAGCTAGATGCTACAGGAAAGGGAAAGACTCAAATGGAGGATAAGGATGGATTTACCCCTACTTTCCCACGAGCTAAGGGGCAAGGTCAAAAGAAGCCTTTGAAAGATAGATTATTTGGTTCAGGTTTTAATTGAATTGAGGTGCTAGATAGTATGGTTTTAGAGGAGGGTATTCCTCCTAGTATCTCTTCTAACCCCATTTTCCCAGATGAGGGACTTTCACCTAATGATGCTTGTGGGGCATCCCAGGTTGTGGTACATCAGAACTATGAGGTCCCTGTAGCTCTTGTGTTATATGCTCCGGTGACACTTGTAGTGTCAGAGGATAATGATGTTGTCCTAGCAGACTTGGTTAAGGATGTCCTAGCATCTGGTAAGGGTCAGGGGTCTCCTCTCCCCTTGAGGTTGATGCATAGACCCTTTAAGAGGGTTTCCTTTACTCCTCCTCTAAGGAGTGGGCACAAAATAGACCAAGAGAAGATTAAACTCACAAGAGATATATTGATAGAGTTTGGGTTAGTGAAACCATTGGATGCTCATTTCCCCCATTCTACTCAATGATGATTATTCTCTCATGGAATGTTAGGGGGTTGAATAACATCCCTAGACAAAAGGTTATTCAAAATTTGGTGGTTGATCATTCTCCTAATGTTTTTTTGTATCGAAGAGACTAAGCTCTATGTGGAGTCTATGGTCCGATATGCCTCTAGCATTTGGACTCATGGGAAATTCTAGTGTGTTGGGGCTATGGGTAGTAATGGTGGTTTGGCTATCTTTTGGGATCCACAAAAAATTTCTCCCCTTGGTTGGGTGTCTTCTCACTCAGCTCTCTCTATGATGGCTTCTGCTTTGGACTCAGGAGAGGTAATCATGATTACGAATTTGTATGTGCCTGTTGATTTTTTCGGAAAGGAGGAACTTTGGAGGCATATTCAGTATGTTAGAATTTGTCACCCTTTTCATCCTTGGGTGTTAGTAGGAGACTTCAATTTAGTTTTAAGTTTGGAGGAGAAGAAAGGTGGTGTGGCTAGATTGGGGCCTTCTTCTATTCTTCTTTGGCAACACATATTGCTTTTACACCTCTCTGACATTAAGCCTTTTAATGGTCTCTATACTTGGAATAATTGAAGGACTGGGATTGATGCTATCTCAGAATGTCTAGATAGATTTCTTGTTTCTTGTTTTTGGGTTAGTGGCACCCTTAGTCTCTCTTTGAAAATTCTAGACTGGAGGGGTTCTAATCATTGTCCAATTGGGTTTTTATTTCAAAGTGTCCACCTTTTAAGTTCCAGTTGATGTGGCTTCGTGATTCCTTTCTTCATGATCTTGTTTAATGTTGGTGGAGAGATAGCACTCTTGCTTATGGTACTACTATGTTTTCATTTTCTAAAAGGCTTCAATATGTTAAAAGGTAGCTCATGATATGGAATAGATAATGTTTTGGGAACCTTCACTCTATGAAGAAGCTTTCTTAGGAAGATCTTAATGTCATCACCAAGCATATTAGAGATCGAGGTTTCTCGAAGGATCTTGGAAGGGTTGAATCCCCTGCTTCTCGAGCTCTAGAAGAATGGGAACTTCAAGAGGAAATTTTTTGGAAGCAAAAGGCTAGAGTTGATTGGCTCCAGAAAGGTGACAAGAACACTACTTTTTTCCATAAAACTTTGCAATCTAACCAAAATTAGAGCAATATTTCTTCATTGGTTAATTCTCAAGGTATCCAATTGACTTCCTTGCTAGCTTTGTTCCAAGAGGTTACTCAGTACTTTTCTACCCTCTTCTCTAAGGACTCTCCTCCTACTGATAATGAAGAAAATATTATTTTGTCTTGTATTCTTTCCCTTATTACTCAGGAAATGAATGATTATCTCATGTGACTGATCTCTTTGGAAGAGCTAGAGGAGGTGGTCTTTGGCATGCCTAAGGGAAAGGCTCCTGGTCCTGGTGGCTTTGGAGTTGAGTTCTTTCAAGAATTCTGGGACATCATTAATCATGAGTTTTTGGAGGTGGTTAAGGAATCCTATTCTAGAAGCAGATGCTTTGGGCATTGAATTCTACTTTCCTAACTCTTATTTCAAAAAGAGAGGGGGCTAATCAATTGGAGTTCTTTAGACCAATTTCCTTATGTAATGTGGTTTACAAAGTCATTACTAAGTTGATTGTTGAGAGAATTAAAAAGTGGCTCCCCATTATTATCTCAAAGGAACAAGGTGGTTTTTTTGCTGGAAGACAAATTTTGGATAGGGTGGTTCTTGCTACTAAGGCTATTCACTCTATGTCTAGTTCAAGGGAGAGATTAATGTTTGTTAAGCTAGATATGGCTAAGGCCTACGATAGAGTTAAATGGAGTTTCGTAAGGAATATTTTTCTTACCTTTGGCTTTAGCTCTGACTGGGTGAGTTTGACTATGAGTTGTGTTACTTCTCCCTCTTTTTCAGTTCTTCTTAAAGGTCAACCTTCCCAACTATTTGATGCCTCTAAAGGTCTCCACTAGGGTGATCCTCTCCCCCCCTATCCTTTCATCATCATGGCTAAGGGCTTGGGTAGATTCATTAAGAATCAGGTGTCGTGGAATTCTATTTAGGGGTGGTAGTGGGGTAATGGTTTACCTACTCTTTCTCACCTTCAATTTGTTGATGATTCTACTCTTGCGGTTCTTGCTATGATCAAGGAAGCTGAAGCCTTTCGATATACTCTAGATATTTATTTGGTAGCTTCAGGTCAAAAATTTAATGAACACAAATCTTCCATTTACTTTTGTAACACTCCTAATTCTATTCAACAAAGGATTGTTGATATCCTATAATTTCAGATTGGGTCACTTCCTTTTACTTATCTTGGCATCCCTATTATTGTTTCTAGGTAGCCACGACTCTTGTGGCAAAATTTGATTACCAAGCTTCAGGATAAGGTGAATCATTGGACTCATAGATGGCTTTCTATTTATGCTCGGGTTACTCTTCTTCAATCTATTATTCAATCTCTTCCTACTTGTAGAAGCATGGTTTAGGTTGCTCTTGTTTACTTTCTCAAGGAGTTTGATGCTCTTTCTTAGCAATTCCTTTGGAGTGGTAATTTGCACAACACTAAATGGAGTTTGATTAGCTGGGAGACTATTTGTAGGCCTAAAAAGGAGGGTGTTCTTGGTCTTGGTCTTCGATTAGCTCTTTTGAGTAATCAACCATTGGCTACTAAGCTTTATTGGTGATGGTGCTCTGGACAACATCAAATTTGGGCTTGTAATTATCACCCATAAATATTTTTTTGGTGTTGATCCTTGCTCTATTTTTGCACTGCCTCTTGAAGGTCGTGGCTCTATGGTTTGGCATACTCTAAAGACTAGTATTGTGTTAGTCAAGAGAGGTTTGTTCTAGATATGTAAGGGAGGCTCTGAGGCTTTGTTTTGGTCTAATGCTTGATATAGATTCCCACCCATATTATCCATGCACCCTCATCTTTAGACTCTCTATGACTCTTTTCATGCTACTGTATGGGATAAAATGGCCCATTACAGAACTCCTTATCAATTGGGACCTGTTGTTGGTTATAGATGGAAGTACTCTTCTAATTAGCCTCCTAGAGGCATAGAGGTGGATCGTCAGGAGCTTTCTTAGATTTTTCCCTCTAGGGAGTGTTCCTCTTTGCTAGGACCAGATGTTTTGGCTTGGGGAGGTACCTTGTCTGGTAAATATCATGCCTCTATTGGGTATTAGGAGGTAACAATTATTTAGGGACGCTGAGCTCCCTTGGTGGAAGCAAGTTTGGAATAAAGTTTCTTGGTCCAAGTGCAATTTTTTCATGTGGCTAGTGGCTCACAACTGTTGTCTTATGTGGGATAATCTTTGTAAATGTGGATTTTAGGGCCCTTCTTATTGTGTTTTGTGTGGTAATGGGGAGGAGTCTATCTCCCATATGTTCTTCCATTGCTCCTTTTCTACTCAGTTACGACACCTTTGGTGGAGTGCTTGGGGTTGCTCTTGTAGGCATGCTTCCTCTTTGCCTAAGTTCTAGGCCCACTTGGGTGGTGCTCCCTCCAAGTCTTCTCCTCTCCATGCTGCTTGGATTGTTGGCCCATCATTCATTCTTTGATGTATCTGGCTGGAGAGAAAACATTGAATCTTCCAAGATGTTTAGATTGATCTGATGCATCTTTGGTGGAAGCTCTCACATTCTCTTCAGGAAACTATTCAAGTGAAGTCTGCGCTAGATGAGAGTATGCATATGGTTGATCTTGCTATATGTAATTGCCTCAATTTTCATCTTTAGGATGGGGTTGTAGCTCAATGGTATCAAAAAGTGCGCAAGCATCCTTGGCAATAGAGGAAAGGATAGGTGAATTGGGATGGGCATTGGACTCCTCCTCCCCATGGAATTCTAAAAATTAACACTGATGGTTCTTCCTGGGGGAATCCAAGCCCTATTGGTATTGGGGGAGTGGCTCGTTGCAGTTTTGGTGATGTTAAATTCTTTTTCTCAGTGCATAAGGGTGATTACACTAACAATCTCATGGGGGTTCAAGCCATTTTATATGCTATGGAACATTATTTTTTGTGACGATGGCACAAGATTATCTGTGAGTCCAACTCCCAAGTGGTGGTGAACTTGCTTTGCTCATAGGAGCTTGAGGATGTTAGGTGGCAGCTAGCCACTTTTGTTAATCAAACTCTTCTCTTTTGTACCCGTCTTGAGTTCATTAGGTTTACTTAAATTCACGGTGAATGGAACAAAGCTGTTGATTATTTGGCCAAATGGGCTTCTAGTCATGTTTCAGGCTAGAATATTATAGATAGAGGACAACTTCCCTTTAAGATGGTGCAAGAATTTGATGAACTTGTTGCTTAGGATAGAGCTCCTTTTTGACCTCTCCTTTTTGTAATTCTTTACGTCTTAATAAATTTTTACCCCTCTTTTTCCAACTTACTTTATAAAAAAAAAAAAAATTAAATTGTTAAAGATATTGCTAAAATTTGATTGGTTAAAAAGGCGAAGTTTAATCATGTAATACCCTCCTTTACTATCATTGTAGACTTCATTGTTAAAGTTCTATCTAACTCTTATGTGGACATGTTATTTGAAATATGATACTTTGATATATAGGGTAATTGATTATACCAAATAGTATTTTTTATTTAATTACAAAGATGATACTTTTATGTGTATATTCGATGATTATGATTACCTTCGTAACTTACTCTTAGTCAGTAAATGTAATTGCTTCCATAATGATGTCATATGATATGCCTTCAAATGATGATGATGAATTGTTTATATTAGAATATAATGATACTTATACTCATGATTTATTGATTATACTTACCTCATATTTTCATGTGTATGGTGTGTGTGTCTTATTATATTTATGTCTGATGTGTCTAATGGGGTTGATTTAGGGAGTCATAGTCACCTACTAATCAAAATCTGCTTGATGTACCACTCTCCACCATTTCTTGTTTAGCTTAGATGTATATGCACATGTACATGCTCATCTTTTATACATGTATACATGTATTGGACATCGACTTCTTTGAATTGCCAGGATGAGCATGCCCTATCACAATAAGTCAATGGTAAGAATGTAGAGATAATGTTCAGGTCTAATCCCAACCATAGCCTAATTACTTGCTCTAAGGAGGACATGTATATGTTTGCCTACCCTTGTTAAACACGTATTCATATTTGCATGTGTTGTTTGATTTTGGTTTTGGTTGGTCATACTTATGTTGCCTTTATGTGATTTTGGCTCTATGATTTACTTGGTAAAATAATTTAATTATGACTTTTAGATTGATCTTGTGATTTAGAATTATTAAATATTATTTGATTAAAATGAAAATGTTAAAATGTGATGATAATTAGAAACTAATTAAATACGTGTTCAAATTTAAAAGATTCAATTTAAAACTTTAATTTGACATATTGAATAAAATGAATTAAAATATTAAAGATTTAATATTGATTCATTGTAATTATTTAATTAATAGTGATTAAAGTAGAGTTGCATTTAAATAATGGACTTTAATTATTAATAATTAATTAAAGTAATAAATTATGCTTTTAAAAGGGCTTTGCATAAACAATTAAGCGGAGAAAAGAAAAATAAAAAAGAATATTTTTTTATAAAAAGGGGCTTTAAGTGTGCATGAAAGAATTAAATAATTAGAATATTTATATTTTAATAAAGCAGATGCCTTTTAGAAAATTAGGGAATAAAAACCTAGTTAAGGTTATGACTCTTTATTAGAGGGTTTGTAGTTTATTTTTCGACACACGAGTTTTGGGAGAGCAATTTGGGAATTGAAGTTAAAGAATTGTTAAAAGTTGAAGAGTATTTCGATTGCATGTATTCATCAAATTGTCTAGAATTTCAGTTGTTAGATTGTTAGATTGAGGTAGGGTTTGAGAACTCTTTTGTAAAAATTATTTTGGATTATCTATCTACCTCATGTCTGCCATATTGCTAAAATTTATTTGTTGAAATTTATGGAATGAAATATGTAAAATAATTATGATTTGCAATTAGGAAAAAGAATTTGATTCATGTGTTGTTTGAAAATCATTGTCAAATGAAAACTATAGGATTATGTTGCTAAAAATTGATTTAGAAAACCTAGCTTTGAGCAACTGGTGAAAATTCAATATTAAAGTTTAGAAGAAAATGATTTTTTAAAAAAATGATAGGTTAAAAAAAGGCCCTAAGGCCCTAAATTCTTCTATTTGTTTTTATTTAATTTTAGTATATTTATGAATTTTAACTGCCATATTATTTAGATAAGGTTCTCCTTCTGATTTGACCATGCAATTCTATTTGATTTTTCCTTAATTTTTTATAGACCTGCATTAAACTTTTGACTAAGATCAAATAGATATTATTTTCAAAAATTTCATAATGATTCATAACATCTTAAATTCTTATAGAAATGTCATTGACTACTAAGGACAAATCAAATGAAAAGAAACCTTTATTAAATTTGCATTCACTTTATTGAAAAGCTTGGTATCTTATATTAATCAAAGACTTTTATTGAGAATCTAAATTTGACTCTGAAAGCTCATCAAAGGGATGGATAGGCTTAATAAATTCTAGACTAATATTCTCAATCTCTTCCCATAATCCTATCCGACCTTGTTGCATAAATTTGTCAATCCAATCAAAAGCAGGAGGATATTTGACATGAAGGAAGTACATTAGTAAATCTACATTTCTTCTTATCACTAATTTCCATTTGTTAAACCTCCTTCAATCCTCTATATATACTAATGGAAAGAGTGGAACATTGTTTTGATGCGGGATATTTTTGTCATAATTGCAGGGTCTTGGTATCAAGTGTTCTTCATTAATGTTGATGTGAACTCTTTCGAGGTCTCCTAAATACATACTCTTAAACAATCTTCTACAAAGAAGATCCATACCAACTTTTTCCACTTTCACTGTACGTACCATAGATAAAAATATAGAAGTTATATCTAATGAACCTATGTATCTATCAATGTTAAATATTAATTCTTTCCCCATAATATGATAAATTGCTCTTGTAATTAAGAAATGTGTAGATAGAAGCATATCCTTAATCATTACGCCTGTTATAGGTCCATCCATCGCTATCTAATTCAATGGCCCATGAAGTGTAATAATGGTTTCTATTTTTTATGAGCTTGGTCTATTTACGGGCTTGGACAAGTTTATTCTATGTCCTTCTTTAAATAGACTAAAGATACTAACTGATAAGGAATCTAAAATGCTATATCCTAAAGAAGAAGATGAAAAGACAAACTAGAATATGAAAGGATTGAATTTCAACACAAAATAAAAAAGAACACAAGGAAAAAAGAAAAGAAAAATGGAGAAGGAAGGCCAAACAAAAGAAGATCAAAAGCTATAGAAAATTGAAAGACAAGGCCAAAACAAAGAAAAGGTGGGCCAAAGAACAAAAGGAGAAGTTATGTTAGATGTAACTATTTTGTTTAGTTAGTTACTTCGATCATACTATGTCTTCTGGAAAGAGCTTCTCCGCTAGGAGCGAAGGTCCAAAAAATGGAAAAACAAACCCTTAAAACTCCAGACTTGTGATAGTAGAGAAAATGCTAGAGTTAATAGATCTAAAAGATAAAGGATAATTAAAACTAAAATAAATAAAAAGGGAAACTAATAGAACAAGATAGAAAAACAAAATATGAAAAGAGAGTCAAGAAACCCAAAAAATGAGTGTGGGAAAGAAACTTGAAGAGATTATTATTATGGGCATTGTAATGTTCGGGGCTCATTTCTAAAACACTCGAACAAACAATATCCCCTAAGATAATCTATCTTGAAGAAGCTACAGAAACAAAACAAAAGACAAACCAGAGAGAAAGACATAAGTAAATTAGGAAAATAGGAAGAGGGGGAAGCTAAGAACAAACTAAAAATAGACATAGGCTAAAAAAGAGAATTTTGACACACCGGCTACCATTGAAAGGTCAATTACTAGTTTTTAGACTAAAAATAGCCTAAAACGCATAGAAGGGAAATGAAAAAATTAATTGAAAGGAAAAAATCAAATAAGACAATGAGAAAAAATAGGCTTAAGATAGAACAAACTGGAAGGAAATAAAGGAAAATCATCTAAGATACTTGAAGACTAAAGGAAAAGGAGCCAACAAATGAGAAAGAATGGGGAGAAAGGGAAAAACTTGAGACCAATTGAAAAGAGAGATAGAGAAATAATCAAAAAGCTCTTAAAGTTGCAAAGACAAGACACTAGATGAAAAGAAATGCGAAGATTTAAGAATTAAGAGGCAAATTTAAAGACTAAGAAAAAATCTATCTATCATAGATTTTATATTAAAATCTAACTAAATCAAATTACTCATTAATCAATAATTAAATAGATTTTTAGCAAAGTACTCCTATGAGATAGAATAAAAAGCTAAGAATCAATATGAACTTAGGAAGAAGATCAAACAACTACCCTGTTATATTTATATGAAACATAATAGATTATCAAACTATGGATTTGATTACCATAAGATTAATTCATCTAAGACTGAAATATAGAATTAGATTTATTATAATTAATTGATGCCTAAAGAATCAGAATTTGAAAAGGATAGATAGTTACATATTTAGAATGGAAAGAAGTAATTGATAAACAAATATGAAAATTTTATAAGTGAATTTAAGAGACAACTTAACTATCTAATTGCATTTTAAGAATGAAATTAAACCATATAGAGGAAAGGGATTAATTATAAATGATCAAAATAGTAATTGAGAGATTAAAATTTAATCTAGATTATGTTTTGAATCTAAACTAAACTCCTTAGAGATTTTTCTAAATAGAAGGATACAACTAAAAACTTAGGTTTTCATTTTTAATTTACTAATAAAGAAGATACTTCAAATCTAATGGAGGAGTCTACCTACCACACCCTTCAAAAAATGAATTAAACTATAAAATTTTATCTATCCTTAACTAGTATTAAATTTGAATTATTTCTTTTAATAACTTGTGTGTCGGGGGAAATATACTCATAAATTTTTTCTTACCTTAAACTACATTTAGATAACCATGAAAAATTTAAAAGCAAAGATAATAAAATTTCCATATCCATATTAATAGCTTTTAATCATATTGTTCAAAATATTTAGAGTTTAATTACCTTTATATGGAAAAAGGAAAAATGCAAAAAAAGTGAAAATGCAAAGGTGAATGGAGAAGCTGAGGGTTTGCTCTGTAAAGTCAAGGTAGGCAACTGGGTAACTGCTCAAATCTTGGCATCCATTCGGTTCCTCAAGATGATCACAATTTGTTTATGCCACTGGTAGATAAATATGAAAATGTGGAAGCAACAATCTCCACTGAAAATTCCTTCTTTGCTTTGGATTTGGATCATCTCACTTCAAAAAAAGGGGCTAGGGTTCCAACTCTTGACATGGCCAAGAGTCACACTTATCAGCCTCCAAATAATATCCCCCCCAAACGACACAAGACTAATAATTTTTTGATTCCTAAATATAGAAATTATTCAGATCATGGGAGAGTATTAGCAATAAATAAAAAACTATGGGTAATTTCTACCTAAATCTCATCAGTAGCATTTGGTGTCAATTCCATCCTGCTAGGTTGTGGGGTAAAAAACCCTTCTCCAAAAATTTCTCAACATAAGAGTCACTTATGTACTCCTAGATTTCCAATTCTCAAAAATTGCCTCACAAACCCCCTTTAGAAAACCCCATAGTAGCTAAATCTGTAGGTGCCTCCAACAAATCTTCAAACCCTAGTCATTAGGAACCCCCACTTAGATGGGATGTGGGATCTTTGCAAATCTTAGGTTATTTTTGTGAAATGGAGTGGAAACAATCTTCTATTGTCCCATTTTTTTTGTTTGTATGATCTTAGTCTTGGAAGACTAGGTAAGTATCACTAACCTACTCAATAACTCTCTCTTTATTAAATGAACAAATGTTGAACTTAAAAAAATCTTCTATTCAGAAGTCCATTCTTTTTAGAAGGTTGATATGTTAAATTCTTTGATTGGAAACCAAACTTTAATCTCCAAATCCTAAACACCCAAACCATTTTGAAATGTGTTTCCTTTTGAAATTTACCTATTGGATTTATTGATGAAGATATTATTCGTCAAATTGGGGACTCTCTTGGGGGTTTCAGAGGTTTGTTGGAGAACTATGTGACATCCATAGAGGTTAAAATACTAATTGACCTTAAGGTCAGAGAAACTTGTTTGAACCCCTTAAGAATCATTACAAACCACTCCATTTATTATTTAAGGCCCGATATTTACGTGAGTGTTTGTGATGGGAACCTTTGATGGCTCACATCTAAGGAAAATCCTAAGGAGCCATTTCTAAAAATCATTTTATCAGGAAAATGCTGGAGAAAAACTAGTCAACTTATTCCAATAAAGGATCCTCTTATCAGCTCTCCACTATATACTATTACTCAAACTTCATGTCCTACTACCAATACTTCTAGGAAGGAAATTGGGAATCATGTGAAAGCTAGGATCATCCTGAAGGATTCTCTCTCACATTCATATTTGAATGTCACATTCAACCCCAATGTAGGAGGATTTATTATCATGGACAAACCAACCTCCAATGAGAGAAATTTGAATGCATGTCTCTTGCCAATTTCTTGAGAGAATAGGGATCCAGGTAAGCAAATAAAGAAAAGTAATTATGCCCCTTCAATGAAAAATACTAGCATGGAACTTAGATAGTCTTCCCCCTCTCGTGATATGAGAGGGTATAAGGTCCTTGATCTTTCCCCAGGCAGCCCTCCTATTCTTCTCAGTCCTTTCTTAAGGTCCATAAAGTTATATCTTCTCTTGTAACAAGGGAGGAGGATGCTTTATCCTCAAATAATATTGGCTCTTACAACTCAAGGATGGATGAAGAGGAAAAAAAGGCCTTATGTGCCCGATTAATTAATCAACTTATCAATATGTGTATTGAGAAGGTAGTCTAGGAAGGCCTAACAACTGAGAAAGAAAAAAGTTATTAATAAATTGTTGAAACTAGGAGGGGAAGGATATACCCATGAAGAATTTCACAATGATTTAATCAATATGGAAAATGGGGATAACATACATGGATTAGAACAATATCTGGAACCAAGAGCTCCCCCCCAAATGTTAATAGGCTCCCAAAAAAGAGAGTGAGGATATCTCTAAATGAATTGAGGTCACAAGATGCAGAAGCCATTGGTCAAACTAAGATCACTACATTGTTTGATGCAAGGAAGGGGAAGTAACTTCCCATAGGAAAATGAATATCATCACATGGAATGTTAGGGGCCTAAATGCCCCTAAAAAATAATGCTTATTAACGTGTTGTCTTACTAATATAAATAAGATATTATCATGATACAAGAAACAAAAATGAATCAAGATGAATTAAATTCCCTAGAAAGAAAACTTGGATCTAGAATAATCCATGGTAGCTGTTGGGTGGATATTTTGCAACTGATAGTTTTGGGTAAAAATCTAGTCATATGATGACTAGCCACAATGTGTGAGACAGAGTCTCTCCTATCTTAAAGGGAAGGCTCCCCCTTCTCACCATTTCTTGGATTAACTCAAGGTAATAAAAAAGTCAAGAGATTTTGTAAAATGGGTGTTACCAATATCCTTTCTTCTTATCTTTCAAGAAAGAATCCACTTACTTGTGGAGTGAGTAATGGGTAGGGTAAATCTCTAACTACACTTCTATCAAGAGTTGGAAATAGTGATAATGATAAACCTTGACTAACTCAAAGGATAGCTGAAACTATACCGGTTTAGCTCTAAGTCTAGTCATACTTTTATATAGAAAAACTTTACAATTAGGAAAAAAAGACTCCTAAAAGTAAGAATAACTTAACTATTTTTTGAATTAAGAAGAAAATATAAGCTGCAAAAACAAGCTTCTATCTATATACTTCCAAAATTGCTCCTAGTCAAAGCTCTAGCTCCAATTGCTTCTTAACTCTTTTCAATTCAATTCATGAGATACAATAATCAATAACACAAGATCACATGAATCAAAGATAACTTGGATGAATTATAGACAAATATTACAACTCACACAAATAACAATCTCACTTAATCAAAGTGAAGTCTCAAATGCTCCTTTGTATTCACTTTCTCTCAAAATAGTGCTTACACAAAAAAAGTTTTGCTAGCACAATTTCTCCAGGGCTCTCTTTCATAAAGATAATGATGATTTTACAACGAGGGGGCACTCCTTTATATAGGCATAGGAGTTGAGAAAAAGGAGGAGGAAAAAGTGGGAGCAACTCAACCAACTTTGACCTAGTCTAACTACAAGAGAAAATAAAGGGTTGCATGCAATTACAGATGCAACTCACATTACATCCTCTTACATACATGTAACTCACATTACATATAATTACACTTTATCATGAAATGCAACCTTTTACAACTACTAACATGAAATATTAAAAAAACAACAATCTCAAAGATTGTTTCTCAATTCCTTGAATTTGATGATGATGTCATGTGTTGTGGGAAGATCAACAATTTCCATGGTCTTTGATATGGTTTACACTCTCATTGCATTTGCATATGTTGATTGTACAATTTTGGAATTCGCTACCATAGTATCCAACAAGTGTTTTGTTGAGGATTTATACAAGACATACTTGTTCATTGTGTGTGAACCTAAGTCTTCAAAATCTACATCAATATTAATCCTGATTGTATATTCTGATTTTACTCTTTCTACTGCAATGAGATTACCAGATTCATCAATAACATGGCATCTCATCTGTTCCAAATCACAAGTAACACTTGCTTCAACTATTTGACAATCTCCAAAGGCTGCATGCAACTTTGTGGTCAGCTTCCTCAATGTTTCCTCTTCGTAACCAATGAGACCTTGATAGCTGAAGAACATTTCACATGACAGAAGAATTTCACATGAGACAAAGGTATCCATATCAAATCTTACCATTTCATCCCAATCATCAAGAATTTCCTTCAAATTATCTAATTCTTGAGTTAAAGAAGAAATTAAATTTCACTCCATTTTATTCATCTCTTTGATGCACCTAAGGACTACAAATATCTTAGTAATGGCTCAAACTCCTTCAGAAATGATTTCTTGTATCCAAGACTCGGCAGCTTTAATTAGCTTTCTTTCCTTAGATGTTTGAGACATAACAACAACACTTTGAGAATATTGTTGCTAAATGATCTCATTCAAGCGAGGGACCTCCTATTTCAGTTGATTTCTCTTTTCTCATAGCTTATGATTTCTCTTTGATACATTAGCCAATGCATCTTGAGCATCTTGCAAACAACTCAAATGTGATTGCTTTCCAATTTCAACCTTAGTAAAATTGTAATCAGAATGAGTAAGTTCCTCAATAGGTTTATCCACCAAGGGCTCAAAAAATTCAACAAATTTGGTTTTATTTGAATCAACCAAAATCCTTGAAAGAATCTTATCTTTCAAAGATTTAGATTTGGTCTTCTTAATAGGGAGATTGTCTAGAGAAACAACCACTTTTCTCCTCTTCACTATTATTTTTCTCAACCATTTAGGTAGGCTAAAACTTTCTTCTATGGAAGTAGGTATAGTGGAGACCATTGGTGTTGATCCTGATTGTATTTCTATCATAACAGAACAAGATTCGATTTGAATAGCTGAAGGCATAGAAACATGCTAAGAAGATTCTATCATGAAAAGCTGAAAACCTCTCAAATATGTATCAATCTAGGAAACTTAACCACTTGTAAGAGTTGGAAAATTCTCAAACACATTTGCTAAATGCTCATATTGTTCATTTGTAGGTATGCAAGGAGCAACGAAGGAAATAGGAAGAGTCATTGTGTTGACTTATGAGACTAGAATACAAGGAGTGAAAATAGCGAAGAATGAATCTACATCATCATCTACTTCATGAAAAAAAGGCTCTTCATGTATAGAAGGTATACAAGCTTGTGAAGGCTTTCGGGGAGATATGGTCATGACTTCCCCTTCTTCGTCCAAAACTTCTTTATAAGATTATGTTTCCAATTCTTCTTTTGATTCTTCAATTGGTTCAAAGATTTGAGATGATTTGGCTCCTTTTCAACCCTTCAACTTGAATTTGAGGGAACCCTTAGCATCAGAAGATGAGGCACCATCTTTCCCTAAGATTTCCAATTATGAATTTTTGCCAAGAGGACCAAAACTTCCACAATCTAAGCCCATCTTAGGATTTACTCTTGTAAGACCTTTATTTTTGGTGTTTACCAAGATGGATTGAAATCTATCCATGATAGATGTACCTTCCTTTTTTTCCATTGGATAGGAAAATAACACTTCTTATCAAAATCGGCCTAATGAAACTCTAAAACAAGGATTTTGCCATCATCTTCAACTTGGAAATCTAAAGAGATCTCCAATATGTTAAGACTAATTATTTGTTATAGGGTTAATCTATAGTATTCCATCTTCATGATGTCAAGATTTGTTCTCATATCAATCCAGATGTCCTTAATGTGATAAACTTGAGTATAAACTCTTTTAATTTGAGAGTTCATCTCTTGGTAATCAAAGTCAAATATAACTCTAAACTTCTTCAAGGTGATTAACTACAACTTTGCTTCCATGATATTTTCTTTAGGCATATAAATGATCGAATAGTTACCAATAAATAAAGGTTTAGTTGAGGTAATATTAACACTAGGCCTATGCATAACATGTTGATCATTCTGCATGTCCATGAGCTCTCTAGATAGCTCCATCAAGATGATTCAATCTATAGCATACCTAGGTAAGTTATACAACTCACCTTTGAAATATCTAACTCTCAAGTATGTGAAAGTTGGAAATTGAATAACAATATCATTGTATTGGTTCACCTTCTCCCATGCCGCATTAGATACTCTTTTGATAGATAACTATTTATTGAACAAGCACCAAAAATGTCCAAAGAAGGCATCTTGGACTCTTTTGTAATGGAATTTACTATTTTCCAAAGTGATTTGGTCATAGTAATCCCAAATAAAAATGTAAAGATGATCTCCCTTGGTTGAAAGACTAGAGAAAGATCCCATGGCATCAACAATGTAAACAAGGTAAGAGTTCATGTAGAAAGGCACTAAAGTTCCCACATTGAGTATTTGTTGGCAAAGTGTAGTGTTGATGAGATCTCCCCAAAAGATGTGTTCTTTATTCTCCATTATTTGAAACATGAACTCATACATCCATGGCTTGAAATTAGTAGAATGTTTAAGGATACAAATTCTACTAAAAAGGATGATAAGATCCTTATATTCTTGTTTGAAGTTAGACTGATGAACAATCTTTGGCCATCTAGAGAAGTTGTTTATTTTATTGTCTAACTACTATAGGTTGACTAACTTTTGATAATCACCATTTTTCCCATTCCATCATGTCAAAGATGATTCCTTGGTCAAATCAATGCATTTTTCTTTATGTGGTACCTTGAAGATTTTCTTATTGACCTCATGATCAAGGCTAGTGACAACCTTCTCATCAGTGTCCTTGATAGTCTTTGTCTTTGGAGTAAAATCCTATGCGCATCCAAGAATGAAATCAGGTTCTATGGCTGCCATAGGGAAAGAAGAAACCGAGTGAATGTTACTTCTTTTGATATGCTTCATTTCATGGCCAACTAGAGTTTCAACTCTCTATAGAAAATAAACCACGTCCACATGACCAATCTTTGTGTCCATCACGTTATCAAGAATGGATATGACTAATGAAGGAGTTGCATGAGCCAATTCTTTATCATACTGATATTTAATTTTTCCTTTCGATTTTGATGGTGAGGAAATTTCTTGTGCTTGTACTACAACACAAAAATCTCAAAACATAAATACATCATTAGATGGAATCGCCATACAAGTTGATTTGTGATCAACAAAGATTTGGAAACAAATCGAAGACTTGGTAGATCCAATGAAATTATCTCAAAGAAATCATATCCATATGAAATGGATGAAAATGAAATGAACAAAAATGCAAAATGAAGTGTTATGAAGGTGAAAACATGGAAGATGGAATAAAATGAGAATGCATGAAAGGTGGAATGCATGGAAATGCATGCAAATGAAGATTGCTAATTTTTAAATGTGACGTAAGGTTTTCAAGACATTATTGCATGAAAAGTGAATACATGTAAGTGCAACATGTAATAGGAGATGAAAGGTGAGATGAGATGTGAATGTGGATGGGGGACACACTTTACATTCAAGTATGAATGAAAAATGAGATGGAGAGCATGGAAAAATGCAAAAACATTTATTTTCTAATGAAGGCGCAAATGCATATGGAGGGATGAAAATAGAAAATGGAAGAGGGATAATGAGCTTTATAGTCACTTTTGGTGAAAAGATGAAGTCAAAGTACATGGAAGATGAAAATGACATCTTTTTCACTTTTCAAAAAGTGACTTTTAATCAAAATCGAACCTTTTGAATACAATTACATTTAAGGAATTTCGTGTAAGCATGTCATGTGAATGGATGGAAAAAGTGAGATGAGTTAAAGTGAAAATGGAATATGAGATTACATGCATGTGTGGATGGTAAATGAGATGGAAAATATGTAATCACATTTTTTGAATGAGAGGCATGGAAATGGAATGTGTAACATGATGATGCTTTCGCATGAAGTGAACCAACAACAAGTTCTTGGGAAAGAACTTGAGACTTCTTCAAAGTGGAGAAAATCTGCAAGCAAACACAAAACACAAAAACACAAAGAAAAATGTACCTTTGGATAGTGACTCAAAAATTACAAGATGCAAAACACTTCAACACTCAAATTCAAAATTGGAACTTGGAAAAGAAAAAAAAACATGAAAATGAACAAATTCTTCATTTTTAAAGGAAAAATGCACTTTCCATGGCATAGATTTCAAAAATTGGCAATCATCAAGAAATTATGTGCATAAAATCAGCAATATAAGCACACATTTAATAGAAAGAAAGAAAGAGTCCACTTACATGAAGATCAAATGCCAAAAATGAAGGAGAAAGATGCTCCAATGTTGAAAAATTCTCCAAAAATGTTTGAATCTTTCAACCTTCTATAAATTTGAATGGGAAAGTGAAAAAAACAAGGAATAGTTGTTAAAAGATACCAAAACGTGCCCTAAGATTGCCCCAAGATTCAACATTTTTGGAATGCATGTGCTTGGGATGTTTTTGGTAAAAAACATTTTTCACCAAGATGCAACACCAAATCAATTTGATGTTTAAACACCAAAATATGCATCCACATACAATGTAATAATCAAATAAGCTCAAATCAATTTGTATTGGAGCAAAAACATTGATAAAAAATGGAGTTATTTGCTTATTTCTTCAAAAATGTGCTCTAGATTTGAGCACTCAAAACCAATTTTCAACATGTTGAATCCATTTTTGATGCAAGGAAAATCCCATGCAAATCCATCAAGAAAATCTCCATTTATGATCAAAATCGGGTTCTTGGAGGGCAAAGACATGCATTTCTTCAAAATCAAACTTTTTTAGTGAGGCCTCACCCGATCTGCCATAATATAGATGACATAATTGCAATATGGTACTTCTAATTTGATGTTTTGATATACTTTTGAAGCTATAGGGCTATGTCATTTTAATATTTTCATTTTGATGGTTTGCACTTATGTCTACATATTAGCACCTAATTTATATATTTAATGATTTCATTTCATGTTCCAAATTATTTCAATTACTTTAATGGAAATTGAATTGTAGAAATACTTGAATGTCAAATTGTAATGTTCAAATGAAAATTAGTGCCAAAGGATAGATTTATATGTGCAAATGAACCCAACTCACATGCCTTGTAACTTAATAGTCACGAATTCAATATTTCATCACAATTATAGAAAATAGATTATGAGGTTATTCAAGATGTTAGTTTGATCATGTTACATAAGAATCAATGATGATATGTAGGGATTGGTATTTTAGTATTTTGATTGTTTTATAGGAAAGTGATTAGAAAAGAGAAAGTTAATTGGAAATGATGAAATATGCAAGCCTAATGTTGAATATGAAAGTGATTTATTGCACTTTTTTATATATTGCTTATATGATTTTCTTGGATTACTATTGCTCGAGTTTAGTGTGCAGAAATTTGATCATGGGATTTAATAGGGGACCAATGCTCAAACCCATGTGAAACATGACATGGCCGAGGTTGGATCTATGGAAAGATTCATATATATTTGTAATGTGTTTTATTTCGTAAGGTGAATGGTATGTGGGTGATAGTTGAATGCATGTATTATTGGAGACAAGTCATTTTAAATGTAATATGTTGTGTTTATGTCACTTGACATTTGTTTTATCCATGTGGAAATGATTTGGAATTTAGAATTTTGGGAAAGTAACCTAACCTAAACATAACCCCAACATAATATCCAAGTTAACCTCACATTGAAAAGTGTTAGGATATATCCCTATCCACTAAAATTCGAATTCCAACTTTCTATTAACTTTTGGGGATCAAGAAGTTGTCCTAGGGGGTTATCATGGTGAAAATTAAGTACCTACAAGATAGTAGTATGGGTTGGGGGTCTAAATCTAACTCTTAGTAGGCCTAGATGACCTTGGGAACCCTCCAAACAAGTCACTTTCAAAGCAATTCGAAAATTGGAGTGTCACATGACTTCTTCCACTCTATTAGTTGGTCAAGGCTACATTTTTAGAAGGAGACAAGGGTATAAGAAAGGGGCAGCTTCTGTTATGGTCATTTTTAGAGGGGTTTTGGGATCCTTTTTAGAGGATTAGGGATGAAGTTCGTGGGTTGTCTACCCACTCTCTAACTTTAGAGACACTTAGGGTTTGGAAGCTTCAAGGGAGCTTTTCTACAAATTTGTATTTCCATTTTGCAAAGGGAATCAAGGTAGGTGTTGTTGCCATGTAGTTAGTTTGTTTCCATTTTGAAGTTGAATCTTGGTATTGTATTCATGAGAATGTAGGTAGTGAGAATGACATTGTAAGGGAAATGTGTTGAACCATCTTGCATCTTGTTGTGTTATGTGTGTTGTGTTGAGCATAAAATTTGGACTTTCTCTTGTTTTCTTGCTTTTGATCTTCCATGATTTTGTGCATGAGTGTTGATATGGGTGTAAGGGCTTCACTCACCCTTTGGGAAGGGAAGAGAAGTCCATGGTGAAGGGGTTAGTTGGGCTTGAAAATGTATTGAGAACCTTGGAGTATGGGCTCCATTGTATGCCATGATCATTCATACCTTGCTGGGGGTGATAAGGGAAGTATGATGTATAAAGGAAGTTTTGGTGGAGTGTGGGCTCCAAAAGAGTTACAGTTGATGGTAGTGTGTGGAGGGTGTTGTGAAAGCCCCAAAAGGGCATGAAATATATTATTGTAGGAATTGTTTGATATGGAAAATCTCCATTTTACAAGCACACCTTCTCCCTATGTTATGGCTCCATTGGTGAACCATTGTGACTTATCCATGGGTTGGGTTTGTTCAAGCTTTAAGGTTTAATGTGTATGTTCTTGTAAGTGTGTATGTGAATCCTAGTTTGAGCCTTGTTCCCCCAGTGTGGGGGTGGTCTCTTTGGAGGCCTATGGTTGGGTGGAAAGCACCCATGGTCCTTGTTGTTGTTGCTCCTTTTGGTTGTTTTGCAGGTTTGTGAGAAAAGATCCTACAAAGAGATTTGGATTTCATCTTGGTAATGTTGAAAGGTCAAGTGTTGTGAAAATTCTATGTTTCCATGTCATCTTGTAAAGTGTTGTGACATCAAATTTCCAAAGTTGTTTCTTGTATTGCAAGAGGGGATTACTTGGAATGTATATTGTTGTAGATGTGTAAAGAAATAGAAAAAAAAGAACTTGGATATTGTCATATGTATTTGTATTGTAAGATTCAATTGCATGTTATTAGTTACAATGAAATGGAAGGGTTGAAAATCATAATAGTCATGAATGGAGGGTAAAATAAACTCATTTTATAAAATATCTTATTGTTAGTTGCTCATGTAATGAACCCATATTGTTTGTATCTTGTTCACTTCGAAATCATGAATCAATACATTTCCAAATTATTGTTCATATCAAGTAATCTCATGATGTCTTAGTACAATAAAAAATATCATTCAAGTTCCATTAATTGATAGTATACTTTAACATATTTGTTCATACTTGATATGGTTTTAAAAGAAAATAACTAAAATACTACATAAAAAAAAAAAAAAAAAAGTAAAATAAGGAAAAACACTATGGCAACTAAAACTATCGTGCTAGGAGAGTGTTTTCCTCTCTCTGGAAATTGTATGGGAAGTGGAAAATAATTCCCTTCCCATTATAGACCAATAAAATAATGAGAGTATATGCTTGATACCCCCCTGCTAGGAACCTATAAGACTTAAGGGTTACAATTATGATTTGGTTGACACTAGACCCCCCCCCCCAAGCTTTATTTTTCCAAGGTCACAAGATTTTGAAAGAGACATATATACTTATTCAACTCAATGCATGGTACACAAAAAATTAAAATAAATGATAAAAGAAAACTTAACACATATTTAAATGAATAAAGAAACCCCAAATTGGGTGCCCACCTTAAGAGAAATGACCCAAGTCAAATTAATATTATTAATTAAAACTTGGGGGTTGGGTAATGGTCCCCCACAAGGTACCATATCTCCTTGGGATCCCTTTTTATTGCATTGGATTATGACTGCCTGACATGTCAGATTTCACCTCCTTGGGTGCTAACTTCTAGCAAGAAGAAGTGAAGACCTTTTTAACTCATGGGAAGAACTTAGCATTCCCACCAATCACTTGCCTCTTGGGAGATTCCCCACTTTTTGGGCATCTTGCATAGGAAGGACATTCTGACATAAGTCAGGGATAATTTCTAGTGTGCTCTCTTTCCATAAAGCAAATAATAACATGGGGTTTTGTGCTTAACTATCACCTTTTGGATGCATGGTACTGAAATGATGGGATGACAAGGTTAACTTTTGGGAGATATTAAGTTTTTTTACATAGTGCATCATGCTTTGGAAGAAAGAAAACATTAGGCACCTAGGGTAAGGGAAGCTTGGCTAAGTCACCACACCTTGGGAAAGGAGAGAAAAGGCTGCCCACCTAGGGAATTGTTGTCTTGGGTATAGGGGATGTGAAAAAGGTGTGAAGGTAATGTGGTAGTAGGTAGTAGTAAATTTTCTATTTTTTTTATAGGAGATTTAATGTTTTGTGTAAAGGGTGCAATTATAATTAATGTTTTTTTTTAGGGTAAGAACATTTGTAGTAGAGAACACATAGTATAGGGCAGGTTCTTAGGAATTAGCACTTGGGATGTAGGTGATGTAAGGAGATTGTATTATTGTTGGGATGTAGTATTAGATGAGTAAGAATTGTTGTTTAGGATTAGGGAGTAAGTAGAGGGTGAGTAAGATGTGTGAAATAGTAGATAGGAAGATAATTACATAGGAAGTGGTAGTATTTTGTAGATAGAGTATTATTTGAGATTATAGGTTAGAAGGAAATATTGTTATCTCATGGATAAATAGCAATGAATTAGGATCATGTATTTTTGGGGGTGTTGGGAAGGATGGTGAAAAGTTAGTAGGAGGATATGAATTTTAAAAAAAAATTATTTCTTAGTTGGTACAAAAAGCTTAGTAATAGATGTGCAAGAAATGAAGTTATTAATGTTGAATTTCTTTTTTGTTGTTGGGGTCTTGAGGCATGGAAGTATTTTTAGTAAAATTAGGAATTATAATGTCCTAAGAAAATTGTTAGTAGATATTAATAAGAAGGTAGTAGCACTTATGATTTCAATCAATAAGATTTGATCTCAATAAGAAAATTTCTAGTATGTGACTAGGTTGGCAAGATATATAGTAAAATGTTAAGAGTAGTGAACTAGTAGATGGTGCTAGCCTGGTTAGTGATAAGTATATCATAAAAAAATTATTAAATTAATATTAGTTGTTATTAGCTATTAATATAAAATGGTAGTAGTGTTAGGACTATATATATATATATATATATATATATATATATATATATTGAACACATAATCCTCTAAATGATTCTAGGTAATCATCAACTAGAAGCTATGTAGAAAGAAGTTGATTGAATTCACCTTTGTTTGTTACAAATTTGTGAGATGATTAGTATGTGGTAGGAGGGTGGTCAATTTTCTAGTAAAGTTTTCATGGGTACTTCATAAAATGAATATATTATTAATTATAGATGTTATCTTGTGGCTAGGAAGTGAAATATTAGACATAACCAAATCACTACATAGTAATCTTATAAGTTTGAGTACAAACTTAATGTAAGTAATAAACCCTAATAATATTCAAAATCAAAATAATAACCATAACAATCAACTTATTACCACCTCATTGCAACATGATGTTAAAATATGTGTAGTGCACACCATTAGGAAACCAAAACTAGACAATATGAAATGAACTAAGATTAGTTGTGCTTGTCAGTAAAGTGACAAACCCTTCTATACTGACACAGGTATCCAAAATATATCCTTAAATTTTAACTTGGAAGGTTGGCATTTTAGCCTTGACACTTAAGGCTTGGTTAGAGTATCAACGAATCTAAAAAGTTGCTAAGTGTTACTTCCAACCCATAATCCAATCGGTGATACCCTAATGTCCATGAGAAACATGAATTGTAGTTCGATAGAGTACATCTATTATACATGTGTAATATTCATTGACTAAAAATAAAAAATGGTAGTGATTTTCTCTATCAAATTTAGGGCATGACATTCTAGTATCAGAGCCAGGTTATGAAACACTGGGCATTAATGGCTCCATGAACGAATTTACAACTTAAATGTTACCTTTAGAAGAAAATAACATCAATGAACTCATCTTGCAAGCTAGTAGCTTCTATGAGGGAGTCAACTGAAAACATAACACCCTTAGATAAACCCCTATAATGGAACCAGATAAGAGTTAGTTTTGAGCATGTCAACCTAAAATCCTTAAATATAGGATAATGAGGAAGCATACACTGATAGCTATAAGATCTCCATGAACCATAAACATGTCACACATAAAATAAAATTTTGGGACATATCAAGGACTGAAAGGGTCCAGTGGATTTATAACTTATAATGATAGATACCTAAGTAAATTTTTTTATGAAATCTTCTAAATCGAGTTCGCCCTTTAGATTGACACAATGCTGTTAATCGAAATAAAAATGCTTAACAAATAGAAGAAAACCATAAGGCCATGAATAGCTACCCTAATATATAGTTCTAGTGAAACAATGATCAAATATGATATGATAATAACAATGTAGGAAGAGTCAGGGTGTCGTAAAAGTGTAGTATCTTGTTAGTAAGGAAAATGATAATAGTTAATGGTCATATAATAAATATCAAAGCATGATGAAGTGAACTATATAGAATTATATCATGGATGTGCATACAAGTGTAACATTAAGATTTTTTTACATCATGGATAGAAGTGAAAATTGACCTCAAAAGAATTGATACTAAGATGGTCATGGATTACATTATATATATATATATATATAGTATAGGAATTACCATCTTCTTATAGGGGCTATGATATTGAACAATAAGCCATTCGAGACACCATTGTGTAGTATAGTCAAAAATTGTAAGTGTGAAGGTGTGATATTCCTATATTAGATATAAGATGAAATCAATAGTTGTATTCCTTAGCATGATTGTTACTTATCACACCGTCATATACAACCCTTAAATTTTAGTAGATATTATTCATCTAGGAGTTGTGATCTCAATATACATGTTGAATAATATGGATATCTTACATTGTGCAAATGAAACTGTATAATGTACAATGGTAAATATGGACAATTACTTATTCAAGTACATCCTTTTGGATACAATTCAAATTGGGAATCTAGGTTTTAGAAAGAACTTACATGATACCTTACTTAACCACAAGGATAGGGTGCTAAATTGAATTATTGATAAATAATATTTCTATGACAAGGTTGTGTAAGCATACGTTCCCTTCTAAGATCAACTATTAGCAGAGCCTAGTTTCAACACTAGGAGCCTAACCCATTACATTTCAACATATGTGATACTGCAACCTTGTGTATGATTCATTAGTACACCCGACTAAAACCCAATTTAAGGTGGAAGCACTCAGGGACATAGGGGATATGTGATGTCCTGCTAAGCCTTTAGTTCCATAAATGACAGTTTCTCCTCCTCTCCATTAGGGGACCTTGGTATGGCCACATCATTCTTGTGAAATAGTTATTCAATGTGAAAATTTGGTTGGTCCTTCATTCAAGTTTTGCATTTTTATTTTTTTCTTGCCACAATTTGACACTTATCATTTTGTCAAATTTTTTGATGTCAATTACCTTGTGCTGTGAGGACATGTCTTGTTTAATTGGGATTTACCAATGTGGCCACATCTACGTTGCTTTTCTTGTAAAATTGTTCCTTTTATTTTAAGTTACATATGAGGCATTTTCTTATGAATTATGTTGGCAAGAATATTGTATTGAAATGGCCATACCAAGGAGGATCCTTGACAAAACATCTAGAGAATTAATGTACCAGTAAACTTTCTTTTTATCCATTGCAAAACTACTAGAAAGGATTTCTAAGACACCACCCCTTCGTACGGCATAAATATAAAATATGGTCCAAAATCTTTTAGCATAGATATATAATGTATACTAAATTGGTTAAGACCATAGATGCATGCTATGTTAAGGACCTTAAGCAAGCACATAAAAAATTTAGCGGGTAGACCTTAGTAAGGTAAGGATTGGGTTATTTGGCACCAATAGTAGAATACTCAAGTTGGGCCAAACTTGGTAAATACAACCCAGGCAAGATCCTAATATTGACACCTAGTTGATGAACTCTAGGAGGAGGTTCATGCCTATGCGGGAGGATGTGAGGCCTCACCCATTCTGCCATAGTATAGATGGCATAATTGCAATATGGTACTTCTAATTTGATGTTTTGATATACTTTAGAGGCTATAGGGTTATGTCATTTTAATATCTGCATTTTGATGGTTTGCACTTATGTCTACATATTAGGACCTAATTGATATATTTAATGATTTCATTTCATGTTCCAAATTATTTCAAATCCTTTAGTGGAAAATGAATTGTATAAATACTTGAATGTCAAGTTGTAATGTTCAAATGAAAATTAGTGCCAAAGGATAGATTTAGATGTGCAAATGAACTCAACTCACGTGCCTTGTAACTTAATAGTTATGAATTCAATATTTCATCACTATGATATAAAATAGATTATGATGTTATTCAGGATGTTAGTATGATCATGTTACATAAGAATCAATGATGATATTTAGGGATTGGTATTTTAGTGTTTTGATTGTTTTATAGGAAAATGATTAGAAAAGAGAAAGTTAATTGGAAATGATGAAATATGCAAGCCTAATGTTGAATATGAAAGTGATTTATTGCACTTGTTTATATATTGCTTATATGATTTTCTTGGACCACTAATGCTCGAGTTTAGTGTGCAGGAATTTGACCATGGGATTTAACGGGGGACCAAGACTCAAACCCATGTGAAACATGACATGGAGGAGGTTTGATCTGTGGAAGGATTCAGATATCTTTGTAATATGTTTTATTTCATAATGTGAATGGTATGTGGGTGATAGTTAAATGCATGTATTATTGGAGACAAGTCATTTTAAATGTAATATGTTGTGTTTGTGTCACTTGACATTAGTTTTGTCCACATGGAAATGATTTGGCATTTAGGGTTTTGGGAAAGTAATCTAACCTAAACATAACCCTAGCATAGTATCCAAGTTAACCTCACATTGAAAAGTGTTAGGATATGTCCCTATCCATTGAAATTCGAATTCCAACTTTCCATTAACTTTTGGGGATCAAGAAGTGGTCCTAGGGGGTTATCATGGTGAAAAATAAGTACCTAAATGATAGGAGTATGGATTGGGGGTCTAAATCTAATTTTTAGTAGGCCTAGATGACCTTGGGAACCCTCCAAACAAGTCACTTCCAAAGAAATTCGAAAATTGGAGTGTCACATGACTTCTTCCACTCTATTAGTTGGTCAAGGCTATATTTTTAGAAGGAGACAAGGGTGTAAGAAAAAGGCAGCTTATGTTATGGCCATTTTGAGATACTGGGGGTTTTGGGATCCTTTTTAGAGGATTGGGGATGCAGTTAGTTGGTTGTCTACCCACTCTCTAAATTTAGAGACACTTAAGGTTTGGAAGCTTCGAGGGAGCTTTTCTAAAACTTTTCATTTCCATTTTGCAAAGGGATTCAAGGTACGTGTTGTTGCCATGTAGTTAGTTTGTTTCCATTTTGAAGTTGAATCTTGGTATTGTATTCATGAAAATGTAGGTAGTGAGAATGACATTATAAGGGAAATGTGTGGAACCATCTTGTATCTTGTTGTGTTATGTGTGTTGTGTTGAGCACGAAGTTTGGATTTTCTCTTATTTTCTTACTTTTGATCTTCCATGATTTTGTGCATGAGCATTGATATGGGTGTGAGGGATTCACTCACCCTTTGGGAAGGGAAGATAAGTCCAAGGTGAAGGGGTTAGTTGGTCTTGAAAATGTATTGATAACCTTGGAGTATGGACTCCATTATATGCCATGATCATTCATACCTTGCTGGGGGTGACAAGGGAAGTATGATGTATAAAGGAAGTTTTGGTGGAGTGTGGGAGTCCAAAAGGGTTACAATTGATGGTGGTGTATGGAGGGTGTTGTGAAAGCCTCAAAAGGGCATGAAATATATTGTTGTAGGTATTTTTTGATATGGAAAATCTCCATTTTACAAGCACACCTTCTCCCTATGTTATGGCTCAATTGGTGAGCCATTCTAATTTATCCATGGGTTGGGTTTGTTCAAGCTTTGAGGTGTAAAGTGTATGTTCTTGTAAGTGTGTATGTGAATCTTGATTTGAGCCTTGTTCCCCTAGTGTAGGGCTGGTCTCTTTGGAGGCCTATGGTTGGGTGGAAAGCACCCATGGTCCTTGTTGTTGTTGCTCTTTTTGGTTATTTTGCAAGTTTGTGAGAAAAGATCCTGTGAAGAGATTTGGATTTCATCTTGGCAATGTTGAAGTATCAAGTGTTGTGAAAATTCTATGTTTCCATGTCATCTTATAAAGTGTTGATTTCAAAAGTTGTTTCTTGTATTGTGAGAGGGGATTACTTGGAATATATATTATTGTAGATGTGTAAAGAAATAGAAAAAAGAAAAAGAAAAAAAAAAGAACTGGGATATTGTCATATGTATTTGTATTGTAAGATTCAATGCCATGTTATTAGTTACAATGAAATGGAAGGGTTGACAATCATAATAGTCATGAATGGAGGGTAAAAGAAACTCATTTTATAAAATATCTTATTGTTAGTTGCTCATGTAATGAACCCACATTGTTTGTATCTTGTTCATTTTGGAATCATGAATCAATACATTTCCAAATTATTGTTCACATAAAGTAATATCATGATGTCTTAGTACAATAAGAAACATCATTCAAGTTCCATTAATTGATAGTATAGTTTAACCTATTTGTTCATACTTGATCTATTTTTAAAAGAAAATAACTAAAATACTACTGGAAAAAAATAAAATAAAGTAAAATAAGGGAAAACACTATGGCAACTAAAACTATAGTGCTGGAAGAGTGTTTTCCACTCTCTAGAAATTGTATGGGAAGTGGAAAATAATTCTCTTCCCATTACAGACCAATAAAATAATGAGAGTATATGCTTGATACCCCCTGCTAGGAACCTATAAGACTAATTATGATTTGGTTGACACTAGACCCCCCCAAGCTTTATTTTTCCAAGGTCACAAGATTTTGAAAGAGACATATATAATTATTCGACTCAATGCACAGTACACAAAAAATTAAAATAAATGATAAAAGAAAACTTAACACATATTTAAATGAATAAAGAAACCCCAAATTGGGTGCCCACCTTAAGAGAAATGAACCAAGTCAAATTAATATTATTAATAAAAACTTGGGGATTGGGTAGTGGTCCCCCACAAGGTGCCATATCTCCTTGGGATCCCTTTTTATTGCATGGGATTATGACTGCCTGCCATGTCAAATTTTCGCTCCTTGGGTGCCAACTTCTAGCAAGAAGAAGTGAATACCTTTTTAAATCATGGGAAGAACTTAGTATTCCCACCAATCACTTGCCTCTTGGGAGATTCCCCACTTTTTGGGTGTCTTGCATAGGAATGACAATCTGACATAAGTCAGGGATAATTTCTAGTGTGCTCTCTTTCCATAAAGCAAATAATAACATGGGGTTTTGTGCTTAACTATTACCTTTTGGATGCATGGTACTGAAGTGATGGGATGATAAGGTTAACTTTTAGGAGATATTAAGTTTTTTTACATAGTGCATCATGCTTTGGAAGAAAGAAAACATTAGGCACCTAGGGTAAGGGAAGTTTGGCTAAGTCACTACACCTTGGGAAAGGAGAGAAAAGGTTGCCCACCTAGGGAGTGGTTGTCTTGGGTAAAGGGGATATGAAAAAAGGTGTGAAGGTAATGTGGTAGTAGGTAGTAGTAAATTTGTTATTATTTTTTTAGGAGATTTAATGTTTTGTGTAAAGTGTGCAATTATATATATATATATTTTAATGGTAGGAACATATGTAGTAGAGAACACATAGTATGGGGAAGGTTCTTAGGAATTAGCGCTTGGGATGTAGGTGATGTAAGGAGATTGTATTGTTGTTGGGATGTAGTATTAGATGAGTAAGCATTGTTGGTTAGGATTAGGGAGTAAGTAGAGGGTGAGTAAGATGTGTGGAATAGTAGATAGGAAGATAATTACATAGGAAGTGGTAGTATTCTGTAGATAGAGTATTATTTGAGATACCCTAATGTCTGTGAGAAATGTGAATTGTAGTTTGATAGAGTACATCTATTATACATGTGTAATATTCCTTGAGTTAAAAAAAAAATGTTTGTGATTTGCTTTGTCAATTTTAGGGCATGACATTTTGGAGGGCAATACACATATTAAAAGATGCTTTGAGTTAAAATTAGACCCTTTTGTGTAATAACATGTTTTAAAATCCTTCAACAGGAAAATCAAACCTTTTTGGGTCAATAACATGTTTAAAATGTGCAAGCAATCAAAATCACACCTTTTGGAGGGTAATGCACATTTTAAGTTACATCTCACATTTTCAATGTAAAGACATAAAAACATAACTTTTGATGCAATGACATAGAAAAGGTCCACCAAGTTGAAATTTATATGTAGTGACATGTAAAATGTCCACTTTTGATAACTTAAAGTCATTTAATTCACTTAATTTCATAAAAATGTTACTAAATGGGTCATAAACAATATTTATATATCATATTTAAAAAAATAACATATAAACATCATTTAAAAAGTAACATTTAAATGAGCATTTGATTTAAAAATAAAAAATCAAATTGGAACTATATAGTTATATAGTCACTTTAAGTGAAAAATTAAAAAGTAACTCAACTTAAAATTATAACATAATGGGCTCCCAGCTATGACATCTTGGAGTTCCTAACCTTGTTGCCCTTTTTGTGGTCAACCAGAGTCCTTTTTGCACATTTTTTGGTTCTATAGACAGGTTTAGTGTTACTGGCAATGGATCCATGATCTCTTTTGCCTCTTTCACCTAGAACCTTTTTCTTGGTATATGGCTATTTTGGGTGATAATACCTTGATTCCCTTCAAATACGCCTAGATATGGCATGCTTTTAGATTGGAGATCTTATTTACCATTTGGCAATATCGCAATGTAGTCATTTATGCTCACAAAACACTTGACATTAATGTGGCTATGTACTCTAAAGCATGTATTTATAACAATGTCATGTTGAAGATTCAAGTACAAATGGATAAAGTGGCTTTGGAGGTGGTGCACTTATAGGAGCTTTTGGATCATCGGGGAAATGCCCCCCAATATAGTTGCTCGTGTTTTGCTGTATTTGGCCTTCGATGACCGTAACCATCCTTACAATCACCATTGAGGACGTAGTAGTTTCATTTGTTGCTCACACACACCTCACTCTTAGTAGCACTGCACTCCCAGTGGTAGTGCTTCTAGTTGGCATCGCTCTCTTGGAGGTTCTAGTGGTTGGCACCACTCAGGGTGGTCCCCAATTGCTCTTGCTGCCCCTACTACTAGTTGGCCCTCTACTCACTTGGAACCCAAGTGGGTGTTTCCCCAGCTAGACTTAGCCATTTCCCCTCCTAGGCCTAAGGGAGAGAAGGATGAAGATAATGTTGCTACTACTGATGACGGTTGGGCTCCCCTTGAGCCATCTATTCACCCCACTTTTGGGTGGGGCTCTGATGATAAGGATACTCCTTCCTCAGTTGGCATTGCATTGGTAGTATGAGGATTTCTTTTTTTTCTATTATTTTCTAAAGTTTTTTTGATGAATAGTTAATTTTTGGCCAGTGGTCATATGAACTTGTGGGGTGATCTTGTATCCCCCGGCCCCTTTTTTTGTGAATATGTAACTTTATTGTATTATTATTTTTTAATATAAGGAAGGGACTATTCATCAAAAAATTATAACATAAAGTGCACTATAGTCACTTTAAGTGAAAAATTTAGAGTTAAAGTAACTTAAAAACATAACAAAAACTGAATTTAAGTTATATTTATCAAGAATTGAAAGTCAAATTAAAAATATAACATCATATTTTTAATTCATGTTGTTGCACCTAAAAGGTACACTTTTGAGGCACTAAATTGGGCATATCTCTTGATTGGCAACTCCAATTGAGCTCTAGGTTAGAACAAATCAAAGAGAAAGTTGAAAGGCTTGATGTGAGCAAAACCAAAGGACTAAAAACCAATAAACACAAACTCAAAAGTGAAGAAAATGATGATGAAGGCCTCAAAAATCAAGCAAAGGCTTGAGAGAAAGCAAAACAAAAAAGACTTGATGAAAGCCTTCAACAAAACAATCTGATATATGAATTGAAATGAATCGATCGATCAACATCAAACATTTGAATATCAAATTAAAACTTAGAGATACACAAAACTAGCTTGAAAAAAGTTTCACGATGTTGCCAACATTTTGTGGTGACAAAATGCAGGACAACAGTTAGCTCCATCTAGGGAATGTTACTCATTTGTTCTTGGAAACAAAGAGTGACATAGAATCCAGTTCTCTAAGTTCCTTTATCCACTCCATTGGGCAATAGAGTCAGGTGACAAAAGAAAACAAAAACTAAACTATGACTGATAATTACTGAAAGTAATGTTTCAGTTGTTTTCCACTGTAGGGTAATGGCATTGGTGTTCCATCACAATATGAAAGCCATAAATTGTTTTCACCCACAATATGATAAATTATAAAAGGACCCCACCAAAGAGAATCAAATTTTCCATGCATTCTTTTTCATTCTCATCTCTTGTCCCAAAGTAGGACAAAATCACCAATTTGAAATTCTCGATACTTGGCCTTTTTTATCAAAAAGAACCTTTACTTGTTGGTGATGAGTAGAAAGCATGTCAACCATTTCTTTTCTTTGTTCCTCCAACTATTGAAGAAACATAATCATCTTATCTAGTGCATCTGAATAAGTTTCATCTTTGATAGCACGTACCAACTTGAGAGCAGGAAGCTCTAAAGTTATTGGAATCTCACCATTGATCCCGTATAACAATTGAAAAGGTGAAATTACAATTGTCCACTTTGGAGTAATCCAATCTAGCCAAAAAATATCAAACAAAGCCTTGTGTCAAGTTCATTGATTTGAATGAATCAACTTCTTCATGATATTCACCAAATTTTTGTTGCTTGATTCCTCTTGACCATTACCTTGGTGGTTATAATTAGATGGATGTGCCAAAGTAACCTTGTGATTGAAATAGAATTCAATGAACTCCTTGGAGGAGAAAGTAGTTACATTATCTCTGACAATCTTATTTGGAACACCAAAATGTGAAATGATGTTCTGCTTCAAAAAGTCACAAACAATCTCAGATGTAAATCCTTTCAATAGAATTGCTTCAGCCTACTTGGTGAAGTAATTTGTCCCTGCTAAAATATGAGTATGAACTCTTCTTAGAGGTTGATAATAGTACCAATAAAATCAATATCCCATTTTTGAAATGGCTCATCGATCAAAACTATACAAGGTTGTCCAAAAGTTTAAAATTATAAAATAGAACCTTATCCATTGGAATCAATCCCACTTCGACAACATATTTGACTCCAAAAGGGAGATTGAAGAAGATATAGAGTTTATCAATAGATAAGTTATGAAAAGAGGCATGGATGAATATTTATACATAGAAGAGAACAACATAAGACTAAAACTTGAAGATATTATGGCCAAAGAAGAAGTGTACTTGAAGAAAAAATCTCGAGAAACATGGCTAAGTAAGGGTGAGAGAAACACCAAAATTTTCCATAACAACACCGAAAAAAGAATGGCTATGATGGGACTCAAAATTGTATTCCTATTTTGAGTACCATTCAAAAATTTTGAGTCATTTTGAGCCCTATAAATGCATTTTCTTACTTGTGCACCCAATGTGAGTGGAAAATGTGGGACTTAGTAATTCACACACACTTCAACATAATCATTATCTAAAGAATCATCCTAGAATGAACATGGGATTGTTCATCCAAAATAAACAACAGGTCAATCTAGTTCCTCGTAACTAGAATGATTTTGCTATTCACTCTCAGACTAAGAAGCTAGCAACCAGACATCTAGAATGAAGGATTTTTAAAGCTAAATGATGTGCAAGATTAAGCTAAATGAGATGCAAATTAAATATAAGAAAAGGAAAGAACAGTTAATCTAAATGAGTGTATATTTAAGCTAGATGAGATTAATATGAAAGATTAATGAAAGCTATGAATGTAAATATGTGAGTAATTAATTTAGCATAAGTTCGATACAATTCATTTGTAGCCTATGACATGAGGAATTAAGAGCTTCTTAAATAAAATTCCAAAATTGATCAATGGTTAAGATCAATTTGGATGAATGGTTGAGATTGGAAATGATATCCAGTTAGAATGGAAATTTCCTTTTGCAAATGAACTTAATTGATTCAATTTTGAGTGTGAGAAAGAGTTAACTAAGTTAATTCGATTTCCAATTCTAGTTCACTCAGAGTTTCCATTTCTGAACTGAAGAGAGAATTTGGAGAGTATATTTAATTTAATAAAATTGAATATGACCTCATAAATGCATAATCTCAATTAATTGAATTATTTAATTTAATAATTAAAATGAGGATATATTTAATTAATCAAATACATTTAATTCCTTAATGTGTATTTTAGCCAAATGGGTAATTTTAATTTAATTAAAGTTCTAGGACTCATAATTAAATTAAATTAATTAATAGGTTTACCTTTGCTAATTTTATTAGACTTGGAATTAAATAAAGTGTGTAATTAATGTAGATTAGGGATTTTCTACATTTGACACTTAGGTCAAGTAGCAATTATCAGAATCAGAATTGCCTAGTACAATAGGACTTAAGATTGATTAAATAGACTTGAATTGGTTTAGCATGGAAATGTGCCAATTTTGGGGTATTACATTTGCCCCTCTTTGAATGAATGTGCGAGCAACACATTGATTCAAAGAAATCAGAAGTATGAAGCATAGATCAAGAAATGATATTGGTTCTAAAATTGATGATACAAAAACCAATTGATAAGCTTTTTAAGGTTATCTCCAAAATGAAGCTTAACCTTAGGGAATCCAGATAGAACACTTAGATACCAAAATTGATAAGCTTTTTAAGGTTATCTCTAGAATGAAGCTTAACCTTAGGGAATCTAGATAAAACAACTAGATACTGATATGAAAGAACAAAGATTATCAAACTTTATAGAATTGTTCCCAAAACGAGACTCAATTCCCAAGGGTCAAGGTTAGACTGTCTTGATAGGTCTATCTATTGGAAACTGACAAGATTAATCACAATTCATAGGATTATCCCCAGAATGAGACTTAATCCTTAGAAGTTAGGGTTATACTATCTTGAAACCTAGTTATTGAATAGTCACTAAAAGTGAGAGTTTAGAATTATCCACAGAACAAGGCATAATTCTCAACAAGAGTTAGGATTATCTCAAGAATAGAGCTTAATCCTTAGCAAGAATTAAAATTATCTCCAGAATGAAGCTTAATTATGTAGAGTCTAGATAGAACACTTGAATATTGGTCCATAAAAGATAACAAGATCGAATCATGAGTCATAGAATTATCCCTAGAACAAGGATTGATCTCTAGGAGTTAGGGTTAGACTGTCACGATACTTATACATCAAACTCTGACAAGAATTGTTATAAGGTTGATCAACTAATTAAAAGATAAGATAGATGACATATGATGCCAGATAGAGGGGAACAAGATGCCCCAAGTGATGAGATGCCCCTAGCAATTAAGACATAGGATTCAACTTGAGTTGAAGCTAGTTTTTGAAAGATTTAATGATGTAATCATCCTACCCCCTTTGGGAGCAAAATCGAAAGATGACACATTGGAACAGTGATGTAGAGGAGTATATTGAGAGATATTGAAGAAATCTAAGGTACAAAAGAATATAAAAGAGATTTGAAGGATCTGAAGAAAATTTGAAGTCAATTCAAAGTGATTTCAAGGTCCAAAAGACCAAGTTTGACTTTGGTTGACTAGGGTTGACTAGAGTTGACTTTTTCCAAAAAAGTTGGAAAATTTTGAAGAAATATGATTTGAGAATATTTGAAGATTTAGAAAGCACCAAAAAATTAGACTGCATAAGCATTCGATTGATTCGGTCCCAAAATTTTAAAATGTGATTTTAAGCTGTTTAAGAGTGTCAGATTTTGAATTCAATCCCAAAAATGATTTGAGAGCAGCCAAATTAGCCAAGGGGGTGATTTTTGCACTAATCAGAGCACTTTAAATTTTTTAGGTCAAAACCTATATAAGGGCCAAAAAGGTCTTTTTCAATTCATTCTGCATTTTGTCTTTTGTGAAGAAGAGAGCTCTAAGGAGAAAGATGGTGGTCCTCATACATTTGCATTGATTCGAGCATTCTAGGTGACACGATCGGTTGGTAGACTACGAACCCTTAGTGAGTCATCAATTACCTGCCTTGTCATTGCATTTTTTTTATGCATTTTGATCATTTTAAAGCTCATTTTAGGGTTTTAAAAATTTTTTTGTTGCCAGATTTCGTGTGAGAAATCATTTTCTTGCATACACTTGAATCACATTTCACATGAGGAAGTACCAAAATGGTACTTCTTTGCCAGGCCTTTTGGGTTTCCTCATATGGGAGATACCCATCTTTCATGTGAGAGACCCTAAAAATGTTTGATTTTTCATTGAGTGTATTGAACTATCTCGCACGAATATTTGATTTCTTATGTGAAAAAGTGTAATGTCGTGTGAGAAAATGAAATCTCACACAAAAAATTGGTGTTGTTTGCAAGATTTTTGTTTGAAAATTGTGATTTTTCATTGTCATTTTGTGCTTTCATTCGTCATTGTTGCATGTTTGGTACTGATTGTGTTCATGTTGTTTTCATGTTTGTAGGTTACATTTTTTGATGTCATATTTAGATCACACTATCCTCCCTTCAGAGCACTAATTTGATAGTTAGATGTCATAGAGCTGGCACATATTGACTCCCTCGACCTATCACATCTTTGCCAGATTCTTACATGAATCATGGTTTCTAACTACACTCATAGCGTGTTTCCACTCAGAGATGAACACATTCCACTTGCCATTAGGAGAGATGACCATTACCCTAGATGACATCTACTAGATTCTACAGATACCCTTCCATAGGCCACGAGTGGTGTATGACACACAACCACAGATAGGTATAGTGGCACTGAGGGCCACTTTTCAGGAGGATCTTGTCATTGGCTTGGCCATCACATGGGATGAGTTAGTGCACACATATGGTCCCACCCACAGATTGGCAACAATGCTTAGTGTATTCATTAGATACTTTCTGATGCTTGACAAAGGAAAACACAGACTCAAGTGCGGATGGGGATGGATGATGCAAAAAATGTTGGATGAGCCAATATGTTTCATATGGGGTTAGTGTATGCTGGCCCACATGTTCCATGAGATGCATGAGATCATCTATCATGAGAGGAAGAGCATGGGCACAGGGGTCTATGTTCTTTAGGTGTGGGCATGGGAGTACTTGCCCATGATGAGGCCCATCTTTACTGATGAGAGATAGGACCATGAGCCCTACATATGCAAATACTAGGGGCATATGACCTAGCTAGCTCTAGGGAAGATTAAGCAGTGGAGAGGTTAGTTGGATGACCTAGTAGCAGTAGTATGGTGACTCTGGAGAGAGATTGAGGCATGGGATGATGCCGAGGTGGAGCTTGACCACATGTTTTCCTCCCAACTACTAACTGGTCATTCAATAGCTATTATTGAGAGATTTCCCATGACTCACATGTGGTCACAATATAGTCGACCATATGATATTTCATAGGAGTACTGCACATATGCCATGTTTGCCTTAGATGTAGAGAAAGGATGGTTAGTTAGATTGGATTAGGGTAGATTGATGTTCAATGTGTCATCTATTATTGTAACTTAGTGGGGTTACTTGGCAGCAATAGCAGATGGGGGGATGACTCTAGCATGCTAGGCACATTTTGTGAGTCATCCCTTCCCACGTTTCATAGACCTAGTTGGGATGGAAATGTCAAAAACAACCAATACAATAGCCACCATAGCAAAAATAGAGACCTAGATAATGTACCTCATAGATATAGATTCCTCCTTGATATATAGGAAATGATGCAGGTGCAAGAGGAAATGGGTCTGAGCATAGGAGAGCCTATGGAGAGATGGGCACTTTGGGTGCCATCAGAGGAGATGCGTGGAGATAGTGAGTCAAGTAGGAGCAGCCAAGTGAGCAAACTAAGGCTGTAGTTGGTGATGAGAAGATGTGAGATTAGCCTATGCTAGATCCATAGTAGGATTCCCTAAGGAGGACCTAGGAATGACCGAGAGTGGATCAACGATAGCTAAGCGAGATGAAGATACAATTGATAGTGTGAGATATGTGACTAGAAGATCAAGAGTGAGAGATCCAGGATCTCCATGTAGAGTTAGAGCAGTAGCATGAGGAGACTCAATTATAGAGTGCTAGAGTGGCATACTATTATCTAGGATACATTGTAGTAGTGCCCGAGGTGTCAGAGCAGATACCCTAATTTTGTAAGTATGTGAGAGCATCAGATGGCATACGATGACCAATGAGACTAGATGCCCCTCCTCCTCCTCCTCCATCTGGGGATGAGGGAGAAGGGAATAGTTAGATATTCTTTCTTCCAATTTTGATTCTGGCTATGTACCAATTTGTGTGCCGGCACCATTTTGTATCATTTTGAGATCAACAATACTCAAGTAGCACTTAGTTTTGTATTGATGTACACTTGACTTTGTATATATGTGAAATTTTTGATTTGAGTATCTTCACATGTGTCATTTTCTCTCTTTATAGTTTGTCATACATGAGATGTTAAAGCTATGATTAAATTAATGAAAATTGATGAAATGTATGAATGTAGTGTAGATGAGATGAATATGAAAGTATGTGTATGAAATAAAAAATGTGAATGAACTAACATCTCATGAAGGTTTCAAGCTTTGTTGATAGTGGCAGGTATCTTGTGAAAAGAAAAAGGATGAACCAAAGAACTAAATGTAAGTGTAGTCATGAAGAAATATGATACTTTGAAGAAACCAACAACACCTCATGTCAAAGGATACAAGTGAAGTAGTGATCGAACCATGTGCTTATGCAATGCAGCCCTATGCTAGATGTAACCCTAGGTCTAATACCAAACTCATAAGATTATCGTCACCAAGTTTTTAGCTAAACCCACACATGTCATACAATTCCCATTGACATTGCAATCATGGAAATATGAATATAACACATGTTCTAGTTTTGTTGGGATTAAATGTAAGCATTCGAGGCACAAGAAGCTAGAATGACTAGAATATTTGTCCCTTTTGATATAGCAAGTAAACATAAGCATTAGAGCATAAACACTAGGATGACTAGAAAGTTTGTTGTGTGCACACACACTAGACACACAAGAGATCCTTCTCATACTAAGTAATCAATAAAAATTCTATTTGCAATAACCCTTGCATTCATAACCTGAGATAGAAGTGTGATAAGTATACTTGTAGTGACTTGTACATTCACTTAGTAGGACAAGTATCCATATTTACTATAGCATAGAGAATTCACTCAAACAAGCAAGGAAAAGAAAAAACCTTAGTGAAGATTTCATATAAAATGAGTCAAGGTACACACAACCATCCAATACAAGATAGAGGCTCTTATAGTGGACACTGCTTTTATATGGATGCTTCAAATCATTAAAACTAAGCCAAAAAACATAAAGAAAAGAAAATATTATGCTCCTATTCCTCACTTCTCTAGTCATAAGAGACATCCTCAAGTTACTCAAAGAGACATGATGAAGCAAAAAAAAAAACAAAGAAAAGCTCAACATATCTCAGTCAAGTTTGACATTTTGACTTCATTTTTTGTGTCATAGCATTGATGTCAAATTTCCATGTTCAAAACATATGTAAAAGAAATCTCTTTAGGAGGATGATGATAGTAGATAGACACAGTTAAAACAACTGGTGACTGAAGTCAAAGAGAAATCTTTAGTAAGACGAACCTTAGTAGGAAACTAAGCAACAGTAGATAGACATAGTTGGGACAACTGGTGACTGAAGCAAGAGAGATCTTCTTCGACAGGAATCTCAATAGAGACACAAAAAAAAAAAGGTAGATATAGTTAGAAAAACTAGTGACTAACATGGAAGAGATTCTCTATGACACTATAGGGTGTTGCCCTTGAGTCTTTGACAAGATTCAATCCATGGATGCATGAGCAAACACATCAAACTAAAGTAGGAAAGCAACTGTACAAGAGCTAGAAGATGTGTTACAAGATATAACATTTGGAGCAAGAGGTGTCTATTTACTAGGTTTTCACCTTCTTGGTATAGGTTCTTTTTTGGCTACCATGATGTTTGTTTGCCAGGTTTTCATCAATGACATTTTTTTTGTTTTACAAATTTTTTTGTTCTTTTTCTCTTTCTTTTTTATTTGTATTTTTATATTTTTCATTTTTTTTTTGTATTACCAAGGTGCCTATTGCTAGGTTATCACCAAGATAATGATTTTTTAGGACTTTTATGTATGTATAAAGAGCTTTTCAAATTATTTCAGCTATAGAACCACTTCAGACGGAGAGTGTTGATTGGCTTCTTGAGCACTTCTCCCTCAATTGTTGAAAGTTGGTAAGTACCAAATCCAAACATTGTAGTGACTATGTAGGGAAAAAGCTTGTTGGGTTTGAACTTCCCCTTGTGTACTTATTGTTGCTGATTCTTAGGGTTTACTCTCAAAATAAGATCACCCAGTTGGAAGTCACGTGGCTTAACTTTCTTATTGTAGCTTCTAGACATACGCTACTGATAAGCTTGAAGATGATCTCATGCCACTTGTCGATGTTCATCTACCAATTCTATCTCTTGAAGCTGAGATATTCTATAGTCATCATCAATAATGAGGCTCTTCATGGAGATTCTCAAAGTAGGAATCTCAATCTCAATTGGAAGCACAACATCTGCTCCATATACCAAAGTAAAAGTAAAGGGTGTTGTTCCAGTTGGAGTTCTAATACTTGTTCTATAAGCCCATAAAGCTAGATTAATCTAAAGGTGCCAGTCCCTTCCAGATTTATTGATTGTGTGATGTAAGATCTTAAGGATAACCTTGTTGGATGCTTTTACTTGACCATTATCCTAGGGGTAATAAATAGAAGACCAATGTTGCATTATTCAGAACTTTTTGCACAACTCTTTAAGATCCTTATTTTTAAACTGTCCTCCATTGTCAGTAATGATGGAGGATGGTACACCATACCTACATATGATGTAATTCATAATAAATAGAGATACAATTTTTCCATTTTCTATAGAGAGAGGAGCTGCCTCTACCCATTTAGTGAAGTAGTCTATAGCTATAATAATGAACTTGTGTCCATTTGAAGAAGACAGATGGATCTGACCCACTAGATCAAAGGCCCATTGTTCGAATGACTACAACATGATAGATGGAGTTAGCTCCCTAATTAGAGCATGGATTAGATTTCCATAGAGCTGGCATTGTTTGCAAGACTTGGCATATTTTATTTCCTCTTGCTCCATATTCAGCCAATAGTAACTAGCTCTAATAAGTTTTTGAGCTAGTGTCAAGCCATTAGAGTGAGATTCACAAATGCCCTTGTGTACATAGATTAATGCATGTTTGAACTCATCAGGTTCTAGAAAAGAGTGCTCTATCAAGACCTCTCCTAAACAAGTCATCAGCAATAATAACATACCGTGAAGCACTAGAGATAAGGTCACATTTTTTCATTCCAGGTTAGATTGTCTAGAATTATTTGGTCATGTAGGTAAGAGTATATATGGTGGTAGCAAGATGAGTCATGTCCTACAATAGAATAGAACATCTAGGATTCAATGGAATTATAGGAAGGGTAGAGTAACATCTCTACTAGGAACTTGTATCAAAAATCATTCTCTGGCATCCGTAACATGGAAGGAAGAGTAACCATTACATCAGCCACTTTGTTGTCTACTTGAGGAATTTGCTAAAAAGTGACATGAGAAAAGTATTTCTTTAGATCATAAACCATGTGTTTATAAGGTATCAATTTATAATCCTTCATCTAGTCAACATCATTGACCTAGTTAATTACAAGCTATGAATCACCAAAGATATTCAATTCATCAACTCTCTATTCAACTGCAATCTTCATGTCATTGATTAGGGCTTCATATTATATAATATTGTTTGTACAAGGAAATATAATCTTTTACATCTTAGGTAGTGAATATTTCTAAAATGTTATGAATAAAAGCCTAGCACTAGATCCTTGTTGTGTGGGGGAGTCATCAAAGAACATTACCCAAGTTTGGTGTGTTAGCATTATAATTGATTCATTAAAAGTCAATGTTCAGCGGAAGAATACATTGCATTGGTGCTTTTGCTAATTGATAAAAAATTGCATGTCCTTTGATATACTTGCTCTCAACATACTGAATATCAAAAACACTTAGTATCACGACCCGCTTGGCTAATCTTCCTATTAGGGCTGCCTTGTTGAGTAAGTATTTTAGTGGATGAATTTTAGCAACCAGTCACGTAGTGTGAGTGAGCATGTAGTGTCTCAACTTTTGGGAAACAAAGATGACTATCAAAAAAGTTTTCTTAATAATGCTATAGTTCATTTTATAGGAAATCAATGTACGACTGAGATGGTAGATAACTCATTCCTTGTTATCATTATCTTCTTGAACTAGCAAGATACCAAGAGATGACTCTATTATTGAGATGTATAGAATGAGAGGCTTCCCATAGATAGGAGGCATCGAGATTGGTGGACTATCAAGGTATTGCTTTATTTGTGTTAAAATTTGATCATAATCTCTGTTCCAGTCATATTTCACACCTTTATGCAGATTCTTAGTAAAAGATTGTAACTTGTCTTCTAGTTGAGAGGTGAATCTATGAATGGATTGAAGTCTTCCTTGCAAGCCCCTCATTTGACTAATATTATGGGGTGGAGGCATGTCCATGATTGCTTGAACTTTCTTTGGATCCACCTCGATTCCTTTTGCAAAGACAATGTAACCAAGTAGTTTCCTAGCAGTGACACCAAATTCACATTTTTTGGGTTTGAGTCTTAGATTGAACTTTTCCATACGATCCAGGATAGGTCCCAAATTTTGAAGATGAATGTTGCATCATTTACTCTTAACCAAGGTGTCATCAACGTATCCCTCCATCGTCTTATACATCATATCATGGAAGATTGTAGTAACTACACTTTGAAATGTGGCACCAACATTTTTCAGACCAAATGGCATCACATTCCAACAGAAGGTTCCCCATGCATAGGTGAAAGTAGTCTTTTCCTAGTCTTTTGGTACAATTTTGATCTGATTATAACTAGAAAATTTGTCCATGAGTGAGTACATTTCATATCTCCCTATCATATCCACTATCATATCAATATTAGGAAGTGGAAAATCATCCTTTGGGCATGCTAAGTTTAGATCTTATAAATCTATACAAACTAGGATAGATTTTTCATGCTTGGAGACTAGAACAATGTTTGAAATCCATTTGGCATAGTCGATAGCACAGATGAAACCAACTTTCAGAAACTTTTCCAGTTCAACTTTAACAAGTAGTGCAAAATGAGGATTTATTTTTATGAGTTTTTGTTTGACCAATTTAACTCCTAGTGCAACAGATAAAATATGTATTATGAGATCAGGATCCAAGCCTGGCATGTCTAAGTAGGTCCACACAAAATTAATCTTTTTCTCTTAGAAGAAGGCAACAAATTCCCCTCTCTCTCTTCTGTAGATAAAGACTGTGCAAGGTGTATCATATGAGGCTCTTCCTCTATTCCCAAGTTGATTAGTTACGTTGGCTCTATTAACACTAATGATCTTTCCTAAAAATGACTAGGAAATGCATCAAACATCTCATCCTTAGGTGTGTTAGAGAGGTTTTCACCTTTGGATACATCTTTTATTTTTACTGTTTTTTGTTTTGATAGTACCACAATGTGGTTTCACCATCAGACCTTCTATTTATTTTCCTTTTTATTGTTTGATTGAAATATTTGATGTTAGCTTTAGTAATGTTGACACTCTATTTGCTAGTGGAAGATGTTATAAGTTCAACATTGTTTAAGCAACATGTAAGAGCATAGTCATTTTGGAATGTAGGGACTTCACTAAATGCATTGGAATTCTAGTCTACGAGCTTAAGATAAGTGAGTGAAAGAGACATGGAAAGTTCAATGGAATTCCTAATGTAATCATCAAATTCCTCAACAAGTAAGTCGAGACCTAGAGCAACTTCATCCACAAGTGTGTTTGAATGCCTTTGAGTTCTAATGACATTAATTGAAGACTCAATGAAACTAGTTGGATGAGACTCATCTAACCTAATCCTAGACAATTCACCCAATTCAAGCTGACTTTCATAGACATGAACTTGATCTATATCTTTGTTTGTAGTTTCTTTTGAGAGAGAGTCATGCTCTTGAGAGTCTATGCTACTTGGAGACAAACTATAGAATTACCCAATAGTGATGGGAACCCATTCTCCCTCATCATCTAGATTTTTACAAAGTCTCTTAATGACCTTAGTATGACTTGACTCTCCTTGTTCTTGTCAAGCATGGGGAGGGGTAGTAGTATTGTCAGAAGAATCACTATCAATGTCCATAGTGGTGAGAAATTGTACAAAGTCATCTAGTTCTATGAAGAATTTAGCAAGATCAATAGGAATTTGATAAGGATAAGGATCCTCATCATCAACATTGTCCACATGATCACCTAAATTAGTTTGTGACTCATGTTCAAATGAACTCTTAGGTTCTGGTATGAATTTGCTAAAATCTAGATGAAAGGGAATATTCTTGAAACCTAGGCCTGTTGTATTTCAAGACCTTCTAGCTATCAATTTGATAAGATCAATTAGGCCATTTTTGTTGCATTCAATTGGACCATTCCCTTTGTAGCCAAAGTGTTTCATGAGTTTAAGACCTACAACTTACTTTTCAAGAGTGATCTCACGAGACTATTCTATGAGATCAACTAGAGTTTCCTCTTTGTATATCCATGCAACAATGGCTCTATTTTCATCTTCCTCTTTTAGAGGTATAGTAGCTTTAACAAAAATTCCATTGTACTTAGTTTGAGATGAAAACACAAAAGGTCTCTTCACTTTAGATGGTCTCCCATAATGATGGGGATACTTAGTAAGGGATGTCAAAGATAGAATAGGCTCTATGTGATATTCACCCATCCCAATTTCTTTCAACTTGAAGGATCTCTCAATTTGTTTCAGCTTATCATCATGATGATCTATAGATTCCTTGTTAGTAGGTACAAAGCTTTCAGTAGATTTCAGCATGTTACAGGTGTAACTTGTATTTCTAGGTATAGTGATTTCAGAGCCGTGAAATGGAAACTTGATGTGTTGATGGTAAGTTGAAGGCACAACTTTCATTTCATGTATCCATGGTCTCCCTAGCAGGATGTTGTACACTAATGGAATTTCAATGAATTTACAAGTGATGTTCTTTTCTTGGACCAACTTGAAGAGGCAACACAACAATACTCAGGGATTTATGCTTGATTTCATTATATGCATTGATGGTTATCCTATGATGAGGATCAATAGACTCTTCAGAATAACCCAATTACCTAAGCAAAGTAGTAGAATAGATATTTAAGCTAGCTCTATTGTCAATGAGCATGCGATGGACATGCTTCTAATGTATCATGACTTCAATGTGCAATGGTTGGTTATGCAAATGACTTAGTGAATTATCCTCCTCCTTAGATAAGGACATATAGTGAGGTGAGGTCACATGACCTACCATGGATTGGAATCTCTCAAGATCAACATCTTGAGGTATGTTTTCCTTAGTGAGGGCTTTGTTGAGAATATTCCTATGAGTAGGCAAGATTTTGAGCAATTCAAAGATTATTATTTGAGCACTTGTCCATTGCAATTGGTCAAGGAAACTATAGCTCGTAGCCATAGAAGATGTTACAAGTTTTGTACCTTTTCCTGATGGACCAGCAAGGGGTTTATCTTTGTGTTATCTTAGGAACAGAAGGCACATGACCTTTGAGTACTATCTTGGTACGAGAATGCATTACAACATTGGCACAAGATTGTGATGGTTCTTCGTTAGATGTAGTAGATATGACACCTCTCAAGACAAATGACGTCTTAGGTTTCTTATTGTCTTATTTTCCCTTAAATGTGATGAAGTCACAATATTCAAAATCCATAGGTTCAACCATCTTGATCACATCATTGTTATTGGTGTACATATAGTTGTATCTTATTATGAGCTTTTTGTTTAGATTTTTCTCCCTTCTCATAATGTGGGAATGGCTCTTTAAAAGCCTCGTGGTCTAAATTCTTGTTATGTCCATCCATTACAATTTTACCATTGTCGATTAAGTCTTGGACTTTATGATATAGGTTGATGCAATTTTTGGTTTTGTGACCTTTGTTCTGATGGTATTTTCAAAATGTAGTCTCATTCCACCATGGAGGTCATGGTTGTGGATCACAAGGATGAGAGTTGTCCAATGGAGTAATGGTCTTGTTTTGGAGTAAGGTCTTGCAAACCACATCTAGAGGTTCACCTAGAGGTGTGTAATCACATTTTTGTCATGTAACCCAAGACAAGTTTTTTATTTTGTTTCCAAATGTTTTGTTATTAGGAGGAGATTTGTCAACATTTTTACACTTATTGAGCTGGTTGGTGAGATTGAAAGTTGTTTTGATAGGTTTAGGAGTAATGTTATCAACTACTCCATCATGTACTACCTCTTGATTCTTGTTCACATACTTGGATTTATCCTTACTAGAGGTTGATCCTTGTTTGATGTCCTTTTAAAGTCTTATTTCCCACTTTTGACCATGAATTCCTCTATTTGGATAGCTTGTGTGATCATGTCTTCAAAGGTATGTGGACCTTGAAGTTTTATTTAATACCCAAAGTTAGGCAAAATATTATGCAAGAAGATGTCAAGTTTTTCTATTTTGGGAATCTTTCATGAATATTTGGTATATAGTTATTGCCACTGCTAAAAGAATGTGAGGAAAGATTCCTTGACTTTCTATTTGAGGTTACACAAGTCATGTATGTTAATTGGATGTTGTATGTTGTGTGAGTACTGCTAAACAAACATGTTAGAAATCTCATCAAATTTTTTGACACTCGTAGAAAACCTTGAGAACCATTCCATGACTTGACCACCTAGACTCTATGGGAATAAATGCATGAGATATGTTTGATTGTACATAAATTCTATAGAAGAAGCACCAAATTCCCTCAAATGATCTTTGGGATTGGATGTTTTGAAGTATTTTTCATACTTGGGTAACTCAACTCCTCTTGGAAAAGGAGGCATGTCTAGACTCTTGTCAAAGGGAAATGGACAAAGAGTGTCTAAGGTGTATGTTTTCGTTGGTTTATCCTTGTCATGCATCATTTGGGCCAACTATTCTTGCATCATTTTCAATTGTTTTTGTAACTTTTATGTTTCAGTTTCTTCTTCATGTGTGATGATTGTCTCAACATTAAAATGATGAGGTAGTTTTGCTCCTTCTTGAGTGAGTTTGAGAAAATATTTCTCTTTCTCTTCATTGAGCAAGATTTCCATTACTTTCTAGAAATGTTTATCCTTATGACATTTTTCTATGTCTTTAGGAAGTCTTTCTTTGGTTTCCTCACTCTCATTAGTGTAAGATTCTTTGATTCTTTCATTTCTTTGGTGATCTTGTCCTCTACTATGTTCTTGATCAACCATTCTAGGAGTGTGGTAGATTTTAGTGTATGTTGGTTGAAAAGATGTTCTGAATGAAAATTAAAATGTATCATTTGGAGATATAGGTGTTTTTCTAGTTCCAGGATTCTCTTGATACAAGGGATTCCTAGTTTGCTGCAAGTTTATGGAAAATGTTCTTTGAACCTGAGGTGGATTAACAGGTGAAAGAGATCATGAGGACTCTTCACTAGATTCAGATTATGCATAAACTAGGAAGTGAACTCTTCTAGAACTCCAACCTCTAGCTCTACCACACCATGCTCTATTGAGAGAAAATAAGTTTCCACTCCTTGTGGCAACAGTCATAGACAATGACTTAAAACAAAGTCTAAACAGGGATCGCACTAGAACTTTGTCTCAAAGTGAGATAAGCATGTTGTATACCTAGGTATGAGTCATCTAAGAAATGGCTAGAACATCCAAGAGTTATAACTATCATGATGCAAGATATGATGAACACAAGAGAACAAAATAAGACAAACAAGTAAGGAGACTAGTTCATGTGTAGATCACAAGTTGTTGAGTAAGCAAGAAGTTAGAGTTTGACACTGTTGTAGGTAGAGAAATGATCAAATATTGTAGACAAAGATCAAACGTAGAGAGAAAATAACTCTAACATAATAGTTTGAGAGTTCTAGGACAAAACTTCATGCAAAGATTTAGATAGAGCCACGTGTAGAAGTACAAAAAACTAGGTAAAATTTTAGAACAATAATTTGAGACCTATTTTCTCGAACAAGAACTTGCACAAAATTGCATGAGAAAATGATAGTTTGACCAAAAGAGATAGGATTTTGATTTGATAAGATAGTGTTTTGGCAAAATTTTGTGCGAGGATTCACAAACAAGGGTGCAAGGAACTACAAAGAACCCTATGAGGAAGTACAAATAGACAATTTTATCACTCAAAATTGTGAAAAATTAGAAGTGAGAAGAGGACCAGACTAAAAAGTTTTGACTAAACTTGAAGAGATTTTCAAAAGTTTTGACAGTTTTTGAATAGAGGACTAGCAATGCTTACAAGTTTTAGGTAGATATCAATATTGTTTTCAGATTTTGGACATCATTTTGATTTACAATTAGATAGTTGTTTCTAGACATGGGAAGCAAGTGGTAGTCGCAAACAATCCAATTGAGGACAAAGCAACTTGGAGGGGTGGGGGAGTCTTGAGCTTTTATTTGTTTGACAAATTTGGACAAGTTTAAAGACTCAAAAAGACACTCTTTATCTCTATAAAGAGGAAGTAAAACCTTTGTCTCATAACTTATGTGCATGTGTTCACCTCACACAGCCGTGTCACCCCACTAGAGGGCGCCTATGTTTTTGGTGTATTTTAAGGACTCAATAACATATATGCTGAATGAGCACCCTTTTGGTAGGGGTCAAGCATGTATACCACCTTCTAGAATCTAGGTACATGCCTATGGTGAGTATCTATAGAAGAGATTATGCCCACTTTTGGAGGTGAACTAGGTAGTAACTATCTAAAATTTTTTACTTTGCTTCCATTCACATTAATCCCTAGTGGCTTTGCAAATGAAGTTGAGGCTAGTAGCCCACACTAGAATTTGAAAGTACACACACTTGACAAACAAGACTAAGGGCAGTGTTGTCCAATGCAACAGATAGTGCCTCCTCTTGATATGAGATATCGGGAATCAAGAGGAAGAATTTAACATGGTTTTGGAGTCTTTCACTCTACAAAGTTTCTTTACTATAGTGAGTTGGAATCATCGAAAAAGTGTGTGTTCTCACTTGGGTCATTCCTAGAGGTTGGATTGCTCTAATAGGCCCTCTAAAGGTTGACTCAAATTGGTGGCTCAGATTCAAGGGCCCAAGTTTCTGATTTCCCTTAAGGGGAAAGAGCATACTCCTCTACCTTGTCACCTTACCCAAACATGAAAAACATGTTCATCACCGAGTTAGCTTATCAATCCCAACTTGTCTTTTCTCAAGATTTTGATTTCCTAAAATGAAATAATCATCTCTTCATAAAAAATACTCATATAGGAGAACCACTAACTTTCTTGCCTCCCTTAGGTACCATCTTCCAAAGGCATCTAGGTTTTTTATTTACTCTTGGGTATCACTTCCAAGTAGCAAAGAGCATACTCCCCTATTCAGTTGTCTAGAGCCCTATGAAGTTCACAAGACCTATTAAACTATGTGTAAGAAAGCAGTAACAAAAGACACAATGTTTAGTTGGGTTTTTCTTTGGCATGTGAGTCTTTGACTAAGTGTCCTACAATCAAACTTTTAGTACTGTTTGTGAGTTTGTAATATGGTGTCTTTGACAAGTGATCTGCACACCATTATTAAGCTGTTGAAAATCAAAAACTAAAAATAAAATGCTTTAGAAACAAATGTTAGATTAGATCAACAAGATAAAAATAGAATCTAGAAATTGCATTTAACTTACTGATGTCAAATTTTGTGTGAGATTTTTCATAGGCCCATGCTAGAAAATGGTGTGTACCGTACAAGAAATTGCTCAACTATACACTTTTTCACATGTGCAAGTATAGAACAAGGAGAAAAATTTCAATTTCTTCACATGAGAATGAGAATTTTCACATGAGAAATTGAGAAACTGTATGGATAGAAATGATAGAATATTAAAAAATTGTAGAATAAAGAACAAACGAGGCCAAAAACTTGAGTTCTCAGCCCCATGGTTGGTGCCAAAAATGTGAGTGCAAAATGTGGGCCTCAGTAATTCACACACACTTCAACATAATCATTATTTGAAGAATCATCCTAGAATGAACATGGGATTGTTCATCCAAAATAACCAACAGGTCAATCTTTTCCCTCCTAACTAGAATGATTTTTCTATTCACTCTCAAATTGAGAAGCTAGCAACAAGACATCTAGAATGAAGGATTTATAAAGTTAAATGATGTGCAAGATTAAGCTAAATGAGATGCAAATTTAATCTAAGAAAAGGAAAGAACAATATTTAAGCTAGATGAGATTAATATGCAAGATGAATGAAAGCTAAGAAATTTAAATATGTGAGTAATTAATTCAGCATAAGTTTGATATAATTCATTTGCAACCTCTAAAATGAGGAATTGAGAGCTTCTTAAATAGAGTTCCAGAATTGATCAACAATCAAGATCAATTTGGATGAATGGTCAAGATTAGAAATGAGATTTAGTTAGAATGAAAACTTCTTTGTGCAAATGAAGTTAACTAATTCAATTTAGAGTGTGAGAAAGAGTTAACTGAGTTAATTCCATTTCCAATTCTAGTTCACTCAGAGTTTCTATTTTTGAATTGAAGAGAGAATTTGGAGAGTATATTTAATTTAATAAAATTGAATATGACCTCATAAATGCATAATCTCAATTAATTGAATAATTAAATTCAATAATTAAAATGAGGATATATTTAATTAAATCAAATACATTTGATTCCTTAATGTGTATTTTAGCCAAATGGGTAATTTAATTTAATTAAAGTGCTAGGACTCATAATTAAATTAAATTAATTAATAGATTTACCTTTGCTAATTTGATTAAAATTGGAATTAAATAGAGCATGTAATTAACATAGATTAGGGATTTTCTACATTTGACACTTAGGTCAAGTAGCGATTATCAAAATCAGAATTGCCTAGTGCAATAGGACTTAAGATTGATTAAATAGACCAGAATTGGTTTAGCAAGGCAATGTGCCAATTTTGGGGTATTACACCCAATTGTCATTTTGAGGCCTAAGAGGTGTTTTATGTTTCTAACACCTTGCATTTAGTATATCCATGCATCTTAAAGAGACAAATTGAAAATTTGAGTCATTCTATGAAGTTCTATTTTGAGCAATGTTCAGTTTTGCATTTTTGCCTAAGTGTCAAACAATGATAGGAGGCCTATTTTTCTTTTAAATATCTTGCACCCAGTTATATTTCATGACTCACTACCTTGAGAGTATTTATTATGCATATTAGAGAACCTATATTTTAATTTCAAAGCCATTTTGATATGTTTTGATTAGGTTTTGAATCCCTCAAAATTGACTATTAACTGTTGTCATGCTGATGCAAATTTCCTTGAATTTTGGGATGCCCTATTTGACTTATTATAACTTTGACCTAGTTGATCATATTGAGAAAATTCTTTTTATATTGTATTCTAGAGGTCACACAATTGCTACATTCTAGATTTGAGCTTATGATGAATCCATTTGGTCAATTTTTGAATGCAATTCCAAATGTAATTTATAACTTTTTATTGGTGTTAAGAAATATAGATTAACTAGTACCCATGCTTAGGATTCCATAACTCTAAATCCATGAATGATGAGATCAAATGATTTACACTACTATGTTCTACTCCAAAAATACTTCAAGTTTGGTAGTTTTCAATTCTTGACCAATCCATCTACACACTTTCCCAAGCCCATTTGATTTGTGAGAACCATAGTTTTGTTGATGTTTCTAGTCTTGCAATTCTAAGTACCTAACTTTGCATGCTTTCCAAATGCATCATTTTATTTGTCATGAGCCCAAATCATAAAATTATATTCCCCTCATGGAAATGAACTAATCCTCCAATTTTTGTACCCTCAAGTACCCATTTTCCCTATTTTCAAAGCCAAATCCAAGTGCACTTTCTTGTTTTCTAACTTGTTCGCTTGTAGGCAGTTTCGATTGGGCAACTTTGATGGTCAATATCTTTTGACCCCAAAGTTTTCATGAGATGAGATCTGATAGGGTGCAAGAATGTAGAATAAGGAATCAATATGACAAATGTTAGGGTCAGGTTATTTGTTTTAGTTAGTTTTTAAAACCAACCTACAGACCCTCTTATCAAAAAATCATAGTTTGTGAAAGTAGGGGAAGTTTAGTTTTAAATGATATTTCAGTTCTTGAATTTGATTTTAATCAATGTTAGGTGATTAATGGATAAGTCTGAATTGTTAGTTGTTTAAAAATAATTTTTTTTAAATAGACCCACTTTGGGGTTTGACTGAATCCATTAAACTGATGAAGATGTGTGTGGATTAAGGGTGTAAGAAAGGGGTTTTCCAAAAATAAAGGTTTGATGATGTGGATGTATTTTCAAGTAGATTCGATCACTCCCAAGGTGCAAATGGATGTAAAAAATGTTGTCACTACTATTGAATTCTAAAAGGTGAAGTTACTATAATAAAGAGTAATAGGTTATAAGGAAATGCATTAGAAGATGTCTTTCAAGACACAAGACGATAGTCTGTACCTTTTAAAAAAAGGTATGCATAGACAAATTTTCTTCAAAGATATGGGTAGTTCAAAAATAAGAATGTACACTTTTTGTTTTCACTTATGCATGTACCTTATTGAGGATATGTATGGAATAAGGCATTTACCTCCTTCTAGTATGCCTAAATGCCTTTTAAATAGACGTAAGTGGGTGCTATTGGAGAGATCATGGAACCATATGTAGCTCTATTCCACAACCAGTAAGTGCATATTTAAGGACCATTTTGGTCATGGTGTTGATTCTAAAAAGTAGTAGGGAGATTGAGCCTCACAAACACAACATGATGAGGAGATTCATCAAAAGAAACTTGAACCCCCCCCACCCCCACATTATAGAAGTAGCAATCCACATGCAGAGTAGTAGGTAATCAGACTACATCATGAAGAAGAATGCTAGAAAAATCATGGCAATAGGGATGAAATGTAGAGCATCCACATGTAGAATAGGAGAAGCACTTTGGATCCACAGCAAGAAGGTTGTAGTCCATGTTCACAACAATGCAAATGGAAGCACCTACAAGCATGAATGAGAGGAGCTCTACCCACATCCACGACATGTAGAGAAGTAGAATGGGCACAAAAAAGAAAGCCCAAGATTTGGAGGTAGAGACAGGAGTCCTCTAAAGTAGTACAACCCATGAAAGTTATGAAGAGTAGGCATGGCAAGGGATCAGTTGAGAGGGAAGAGAGCATCCACGTTAGTGCTCCATGGCACAATAGGGGAGGAGTAGTTTGAAATGTGAGGGAGGAAGAGAAGACCCTTCATAGCAAGGGAATGAATAGATAGTTGGGGGGTCTTTTGACCATTCTGAGTGTTGATCCCAAAGGCATGATAATATCCACCAGATCTGAGTGTAGAGTATGCCATTGGAGCCAAGGGGTGGTATGTGCAATATTTCTCAAATCCCAATCGAGCAAAAAGTTGCCAAGCTAAATAATTAAATACCCAAATGTTCCACTACAAGGTGTCTTCAAGACATGCAAGACACAAGCTATTGCTTGCTTGGAGGGTCCCGACATGGTTAGTGGGTAGAAATAGTTAGTGATATTTTGACCAAATCTTTCAAAGGCTCATTGTAGCATGAAGGAGGTAAGGATAAAGAGGTATAATGTTATGATTAACCAATTAAATCATATGATCAAAGATGTTACAAAATAGACCTACGATGCTACAAGAGCCATAAGTTTAGGAGAGGAGAGGGAAAGGCTTAAGATCTTACACCAGTCATGTGGTTAGAGGCCTTAAAGGGCTCATTTATGATGTTACAATAGAAGCCTTAATTGTGAGATCAAAAGTTGGAAATTTGCAAGGTAAGATGCTATGACAAGATTGCAATATCAGGAGTGTCCAAATTTCAAGTGGAGATGCTACAAGAAATTGAAAGATTAATAAAAAGATTAATGTGATTATCCTAGGGTCATAATATTGAGATTTACAATTTTAAATATTGTATAGAGAAATGTGGGGCTCACTTAGGTGAACTGGCAAATGGAAAGGCGATAAGTGGCAAAGGGGGAAAGGATATAATATGAAAATAATTTTAAATATTTCACTCATATCTTCAATCTCTAACCTATATGCTTAGATTTTTAAAGTTGAAAGGTTTGATTTAAATACGAGATTTTATATAGTTTAAACTATATAGTTTTTTTTTCAAATTTTTAATCCTCTATCATGGTCAGGGCCTAGTTTTTCAAATTGACTTAAGAGGCACAATTTCTATTAGAAATATTTAGTATGATATACCGTCAGAACCAGCAGAAGATGTACTTTTCATTTTTGTAATCAATATTTTCATAGGTCTTCATTGGAAAGAGCTATAAGAAGATTTATGATTTTGGGGCATCCTTAGTGATAAATGTAGTTTTGTTGTTTTAGAGGGGAATAAGATCAGATTTAGATGATCTTTAGATGTGATTAGATTCATTGGTCACTTTTAAGAATGTATTGAATGTTTTAAGGTAGATGTAGAGTATATGTTTTGTTGGTAGGAGTAGTTGAAGATTCATGGTTGGAGGGCAGAACAAGACAAACCAAATTAGATTGAATTTTTGCACATCTTGTCAGATATTTGACATTCCTTTAGAAAGGGGTTTCCTCATTAATTTTAAATGAGATATATTAGATACTTTACAACAACATTAATCAATTTTGATTGCTAGTAAATGAGAGAAAAGAGATCAGTTCAACAGTAATAGAAAGAGGAGTTTTTAGTGGGACACATGTCAAAATTAGAATGTGATATGGGGCCTATTTCTTCTCTATGTATTCTTCCTCTTTTCTCATTGTAAGGGTTCCAGTTTTCACTGTGAGACCATAAGGTTTCATTTCCATTTTTTGCAACTGAGAAATCAAAAAGTTGATTCTAGTTCTAGTTTGGTTACTGTGAGAGCATATTTCCTCAATAGTCCTCTATTATGAACAACAATAATTGTATTTCTTTTGAAGAATTTTAACTTATATAGTAACTCATAGTGTACTCTCTAAGTTTTTTCATACACATGATGTATTGATTTCAAGGAACTAAATACAAAGTTTCATTGATAGTTTCATTATGAAGTTTATCTCCTTTTTGTGGGTTTGTAGTTTTCTATTGATATATGCTCAAAATGCATATCATTCAGTTCCAGCTTGTTTTGAAGTTGTACATCATTGTATATCTTGTTGTTGGGTCAAGGAGCTAAGTAATTTTCTTGATAAGTCATTGACAAAATTGCATGGATCATAGGAGGATCTGATAAGTATGAATTTCATTTGAAGATTGATGTCTATTTACAAGGTGAATACATAGATTAGATATTTGAGTATACAAGTATATTTTGGATATCCATGTGTATGTTCTGACCTAGTTTTTTCCCAATGGATAAGGGATATATCAACTTGGAGATTACATGTTTTTTCTATTGCACACCTAGGTTATGTTGATGATTCAATCATTACTTGAATATCTTTTCCCTTTCAATTTAAAAGTTAAAAAGAGTTACCATTACTTAGTTTATCAAGTTCATGTACCCTATTATTATCTATTCATGTCCATGAATGTTTGTATAAACATAGAAGATTCAGGGGTTTTTATCTATTATCTAGATTTGGTTATATGCCTTTATACTGGTACCATATAAATAATTTGAGGTCCACTCATCTAGGTTTTGCAAAACTTGAAGAGAAGATGGAGAGTATAGCCTTATAGTTGGCCTTCGTGTCTAAATAGGTGCATTGACCATGGGAATACATGTTCTTATCATCAAGTTATTCAAAAACTATTAATTTAGAAGCCAACTGGCTATAAACAGAATAACTCTAATAAATAATAAAAATAACAAGACATTGGACCAACCCACTAATATCACTTGTGAGATAATTTCCTTCTTTGAAGATATGTTAAATAACTTGGGGGGATCTCCATTGAAATCTTAAAATACCCTACTTGATAATATACCCAAAATAATTAATAATGAACATAGTAAAGGACCACTTCAAAAAATCCCTAAGGAAGAGGTAACATCAGCCTTGTTTCAAATGGCCTTGGAAAAATCTCTAGGGTGAGATGGATTTCTTGTAAGCTTCTTTAAAAAATGTTGGCATTTCATGGGCGAGGAAATAATAGAGATTCTAGATAGTTTTAGAAATTAAGGTGGGCTTCTTAATGAGGTCAATTACACTTTCATAGCCTTGATTCCAAAAACTAATTCAACAGACAACTTTAAGGACTTTCTTCCTATTTCCCTATGCAATACCCTTTTATAAGCTACTATCTAAAACTTCATCCAACCGAATGACTAACCTCCTCCTAATGCTTATAAGTGAGGAGCAAGTGGGGTTTGTTCTAGGTAGATCAATCTACAATGGAATTGTTATTGCACAAGAAGAAATCCATACATTTGGACTCAATAGAGTCCCTAGCATGGTGATCAACCTAGATATTAGCAAGGCCTATGATAAATTTGACTGGTGATTTCTATGTAGATGTCTTTAGGCTTTTAGATTCTCTAAATGATGGATTAACTTTCTCTTTGAATGTATTTTGACTCCCAAATTCTCAGTCCTAGTCAATGGACCTCCTAATGGTTTCTTCTCCTCATCTAGGGGACTCAAAGATGGAGATCATATTACCCCTTCCCTCTTTATCATTATGTTTGGGGCTCTAGGATGAGTCTTGAGAAAATTTTCAACACAACTCCTCCCTTAAAGGAATCCAGATCTCACAAGATGAAGAGGCAACCACCCACCAAAAATTTGTCAATGATACCATGTTATATGGGGAAGCTAGCTAGAAAGAAGAAAAATCTCTAAATGGTGTCCTTAGCTCTTATAAGAGGGCCTTAGGTGAAGATACTAATATCTCCAAATCTACGGTCTTTTTCTTCAATACCTTTTGTTGCTTTGGAACAAAATATTTGCAAAATCCTTAATATTAAGAGGGGATCTTTAACTTGTAAATACTTGGGTATATTTTTTGATTTGGGTAAGACAAATGCATCCAACTAGGAAACCCTCCTAAGTAAGATAGGATCCAGGATTCAATCATGGAAGGAAAAGTGTTTATCCCTAGTTGGGAGAATTACTATGCTTAAGTGCGTTCTATCTACTATGTCGATTTATTAGATATCTGTGCTAGAGATTCCAATAAGGTTTAGAGATGACCTCAATAAAATTTTAAAGAATTATCTATGGTAGTGATCAAAAGATAAAATAAAAACTACATTATTGGCATGGGACAAAGAATGTTGACCTAAGGAGGAAGGAGGCTTTGGCATCAAGAATCTAAAGGATCAAGCTTTGGCTGTAGGGCTAAGCTGATTTGGAAAATGATATGTTATCCATATCTTAATTGGGACAAAACACTACTTCACAAATACCTTCTTCCCAATGACCCTTAAAGTATTCTTATAACAAAAAACCCCCCAAGGGGATCTAATCTATGGAATTTCTTGATATCTTGTAGAACTATCATACCTAATAAGGTCACCTGGAAAATTGAAAAAGGAGATTGGATTAGATTTTGGACAAATTCTTGGGAGGGGGGGCTACCCTAAAATCAATAAACTCATTTCTATTCAATCCACTAGAACTATTTTGGAAGACAAACTTGGGCATTTCTTAATAAATTATGTGGAGAAGGACACTGAGTATATACATGGATGGAAGTGGAAATCACATTTTGCATTCTACATCCCCCCAGAGGAAGAATCAATCCTTTCTAATATCTCGAAACACTGAAACATTACCTTTGTGGGATCAAAAGATATCTTAGTTTGGGATGGATCCAAAAATGGAGAATATAGTACTAAGGATGTTTAAAATTATCTAATCAATCTTAATCATTATCCTAACATGGAACTGCCTTATTCATTATGCTAGAACACCCTATGTTTACCTAAAATTGGGGCCTTCTTATGGTTGGCCCTTGAAAAAAGAATCTCAATGGAAGAAAAAATTAAAAAGAAATATCTTTGAGGGACCTCCAAGTTTCCTTCTATGTTATCATGCTAAGAAGGATATGGATCACACTGTCTTCCATGTTCTCTTGGCTAAAATTGTATTCCAACAACATCTTCCATGGCCTATAGATTATCTCTCCTTCCATAATGCTATGGGAATTATGGAAGGAAAGAAAAAGAAGAATATTTAAGGATATTGGTATGTCTTGGAAACAACTAATCCTGAAAATTGAAGCCCTCATGATAGAAAACCTCAACAAATTTTTTTAAAACTCTAATGGTTCATCTAAATATATGATGATTTGGGATGAAAAAATGCATAATAAATAGCTAGGTCTCAAACTACCAGCTTTCCATGGAAAAGATAGTGAGGATAGTAAATCGGAAAGAGACCTCTTTAATTGGACCCCTCGTGCTATTAATTGGGTTAAACTAAACTTTGATGGAGCCTCAAGGGGAAACCTAGGAGTTGCTAGGATAGGATGTTGTATTCATAATCATGATGGAAATCATTTATCCCAATGCTTGAAACCAATAGGTATGACCTTAAATAATGAAGTAGAATTTAAGGTCCTCATTGAAGGGTTGTGGTTATCCACTAAATTAAATGTCAACCAATTTTAAAATAGAAGGAGACTTGACTATTGTTATTAATGCATTGAGGAAGCAATCAATGCCTGACTAGAGATTAAATTCCCTCCTAGCTAAGGCTCTTGACCTAACTAAATTTATAAAACATTCCACTATTGACCACATATATCAAGAGAGTAATGGTACAATGGATAAACTTGCTAATGAGGGGGTAGATGGTAAAGAGAAAACTATTCTCTATTTTCAAACCTAACCTCCTTGAGCCCTAACCCTATTTTTATTTATTTTAATTAACTTTAATCATATTTTTCTACATAATTGGACCTCATTTATCTCTACTTAAGGTTGCTTTTATTTTTGGTTACTAGGATTTATTGTTCCTTGTCACATCTCCCACCAGATGATGTCTTTACAAATAATATCATCCTTCACTATATGCCACCATTATTTCACTTATGTCAAGGGCATTATTTTTTGGAAGTTTTTCTTAGCGATCACATCTAATTCCTTTACGGAATTTATGATAATAGGTTGAAAAGCATTTCTTCACCTATTTATCTCAAGGGTTGGCTCTCTAGGCTCTACTCTCCTTCAATAGGTACTCTGATAAAGCTTTCTTGCCCCTCTCAACTCATGGCTTTTGATAGAGCTATCAAAATAGAGTGCATTATGCAAATTATCAAAGTTAAGAACAATGTCATTTGGAATGTTGTCCTACGATGCTTAGGGTCCCAATTTGTTAATAGTCCTAAAAGATTCTAGTCAAACTTGGATATTGTTTCCAAGTTCGTTGCAGTTGATTTTCATTTCTAAGTCGACCATGATTTAATTACCACCCTATGTAGGGAATTGTTTGAAGATGTTCTACTTGGTAATTTGGACACTGTTCTCCAAAATATTAGGGATGACTTTACCAACCCATTAGCAAAAAATTAAAAGATGCTTTATGTTTGAGGGGAACTTTTTGTCACCTACTCAATTATCTTCATGGAGAACTTGACTAGCTACTGGGGAAAAAGTGATCCATACAAGAGGAATAGTTCCTCTTTTATTTTTTCTCAATCTTTGAACCCTTAGAAGAAGATTGGTTGGAGTGGTATTTTATGGAGGATAATATTTGGCATGAAAAAACCCTTGGGGCTTCTATTTGTTGGGTGTTCATTTTTCAAGAGGTCAACGATAGGAATCCATTGTGTAATTCCTCTCTTGAAAAGAAAATCTTTTTAAGGATCCACTCCAAGATTCAGTGTTTGTCTTGCGACGTACCAAAATCTGCTCAGTAGAAGATAAATGTAAGTGTTCACAAGGAGGCCTTTGCTGGTTCTAAAAACTCTTTTATCACAGAATCGAGGTAAATCTATTTGCTGTCTCAAAATATCACACCAACAGAACAATATTTTTCTATTTTTCTATTTTTAAATAAATGCAACTCTAACAATGCATCTACTATGAGGTCCTATTCTAACAAGGGGTTAGTAAAGCAAATAACAAAACTGAAAGCAAAGAACATGAAATTGAAATAACTTGAAATTGAAATTCTTAAACGGGCATAAGCTACAAAACACAACATGCTGCGAGTTAAACCTTTGAAGAAATTAGTAGGAAACCAATGAAAATAGGAGTAGTGCTTCCTAGAATCCATTGATGCAATCGTCGATGAGAATCTTTAACTATTGAATGATATTTCACTCTTCATTAAATTGCAAGGCCACAAAAAGTGCACTCATGCGAGATAAAAAGCTATGTAGACACAATCAGGTGATCTCTTCTCAAGCTCGTTACATCGATGGAATTTGTATATCTATAGAAAACACCATAACTAAAAGATCACACAACTAGAAACAATGCAATAAACCTTTGGCTCAATCACAATCTCAAGAATGAAATCCACAAAACAATGACACATTTAGGCAAGAATAACTACACTCCAAATGTGAGCACCACAAGCATAATTTTATTGCATAATAATGGCAGCCCTTGTTACATTTTACAATGGGGTATTTATAAGAAATCGTCTCCTCAATTTGTGTTGAGAGTGAGAGATATCTTTCATGCAATAAAATGCTTTTAACAATAAAAATAAACTATATATATACAGACTATCAACTAATCTGGTGCTTAGAGGGACTTCATCCATATTATACTCATTATTTGGATGCATGAGCCCTTTACATGTCAAAAATAGAGAAAGCATGAGAGAGAAAGTAGAGGAAGCCATCAATCAAAGTGGAAGTGCATGGAGACACCAAAAATAGAAGTTGACCCTTCAGTAGGTATGTGTCAGAGTTAACTTGCCATCAAAATGTGCTCTCGATGCATGGAAAGTGCTATTTTTGGAACTGGCAGTCAACTATTGGTGCACCTCTGAATCATTAAGCTGCAAACCTATAGAGTTGTGGACCTATGGAGCTGTATGAAAATGCAGACTTGCAGACCTTGACAGTATTAAAATCTCAAAATTTTACTAAGTGTCAAAATTGAAATTCTGGCATTTGAGTTTTGTTCATCTTCATCCCAAAGCTATGTTTGGATGTTTGCTCTTGAATTTCTCTATCATCTTCATAATTTTAGCATCATCTGAAAGATCTAAAGCATTATACTTGTCCTTGAGCTTTTGTCTATAGTTGTCCACCTCAATTTGAATCTTTGCAAAATCTCTGAGTATGGTGTCCAACTCTAACAAGGATTCCTTTGTCCTAAAGGCTTGTTTGATGTATTCATCACTGGATGTTTCCTCTAAAGTCTTCTTGAAATTCTCCACTACTACCTCAACTGGCAATAGCTTCTCTCATTCTTCATCTTAAAAGATGTCCAAGCATGCATCACTGTACAACTTTTTTGCTTCCAAAATTCACTCTCGGGCTTGGTCCTTGAGCCTATGTATCTCATCATGCAATGTTTCCATCACTTTATTCCCATCTACAATATTCTCTATCCAATCATCTATCATTTCTAACTCTTCTCTGGTATATACATCAATTAGAATGTGGTACTTTTTCCCTTTTATAGCTTCTAAAGTTTATAAATATTTGCTCCAAGCCTGCACCTCATCCATGATACTGAAGTCTTGCCTAAAAATTGCCATGATCTTATCAACGTTCTCTTGCATAGCATGCAAGAACTTCAAACTTCCTGTGATTATAGTGACACCCTTATCCTTAAGGCTGTCCCACCATTCTTGACAAGCTTTAAAAAATGGATTGAGTCATACACCTTCCCCTTCTCTAAGAATGGTATTCAGAGTCTCCTTGAGGTGTTCAGGATCAAGAGGACCAACAACTTCTGCTAAATATCCCTTTAGGATCTCAACTTGCCTTCAAAATTTTTTGATTTCAATCTCATCCTGTTCCATGTGCATGAGAACCTCTTTGACTCCCATCGTTATCATTTGTTGGGATGTATCCCATGTAGGCTTTCCCAAAATAATATCTTTCACTTTATAGTCTTCAAGACTAACAGCTTCTGCATTCGTACCTTCAGGAGGGTGAGCCACTTGTGCAAATAAGTCCTAGTTCTGTATGGAAGTGACAAATGCAAATGGTGTTGCATCATGTAATGGAGACTCAGGCTTGTTCAAGATCTCTACAATATTACAAATATCATCCTGTTAAGCATGGAATTGATGCTTGGCACTTCTCATTATTTCTTTTTGAAACCATCTTGGGATATGTCTCTCTACAACCTTGGCTCTTGATGATGAAGGGATGTGTTCAACTACCTCCTTCCCTTTATCACTCTTGCTTAGAGTCTCCTGTTGTGAGGACTCTTCTTCTATAGTCTACCTCTATAGATCTTATAGTTTGATCATCAACATCCTGAGAAGGTTGTTGTGCATATTCTACTATCTGTGCCTCTTTTGATGCCTCATTAGTAACCCGTGGTTCTGGTTGCTCTTGTAATGATGGTTCCTTTTGAACATGTTCCTCTTATAAACTTAGAGGTGGAGGAGTGACTAAACCCTTATCTACCACCATGATCTATGGTGGAGATGCAGGAGTGAGATCAAGACCTTGTGTCTCTAGTGGCATCCGTGTCTAGTCTTTCTATTGGAGTCCACTGGTATGGGTGTCTATGATCTTATCCCCAACTAACTCAGTACCCATAGGCATGAAATCAAAATTTGAGATGGAGAGAACATCTTCACCTTTCTCCCTTTGCTCATTCATCCATTGCTACACTTCCTCTAATGGTTCTACTTGGGTGGGTGGCAGGGTACTTGTGGCACTCTTTCTTCTTTCCAACTCTATGGTTTTTGCTAACCAAGTTCTTCTTTGCAAGGGCACTTGTTCTTCCTCCTCATCTAATTCCATTTCTTCCTCATCCATTTCTTCCTCTATAATGGTTTTAGGAACAGATGGATTAGGCACTAATCTCTTACTGACTCTTTATCTTTTGTTCATCCTAACCTTGAACCTCTTTTGTCTCTTTAGAACTGCAAGAGAAGTAGACTCTTCTTCTACAGGAAGAATAGAGGTCTCTAGAATTTCTCCCTCTTTAGGTTGGATTGGTAAAATAGGAGGCAACTGAGGTTCATCTTGGATTTGAGAGGCTCCAATACCTTGGGATTCTTGTAAGCTCTGTTCATGCTGTTGAGAAGACACATGTTTTGTAACCTATTCTATCTGAATCCTCTGAGGAGAGGTTATCTTCCTCTTTCCCTTCCTTTTAGGAGGGTGATAATATCCCACTAGGTGATCAAGTTGGTATACTATCTCTGGCCTAATAGGAGATTGGAGTGCAAAGATAGTAACTATGACTTTCCTTCCCTTACCCCTTTCTGGGTGAGCATGTGCACTGAAGATTATAGTATTAGGAATTGGATCAAGTGGAAAAGGTTTCTTAATCAAACTTTTTTTCATTCAAATGACTTGTCTAGCTCGATGATTAATATCATCTCCTTCCTCTTTATCAACTTTTTCATTCATAATCAGTCTCTCACCAACTTTATTTGTGTTGAATAGGGGATGCAGTAGTTCCTTGGAGTCCTATAGCCTTATCTCATCAGGGATGGTCAAATGGAGAGCCTTTTCTGCTAGATACAAAGTCATCCTACAATAGTCTCTGATGTAGACATCATTTTCATTTGTGACATTCATCTAGTGATCTTCAATGGCATCCTCATTATAGAAATCCTTCCTAGCCAGGTTTTCCATTTTGCCCACATTGTCAAACTATGGTCGAGGAGAGTTGTACTCTTCAAGAGGATAGTTCTCCCATTCCCACTCAAATGTCACAATATCTTGTTTCCTCTTCACCTAATATGCTCCTAGGACAAGAGGCCAATCCCAACAAGGTCTCCATTTTTTTTTGATCATCTCATAAGCTGACTCAATCTACTAGGATATTTCCATTAGGACCAACTTTTCACTTGGGTACCTCGGGAGTTTCTTCAGATTGATAGATGCACCACCTACCTAAATATATGTAAATGTCCTTAACTAGATGAAATATGCTCCAAGAGTTGTGATCTATGCCTTAGCTTCCTCAGATAATCTATTCCCATAGTCCTCTTCGATGAATTGAATGATCGCAAAGATGAAAGCATCATTTACAATTCTATACTCTTTGCTTTGTGGTGAGAGCTTGTTCTTCACTAATTGAGGATAGACTATGTATGGCCAAGCATTGGGGTCCTACATACTACCTTTCTTGTATAACTTGGGATAGTTTGTTGCCCTTGTTGTAAGTAGATACACCACATAAGAAGTCATATAGAACTTCTTCTTGTCCTTTACCATCCTCAGCTACTCACACAAGTTTTCACTAAGTGTGGTGGCCCAATTTAGTGGTATCTTTGCATCCCTGACGGTCTCAATGAAGTTGACCATGAATGGAATGAGGTGACCTATTGCAGGTAAGCCCATGACTCTACTTAGGAGAATAATAACGTATTTAATGTCGTCCTTCATGTATCCCCGAGTCATATCCACTTTGTTGTTTGTCTTTCCTTGAGGTGGCTTCTCAATGAAGTACAAGGAATGTATGATGTCAATGGTTTCTTGGTGATGATCTTTATACCACCTTTCAGCATCTTCATAGGAGAGTCAGATGAACTGATCGATTTTGGGAAGATGGAAGACCCTCTTGATGTTGTCAGGATGTAGATCTAAGAGCACTTCTTTGGTGATGCTCTTAACTACCCTTTCATCAAGAACAATGTGTCAAGACAAGGTCATGACCAATTTAGCTAATTGTATCAACACGAGATGGGATGCTACATTCACTAATCCAGAATGGATCAATGCAGACATTAAGGTTGATCTTTGTTTTGGATTGTTGAAAACTCTCATGAATTCTCTCAAGTCTGTGTGTCGAAGGTCAGTATCTTTGATCTTAGCATACTCATCATGTAATCTTGACTTTGGCAGTATGCCTTGGAACTTGAAAACAATTGGTTTCACTGCTACTCTGAATGTAGATGCCATCTGATTGCATTACCTATCCATTACAAGAGAAGAAAATATCATTAGTCACTAGATAGTGAGAAAAGAAAATAAACAATGTAAGAAAAAAAAGTCCCCCTTGAGGACTTATTTATTTTATATTTTATATTTTATATTTCATATTTTGATTTTAAAAAAAAAACATTTTATTATTTTAAAAAAATTTTCAAAACCCTTTTTGAAAAAAAGAAAAAAGAAAAAAAAAGAAATTTAAAATGCAACGCGCGGGCAATCGCACTGAGGCGCATGCATGGTAAGCAAAACCCCATGCATGCATACGAGTGGCACACAGTGTGAGAGTACTCAACATTGTCGCTCATGGGCCACATGTGGTGGTTGGTGTTGTTGTAGTGTGGGCCATGTGCTCGTGTGTGCGGTGCAAGTGGCGACCAACGTCGCTATGGTGCAGGGCACAACGCTCATGTGAGCGGTGCCTAGTGCTATGATGCAGGTTGCAACACTCGTGTGCGCAGTGCGAGAAGTTCCCAGCACCACGATGTGGGCCGCAACACTTGGCCTAGTGCCATGATGAGTGCTGCAACACTCACATGCACGACGCCAGAGCATGAAAGAAGGCGGGGTGGAGTAGAAGCTCACCTTTCCCTTGGGTGAATGGAGAAAAGTGAAAAGGAGAGGGAGGAAGAAGGGGTTTTATAACCCCTCCTCCCCTCATGCACAAAATGCGCCATGCCTCAGTGTGCGCACATGTGGGTGAGGGGAGGGAATTTTTAAATTTTTTTTTGAAACTTGCATCTCAACCTTTTCTATTTTTCTAATGTTTTTGTGTTTTTGACTTTAAAAATAAATAAATTTAATTTCTCATTTTTATTTTATTTTTGTGTTTTTTGAAATTTTGAAGCAAACTTATAAACAAATTTTCTTCTTTCGACTCTCGAATCGAGAGTCCTGGAATCAAAAAAGGTATGGGGGTCCCCATTCTTAGTGAGGAATGGCACATGCATTGTGAATACCACAACAAATAGCCCAAAAAAAGGAAGAAATGACCAAGGCATTTATTCATTAGTAAACATTCTTCCAACGTGTGTAAAATACCAACCAAACTTTGAACATCTCGAGCGTCTTTCAAATGACTATTTAATCAAAATCTCAGAACTCGAAACCTTCTAGCTCACAGTGTGCATTGTGTATTCATTCCTTTTGACATGCTAGGATGTAGTCAATCAAATTTTTTTAACAACTTCAGATAATCTTCTGCTCCTTCCAGTTGATTCATTTAGAAACTCCACGAAGGCTTTCGTCAATCAATTGCATGACCAAATGAGAGAATTAGTTCGAGGGCTCTTGACGAGATGGCCACATTCCTTTGAATTTCTTTGGCTTTTGAATAATCATTCCATGTTTGGTCGAAATATTACTTTTGATGAAACAATATTTGAAATCAAGATACTTTGTTTTGAGAGCGTATCTTTTGCCATTTTCTAAATCTTAGAATACTTCAGATTTAACACCATCCTTTTTCCCTCTCTCTCTCTCTCTTTTCTGTTTTACTCTTTATTTTGTATCCTAACTATGCTTAGACTGTGTAGCTAGAACATTAGTGTCATTTCTTGGATTTGATATCTTATGAACATCCCTTGCATTCCTCTTTTAGAACTCTTTGAAAACTCTCACGCCAAACAATGATCTTCAGTAACGCTTTGAGGAGACCCCTCCTGTTTGAACTAGTCAGAGTTTGGATCCATTTCTTATCATCTTTGATTTTAAATTGAATAACACCTAAAACAATCAAATCTTTAAATTTTCAAAGTGCTGAGAACTTGGTGGTCTAGGCCTCTGATTTCCAAATTGAGAGTCCCCTATTTCTAGAAGAAATGTCCACCGCTTGGTTGGTATAAGACACATAATCATCTAAATGTTTTGTCAAAGAAATACCTCTTCCTAAAAATGGAACCAAGCAGTGGTTAGTGACATCTTAAGAGAAAATCTCTAGTACACCTTACCCCCTTAGGACTGATGCAACTTTAAAAGGAAACACACAATTGAAAGCAAACACACAACATGAAAGAAAACACACTTGCAAAAATAAACACACTTGAATAATGCTTCAGAAACTACCCATTTACAGGTAAAAGAATAAATTTCCCCTGTAAGGAACTGAGCCTAAAAGTGTTTTCTCCTAGGATCTCTACAATTTGATAAGGACCCTTCCATAAGCGTTGAAACTTGGTATGACTACTCGACTTTTCTTTTGCCTTATCCCAAAGTAGAACAAGGTCAAAAATCTTGAATGATTCGATTGTGGTCCTCTTGTCAAACCATCTTTTCACAATAGCTTGATGTTTAGCCATGTGCTCCAATGTAGCTGTTCATTTCTTGTCCATTTCTAGGAGATTCATCAATCTGATATGAACTTTGTCAACATCTTCAACATACCCACTCGTGAATTTCAAAACCAAAATTATGAGATTAGGTGGGAACACTAGTTCTTGTCCATAAATGAGAAATTATGGAGAAGTTCCCAAGGCATTTTTTACTCTCACTCGATCTATCCGCAAGGCATATTTTAGTTGTGTATGCAAATCCCTAGGATTCTCCTTCAACAATCATTTTATTACTATGATCAAGTTCTTGTTTGTAGATTTTGCTACCCCATTTCCTTGTGCGTAGTAATTTGAAGAAAACTTGATAATGACTTTGTTTCCAAATGCCCATTGGGTCAAGAATGCAAATGCAAAATTAGATCTGTTATCACACACAAGGGCGAATGGCATTCCAAACCTGGTAACAATGTGTTCCTCTAGAAAGTCACTCACTACCTTAGCAGTGCAATTTCTAAATGTCTCTACCTCCATCCATTGTGTACAATAATCCATAGCTATAAGGATGAATTCATGTCTAGTTGATGATGGTGGATTGACTAGACCTATGAAATCCAATCCCCACTTTGTGAAGGGGTGCACTTTGTACACTAGTTGTAATGGAATTGGTGGGTGCCTCTCTTTGTTAGCACTGGTTTGGCATATATGACAAAAAGGCACGTGCTCAAAAGTATCCTTGAATATCAATGGCCAAAAGTAACTTGATCTTAGAATCATGTGAGCTATTGCTTCTATTGAACCATGTCCTGTACCATACTTGTCATGGAAATGTTCCAAGAAATCCTTAGCTTCTTCACATCCTAAGCATTTTAGATAGATCCCTTCATAGTTTCTTTTATAGAACTTGTTATCAAGTAACATGTAAGACTCACATTTCATCTTAAGTTCCCTATGTTGTGAACTATTCATCCATTTGGGGCATTAGTCTTGTAAGAGATAATAAATAATGTCTTGGTACCACACATCTGTCACCACACCTTGGTTGATAGCAACTTGTGATATAACCATCTTCTTTTGATCATCTTCATTTTTCTCATTGTTGAACTTGAATTCCTTTTCATTTCCATCTTGGTTATCTACTATCATTTTTGACAATCCTTGACCCCTAACTAATCTCATAGATTGAATCTCGAGATTGAATTCTTGAAGTATGGCCATACACTTTCCTCTCCTTTCACCAAGTTCATTCTGCATCAAAAGAATCTTTACTGTTGGATTAGGAACAATTGCATACACCTTACTTCTAAGTATGTAGTGACAAAACTTCTTTACTACCTTGATCAACACAAAGGACTGTTTATCAAGGTTTGAATATTTCAACTCTGCATTCTTCAAAGAGAAACTCATAAAAAAGAAATTGGACACTCATCTTCCTTCTTTCTTTTTGTGTTAGGATCCCTATACAAGAATGTTCGAAAGAAAAGGAATAGATCTTGAAAGGCAACTCGTAATCTGGACTTACCAAAACTAGGGCCATGGAGATGGCAACCTTAATATCTTTGAAATATTTCTTTATTTTTGGTACCCATTCTGTCTTAGCCCCCTTTTTGAGTAAATCATTGAGAGGACAGACTATCTCTAAAAATCCACTTATGAATTTTCATACAAATTTTATCTTTGCGAAGAAAGACTTCAATTACTTTCGACTGTGCGAAGGTGCTAACTTCAAAATAGACTCAACTCTATCTGGATCGATGGAGATTTCGGCTTCAAAAATTACATGTCCCAGGAGCTTTCCTTTAGTAATGCTAAATGAACATTTCTTGGGATTGAGGGATATGCCGTATTTATGACATCTATTAAATACCTGCCTTAGATCAGCAATATGGATACTTTGATCTTTTGAGAAGACAATTAAGTCATCCATGTATATAACTATACACCCATTAATCAATCCTTTGAAAGCTTCATCCATTACATGTTGAAATGTAGCTCCTACGTTAATTAGTCTGAAAGGCATCCTTCTATAAGCAAAAGTCCCCCACTTGGTTGTGAAAGCAATCTTTAGCCTATCTTCTTTGTCAATCATCACTAGTCTTTTTCTTTGTCGAGATGACTTTGCATCAGGTTCCAGTGGGATGTCATGTGTGATAATCTTAGGATCATAAGTCTTCAACTCTTCATAGCTCCAGGCAATGGCATCCTTATACTTAGTGAGTAATTTGAGCATGTCCTCCTTTTCTTGTTGGGTACACGCTTTTCCTATCTGTACCATTCTTGGTTCTTCATTAGTACCCAAATTGTATGAATCACATTCTTTGATTCTCTTTTCTTCAGTTTCCCTTCTATTAAGTGCTGATTCATCATGATCAAAGATGTGTTCAAGTTCAACCATCCCTTTTAGGATAGTGTTAGTTTTTAAATTTAGAATCCCATCTTCATCTTCAAGTCCATCATCTTCAGGTTTGTCATCTGGTGTATCATCAATTTCTTGTCCCTCAAAATGACGACTACACATGATAAACTCAAGTATATGTTGATCATCTTGAAAGACCTGAAAGTTTGTGATATTATTAGGGATGGATGGAACAACAACCAATTCTTTTGAAAATATTTTTAACTTGGTTCTTTCAACTAGTTGCAATGCACTAGCTAAGATGGCAAGAGCATTTGCTACCATGTTCTTTCTTCTTGGAATGGATTTGATGTTTAAGGCCTCAAAGTCATCCAATATGTCCCATACCCTTTTCCTATAGGCAAGTAATCTTTTTTTGTTGCAAGAATATATGGATTTTACTTGTCATATGACCAATTGGGAATCCCCCTCAATTTTAAGAGCTATGATTCATTTTTTGAGTGCAAAGAGGAGTCCTAGGATTAATGCCTCATATTTTGCACCATTGTTGGTACATCTAAATTGCAATCGATATGTGACATAGAAAGATCTACCTTTTTGGTTGATTAATTCAATACCTGCACTGGCTCCCATCTTGCACCTAGAACCATCGAAGCAAAGTGTCCAAATTGCATTTTCCTTAGGTTTTCTAACTTTATGCTAATTCATCCTTAATTTCTCTTTCACTTGAGCTTTGAATGATTGTTTCTTAGGAACCCATTGTAGCTTTCCTTGTGTAGGACTTGATGAGTCCCCTTCATAACCTGTAGATAGAGGAAGTGTGTGTTTTTCTTGTTTATCTTGAATTTCCCCTATCACCTCTTTGATTTCCTCAACTTTAGGTTTAGGATGAATGACTACTGAGGTCCATCCTTTACCTTTCACACATTGTCTTCTTCTTTGGACTTTGATCATCCCTAGAGGAGGAGAAGACAAACCTCCATCATCTAAAGAGGTATCACTATACGACATGTTTAGATCTTCACTTTCATCTTTAGTCTTTTGAACAAGGTTGGATGAATTCACTGAATTTTGACTTTCAGTGAGTTCATCTATTGAGGTCTTTGTATCCTCATTTTCCATCATGTGAGTCAATACCTTCACAATTGCTTCTTGACAAGATGAACATTCAAATTTAGAGTGACTAACTTTGTGTAATTAACAAAATCCTAGAAGGAAGAGGATGTTGGGGTCAGTTTCTTCTCCTAAACATTATAAATTAGTCACCATACTATCTATGAATTGTGTCATGATTTCATTTTTGGGTACCAACACCTTAGGTTCTTCATTTTCATCTTGAGGTGTATTGTTTGGAACCATATCCAATACCATCACTTTGTATGAACCCAAATTCAATTGTAAGAATGCTATCTCATTTAGGGCATTTTAATATGTGATCATTGTTTTCAATTTGGGCTCGACATCTATCTTGATTTGATTGTTCAATCCTTTCCATGGCAACCATAGTTGAGTGAAGTCTATGGAGAACCATCCTCTGAGACATTTTGTCCATTCTTTGCTTAGAAGTAATCCATATGTCTCTAGTATATCAACCACATGTATGTCAATAATATCCTTGATCCAAGGATCAACTGTTAACTATATCCACACATCTTTCAATACTCCAATGACTTTTACCTGTATTTTATTCAACTATATCACCACTCAATTAGAGGGTTGAGGACTAACTCCGAGCCTTTGGGCTATTGATAAGGGAATTATGTTACATGAAGCTCCTAAATCAATAAGGAAATTGTGAAGATTCTTTCCATATATCCTTATGCTTAGCAAAAATGGGGGTACCTCAACTTTATCCTTGAATATAGTGGGTATCGCTGCTGCAACATTTACTTGTTGCAGCATTGTCTTTTGAGGGACAACATTTGCATTGTGGGAAACCTTTATATTATCCAATTTTTTCATGAGCAGTTCTCTTTGTTGTGGAAAATTCTGTAACATGTCAAACATGGACATATTGGCTTTAGTTTTCTTTAGATCTTCTACTGCATTGTACTTTTTAGTAGACCAAGCGGGATTCTTCAATATTGTCGATACATTAACTTGATTCTGATACTATTGTCCTCCCTGCATTGATCTCACTAGTGGTGGATTGTTACTTGCTCTTGGATTAGGTGGAGTTGGTTGTAGACCTGGAGGAATCCCATCCATCAAGGGATCCTTTCTATTTCTAAGATTGTATGTATTCTAATTATGATTTTGAAAGGCAAACATCTCATCATGTTGAAGGTCAGGTTCTTAACTAAATAGGAATGATAATTCCTCACTTGCTTATTGTTCCACTGGTCTATTCTATGTAGAATCATAAAATTCCAATATCATCACATTGAATTTAATAGGAGGAGGATTGTCATTTACTTGTGAGTTTTGATTCACCTCCTGATTACCATTGTAGTATGAACCATTGTTGCTAGGCACATTTTGGCTATCGTCATACTGATTGATATCAGCATATTGAATGTTGTTGTTTTTGTTATTAGCAAGAATTCTTCCATTATTTAGTTGAGTGTTCCATTGTCGATTTTGTCTTTGGAAGCCATTGTTGTGATTAGGAGGATTGAAGTTATTTCCTCTACCATTGTTGTTTCCTGTATTGTTGTCGTTACTATTATTGTTGAAGTTACTATTGTAATTTTGACCAAAATTGTTGTTGTAGGGGACAACATTATTTCTTTGGAAGTTGTTATTTTATTCTTGTGAAAATCTAAGATGTGTCAGCTCACTGTTCATTTGTGACATGGTCTTCTTTATTTGACCAACTTTCGAAAGAAGATTGTTATCTGCTTCCACAGGAACTGTTGCTTTTTGTTCAAAGAAAGCTATTTTTGGGGTCTCATACCTTGGATATGTTATCACTTGAGTTTGTGGAGTGGGTGCCTACTGCAATGGAACTAGGTTCATAGGTATGAACTGGCTAGGCACAGTGGGTGCTCCCATGGGGTATGTCGGCATTGTAGGTATTGCTTGTGCTGGAAGCATCATTCCTCCTCCATTAGGATTGGCTTGCTTCATGAATGTGATCACTTCTACAAAGACTTTGTCCAATGTGTCAATATTTGTTGTAGCAAGTCTTCTCAGAAAGATTGCAGTAAGAGGGTCCATACCATTCAAATAAATCTGAATAGCGGCTTTAATCGATATGGTGTATGGCATTTCCAACTTGTGGTAGGCCATATGAAAGCGATGGTTGAAGCATGAAACTGTCTTAGCTAGGTCCCTTTTTATTGATATGAATTGTTGATGTATGAAAATTGGATTGATGAATGTTTTGAATTGTTCCAAATTTATTTTTTTGAATGTATCCCAATCTCCAATGCACTTGGGTGGAAAATTGATGTACCAATTGAAGGCAATTTCTCCCAAAGAGTAGGGGAATAAATGAAGAACCAAGTCCTCATTAGCCACTTTCTTTCGATAGAAAATTTCTTTGAAAACTTTGACATGATCTTCGATAGTTCATGTTTCACCATAGATGAATCTTGGGCAAAACTTCTCAGGATTCTTTGGGAAGTCATGGAGTGCACCTCTCAAGTTTATTGGTGAGTCTACAACATTTGTAAAAAGGCCATTGGAAGATTTAGTGGACCTAATGGTGGTTGTTGGGGAGTAGCTATTAGAGTATGTGGTAGTTCACCAAGTGGTTGGAGTGGAGGTGGAGTTGAAGAAGATGATGAAAGTTTGAAAGGGAGTGGTTGAACTCGGGATGTTGCCTTGTCACTACATGGTTTATGGAAGTTGGTAAGCTTGAGAGACTCATGTGTACTTGGCGTAGATCTTAATGCTCATTGGAATGGGGATTTTGGATCAATATCCTCAAACTTGCATCCAATTTTGGAGAAAAGTGCACCTTTGTAGGAGTACACTTTCTCACCTTTCTAAATTTTGTGCACTACAAAGTTTTACGGACCTACGGAGCTAAATTTTTGAAAATTTTAGAAGTATTTTCTGAACTTGTACTGAGTACAGATTATTGCATGGGTGCAAAAATTCTGAAACTTTGTCAAATTTTCTTCATTTCTGGGAGTATGTTCTTTAGTTTGTGGCCCTCTTTCTAGCACCACTTTTTTTGGGCATTCATTTTGTACGAGGTCAACAACAAGAATCCATTGCGTAACTCTTCTCTTGAAAAGAAAATCTTTTTAAGGATCCACTCCAAGGTTTAGTATTTGTCTTGCGACATGCCAAAATCTACTCAGTAGAAGATAAATGTGAGTGTTCACAAGGAGGCCTTTACTAGTTCTAAAAACTCTTTTATCTCAAAATTGAGGTAAATCTGTTCATTGTCTCAAAATATCACACCAAAAGAACAATATTTTTGTATTTTTGTATTTTTCAATGAATGCAACTCTAATAATGCAGCTACTATGAGGTCCTATTCTAACAAGGGGTTAGTAAAGAAAATAACAAAACTAAAAGCAAATAATATGAAATTGAAATTCCTAAATGGACATAAGCTATAGAACACAACACGCTATGAGTTAAACCTTTGAAGAAATTAGTAGGAAACCAATGAAAATAGGAGCAATGCTTCCTAGAACCATTGATGCAATCATCGCTGAGAATCTTTAACTATCGAATGATATTTTACTCTTCATCAAATCACAAGGCCATGAAAAGTGCACTCATTCGAGATGAAAAGCTATGTAGACACAATCGGGTGATCTCTTCTCAAGCTTGTTATGTCAGCAGAATTTGTATATCTATAGCAAACACCAAAACTGACAAATTTGACAACCAAAAACAACGCAATAAACCTTTGGCTTAATCACAATGTCATGAATGAAATCCACAAAACAATGACACATTTAGGCAAGAATAACTACACTCCAAATGCAAGCACCAAAAGTATAATTTTATTGCATAATAACAGAAGCCCTTATTACATTTTACAATGGGGTATTTATAAGAAATCATCTCCTCAATTTGTGTTGAGAGTGAGAGATATCTTTCATGCAATAAAATGCTTTTAACAATAAAAATAAACTAAATATTTACAAACTATCAACTAATCTAGTGCTTAGAGGGACTTCATCCATATTTTACTCATTATTTGGATGCATGAGCCCTTTACATGTCAAAAATAGAGAAAACATGAGAGAGAAAGTAGGAGGAAACCATCAGTTGAAGTGGAAGTGCATGGAGAAACAAAAAATAGAAGTTGACCCTTCACTAGGCATGTGTCAGAGTTAATTTGCCATCCAAATGCACTCCCAATGCATGGAAAGTGCTATTTTTGAAACTGGCAGTCAACTATCGGTGCACCTCTGAATCGCAAAGCTACAGACGTGCAAACCTATGGAGTTGCATGAAAATGTAGAGCTATGGACCTACGGACCTCGACAGGGTTAAAATCTCAAAATTTTACTGTGTCAAAATTGAAATTCTGGTATCTGGGTTTTGTTCATCTTCATCCCAAAGCTATTTTTGGATGTTTTCCCTTGAATTTCTCTATCATCTCAGTAATTTTAGCAGCATCTAGAAGATCTAAAGCCTCATACTTGTCCTTGATCTTCTGTCTATAATTGTCCACCTCAATTCGAATCTCTGTAAAATTTTTGAGTTTGGTGTCCAACTCTAACAAGGCTTCCTCTATCTTGAAGGCTTGTTTGATGTTTTCATCACTTGATGCTTCCTCTGAATTCTCCACTACTACCTCAACTAGGAACAACTTCTCTAATTCTTCATCTTCAAAGATGTCCAAGCATGCATCACTGTACAACTTTTCTGCTTCCAAAATTTTCTCTCAGGCTTGGTCCTTGAGCCTATGTATCTCATCATGCAATGTTTCCATCACTTTATTCCCATCTACAATCTTCTCTATCCAATCATCTATCATGTCTAACTCTTCTCCAGTATATACATCAATCAGAATGTGGTACTTTTTCCCTTTTATGGCTTCTAAAGTTTATAAATATTTGCTCCAAGCCTGTACCTCATCCATGATACTAAAGTCTTGCCTCAAAATTGCCACGATCTTATCAACGTTCTCTTGCATAGCATGCAAAAACTTCAAACTTCTTGTGATTATAGTGACATCCTTATCCTCAAGGCTGTCTTGCCATTCTTGACAAGCTTTCAAAAATGGATTGAGTCATACACTTTCACCTTCTCTAAGAATGGTATTCAGAGTCTCCTCAAGGTGTTTAGGATCAAGAGGACCAACAAATTTTGCTAAATATCCCTTTAGGATCTCAACTTTCCTTTGAAGTGTTTTGATTTCAATCTCATCCTATTCCATGTGTGTGAGAACCTCTTCGACTCCTATAGTCATTATTTGTTGAGATGTATCTTGTGTAGGCTTTCCCAGCATAATATATTTCACTTCATAGTCCTCAAGACTAACAACTTTTGCATCTATACCTTCAGGAGGGTGAGCCACTTGTGAAAATAAGTCCTAGTTTCATATGGAAGTGACAAATGCAAATGGTGTTGCATCATGTAATGGAGACTTAGGCTTGTTCAAGATCTCTACAATATCACAAATGTCATCCTCTTAAGCACGAAATTTATGCTTGGCACTTCTCATTATTTCTTTTCAAAAGCATCTTGGGATATGTCTCTCTACAACCTTGGCTCTTTATGACGTAGGGATGTGTTCAACTACCTCCTTCCCTTTATCACTCTTGGTTGGAGTCTCCTTCTATGAGGACTCTTCTTCTATAGTCTGTCTCTGTAGATCCTATAGTTTGATCCTCAACATCCCTAGAAGGTTTTTGTGCATATTCTACTATTTGTGCCTCTTTGGATGCCTCATCAGTAACCCTTGGTTCTAGTTGCTCTTGTAATGATGGTTCCTTTTGAACATGTTCCTCTTTTGAAATCGAAGGTGGAGGAGTGACTGAACCCTTATCTATCACCGTGATCTATGGTGGAGATGGAGGGGTGAGATCAAGATCCTATGTGTTTGGTGGCATCTGCATACAGTCTTTTTGTTGGAGTTCACCTGTAGGGGTGTCTCTAATCTTATCCCCAACTAACTCCATACCCATGGGCATAAAATCAAAATCTGGGATGGAGAGAACATCTTCACCTTGTTCCCTTTTCTCATTCACCCATCGCTGCACTTCATCCTCCAAAGAAGAGAGCTCTAATGGTTCTACTTGGGTGGGTTGTGGGGTACTCATGGCACTCTTTCTTCTTTCCAACTTTGTGGCTTTTGCTAACTGAGTTCTTCTTTATAAGGAAACTTGTTCTTCCTCCTCATTTGATTCCATTTCTTCCTCATCTATTTTTTCCTCCTTTATAAGGGTACTAATCTCTTACTGACTCTTTATCTTTTTTTCATCCTAACCTTGATCCTCTTTTTTCTATTTAGAACCGTAGGAAAAGTAGACCGTTCTTGCACATGAGGAATAGAGGTCTCTAGAATTTATCCCTCTTCAAGTTGGCTTTGCAAAATAGGAGGCAACTGAGGTTCATCGTAGATTTGAGAGGCTCCAATACCTTGGGATTCTTGTGAGCTCTATTCATGCTACCAAGAAGACGAATGTTCTATAACCTGTTCTATCTGAATCCTCTAAGGAGAGGTTCTCTTCCTCTTTCCCTTCCTTTCAGGAGGGTGATAATATCCCACTGGGCGATCAAGCTGGTAGACTATCTCTGGCCTAATAGGAGACTGGAGCACAAAGATAGGAACTATGACTTTCCTTCCCTTACCCCTTTCTGGGTGAGCATGTGCATGGAAGATTACAGTATCAGGAATTGGATCAAGTGGAAAGGGTTTCTTAATCCAACTCTTTTTCATTCAAATGACATGTCTAGCTCGATGATTAATATCATCTCCTTCCTCTCTATCAACTTTTGCATTTAGAACGGGTCTCTTACCAACTTTATTTGTATTGAATAGGGGATGCAATAGTTCCTTGGAGTCTCATAGCCTTATCTCATCAGGGATGGTCAAATGGAGAGCCTTTTCTGCTAGATACAAAGTCATCCTACAATAGTCTCTGAGGCAGACATCGTAGTTATTTGTGGCATTCATCCAATGATCTTCAATGGCATCCTCATGATAGAAATCCTTCCCAACTAGGTTTTCCACTTTTCCCACATTGTCAAAATATGGTCAAGGAGAGTTCTACTCTTCAAGAGTATAGTTCTCCCATTCCCACTCAAATGTCGAAACATCCTATTTTCTCTTCACCTGATATGCTCCTACAACAAAAGGCCAATCCCAACAAGGTCTCCATTTTTTTTGATCCTCTCATAAGTTGACTCGATTTGCCAGGATATTTCCATTAGGACCAACTTGTCACTTGGGTACCTCAGGAGTTTCTTCAAATTGATAGATGCACCACCTACCCAAATATATGTAAATGTCCTAAACTAGATTAAATATGCTCCAAGAGCTGTGATCTATGCCTTGGCTTCCTCAGACAATTTGTTCCCATAATCCTCTTTGATGAATTGAATGATCACAAAGATGAAAGCTATTGGGATTGAAAATTGCATGGTCCATTTTCAGTCACATTTTGAAAATTTTGAGAAAATCATGCCCTCAAGTGCCTTTTATGAATATGTGGTCAGTTGTCAGTTTGAGGCCTAGATGGTGTTTGAGTGGCTTAACACCTTAATTTGACATATGCATGTGATCCACAATGTTATTTTGCCATCTCAAATCACTCAGTGAAGTCTCATTTTGAGCTAGTGTCAAAATTTGCAATTCTGGCAAAGTGTCAAATAACGACCAGAGGCCTAGTTTACATTTGAATATCTTTTACCCAAGAATGTGTCATGATTAGCCACTTTGGGGATGTTTAGTATGCATATCAAAGAACTGATGTTCCAAGTTTCAAGTCATTTCAAATCTATTTTACTAGGTTTCACACCCTCCAAAGTTGGTCATTTACTGTTTTGTGCATTTGTCTAGTTGTTCACAATTCTAGGAAGCCCTGTTCGATCAATCATATCTTTTACCCAGTTGAACCAAATGAAGAAATTATTTTTGCATTGTGTTCTAGGGGTCAGACACTTTATATTTTCAAATTTTGAGGTCATGAAAAATCCATTTGATCAGTTTGTTAACATGATCAAAAACCCAGTTTATATTGTTTTGTTATGGCTAATGTATCTTGATTGATCTATACCCCTGTTTAGCACATTATAACTTTGATCCTGTGATTGGTGAGCCTAAATGGATTATATCTTTGTGTTTTCTCCTAAAAATCCTTGAAGTATGTCAGTTCTTAAGTCATGACGAATCCATCTACATACTTTCATATGTCTGTACATTTGCCAAAAATCACTTTTTGACACATTTGGCAGTTAAAATTTCCAAGTACTTGTTTTCAAAAATTCGCCATATGCGTCCTGTGATTCGTCATGAGCCCAAACCATAGAATTTTTTTCTCCTCATGGAAAAGAACTTATACCCTAGTTTTTAGAACCCCAAGTGATCAATAACTCAGTTTATAATGCCAAACCGGAGCCCAGTTTATGTTTTTTAACATTGTTTGCCTGTAGGGTGATTGAAGTATGGATGTTTGGCAATTAAAATCTTTTTACTAGAAAATTGTCATGGGCTAAGAATTTGCAGTATGATAGAGTGTGAAGGATTGAACACTCATGCCGATTTTTATGGCCTTATTATTTGATTGTATTAGTTTTTAAGGCCAACTGGTGAGCCTCCAGACACAAATCCACAATTTCCACAATTGATTAAAAGAAGTTGGATAAAATGGAACAAAACATATTGAAAGGTTTTAGAAGAAGGAAAGTGTTGATTAAGCCCAGTACTATTTTCTCTTTTTCACCAAATGAAAATGGTAGCCACAAGTTATCAAAGCAAGGGAGATTTTTAATTCTAATTGTTTTAGAAGTCTACCCACATTATAAAGGAAATGAGGCATCCATATAATTATAAAAAAGGAGCCAGCCAAGAATAAATTGGCATAAGAAAAAGAAAAGCTACTATCATTAGGGAGAATCCATGCCAAGTAGAAGTAGCAGCCGGCCACCATTTAAGAAATCAGCATCAAAGAATGGTAAAGGGTCACCACATGTTTTTTGACATAGTCTACTGCAACCTCTGTGAAGATGAAAATGAAAAGGGGCAGCCCATAAATAGAAGAATAAATGCTGAAACAAAAGCACCAAAATATAGAAAGAGCTACCCAGTTTAAAAGGAGTGGCATTGAAAGGAGTAGACCACACTGAGGTAAGCCATGGTTGAATTAAAAGGAGACATCCATAAATAAATAAAATGCAGCCAGAGGAAGGAGCAGTCCATGTTTTTGGTAAAATGTACAGGTTTGCTGGTGAAACAAAGCTCAAGGAAGCATGTATCCACATTTTTGAAGCCCATGGCTTCCTCCAGCAACAGTATCATGTTTTTTAGAAGGGGGGAGCTTCATTTTAAGTGACCATATGCATAAGAAACGACCATCACTATGAAAAGTCTGCTGATTCATGGCAAAAAATGACCAACAAGCAGAGATATTTACATAAAAATGAAGCTCCATTGTGGAGCTATCAATCACAAGGTTAGAGCTCCATGTAAGAATGAGCAACTCATGCCAAAGGAGCTGGAACAGCTCACACATATGCAGCAAAAGAAATCAACATCTATAGGGCAGAGGGAAAATTAAAATGAATTGTCCCACATCGCTTATACAAAGGGAGTTTCTATTATTTAAATACTTTTGCACTCAAACATGTAGTGTCAACAATACAAAGGCTTTTGAAAGCTGTGTGATGTGTGGTGGATTTTTTGGGTCCCAGCTGACTGGAGGATAGAGCATTATTTTGAATGGGCATGCAATTCAAAAGCTGATGATGTTAGCAGATAGAAGGCAATTGAAAAATTCAAAAAATTTGGCGCCTCGCTACTTTACCAGTCAGAAAATGCAAGGTTTTCCGGCTAGTGAGGTAGTGAGTTGCCGAAAAACCTTCAAAATCTGGTGAGGTGTTGATGAAGTAGCATGGGATTGGCATAGTGCGGTAAGTGAATGATTGAAGGACAAGTGGTAGCCAAGCAGTGATTGAAATGCTGATGTGAAACTCGGTGCACGAGATTGTGACACTTGGCGAATCGAGCAGCCCTCACTCTCTCACCAAGAAGAAGATGCACGAGAGCTAACATGGCAAGATAACGACGCTGACATGGTGGGTTGATATGGATTGGTGATGTGGCACCGAGCTGTATAGTCTTCAACCAATTAGAAGATGACACGTGTCAAGCTCGGTCAAACCTAGTTTGACCTGGGCAAAAAATGAGAGGAATTTGGGAAATTTTAAATTTTAATTTTTCCCTCATTTGAAGTCTAAACTCACATACATCTCTTTTAAATAAAATTTGAAACTTTAGTATAGTTCAAACTTTGTTAAAAGTTCAATTTTTTACAAAATGCCATGGAAGTCATGAATTGAGAACCTGAACTTCAGATGGCCATATCAGTGGCATTTTTAAACCAAAATATGCCTTATCATATACCGCCGAAATCGTGAGAATCTAAAATTTTTGATTTTGGAGTTGGTTTTTAGACATGAATTCGTCTATTCGAGTTACATGAGGATTTGTCTCAGGTTCCTATCTTGCAACCAAATTCAGGTATCATAATTCAGTTGTGATTTCTAGCATGGTGATGACCTAAATATGGTTAAAGGGCAGTAAAAATACAGTTTGGGTTGAAATTTGAACACATTCATTTAGTAAAATTTGAATTTTACCAAGCATTTCAGTGAAAATCAGATATTTTGGTGACTCAAAGGATTTCATCATTCAGTAGGAGATATTTTGCAAGTTTGTTACAAATTAATGATGACATCAAATCAGATTAGATGGGAGAAGGAAGGAAGAAGTTTCCAGTTGCCAGAAGATTGAATTTCAAGTGGACACTTGTCAAGTAAAGATCAGATTCGGGAATTCTTTCTCTTCTATATCTTTATATCTTTAATTCTTTGTAAGGGTTCTAGTTTTATTTGTGACTGAGAAACCAGAGGGTTCCAGTCCTAGGGAGAAAATTGGCACATTACTATGATACCAAGGTTTTGGATCCAGTTCTTGATGCATTCCCATGACTGTAACACCATATTCTTTAGCATAATTCTCTCATGTGAATAGTAGTAGTGCAGATAATACAATAAGTTCTGATATGTTAGGTGTTTTAAGGTTTCAATATTATGCATATGAATGTATAGTTTTAAGGAAATCAATACATATGAGCAATAACTTCACTAATTTCATTCTGGTTCTTGTCTCCTATCTCAGCAATCTATAATTCTTATGTGGTCTTGGAACAAAGATCTAAGATCCATTTGCATCCCCTTCAGGTTGTATGTTTGATGTATTTTGCAGTTAGACCAAAGGGCCAAGTAAATGCTTGATATGTTTAACAAGGTTACTGGTTACTTGAGAGAGATATTTTGTGAAAATGAGATCTAAATGAACACTGATGTCTGAATCACAAGGTGATTAGATAGATCTTATGTCTGGGTATATGAAATATGTCTTGATGTCACAGATGTATGTTTTGAATTCATGGAATTGCCCAATGGATTAGGCACTGATCAATTATAGGATCATTGGTTATACTATGCATATTTGAGGTTTTGTTGAATCAACATCTTTAATCAAATGAATTTCCCTTTCATGTTGAAGAGCTATAAATAGAATGCCCTCACTCAGCTTATAAATGTCATAGACTTGCAATTTGCTACTGTAGATTTGTGTTATTACATGAGTTATTAGGAGAAATAAGGGTAAAATCTACTTTACATTAGATTCAGTGTATGCTTTGATAACTGGTACCATATAAAGAGTCTATAGGTCCACCCGCCTAGGTTTTGTAGAGCTTGAAGTGCAAAAGGAGTGTAGCCTTATAGTTGGCCTATTGTTAGAAATGACATGTTGAGAATGGGAGTTAGTTGCCCCTAGACATGTCACTTTCTTAGTGGGATAATTGAAAACCCTTCAGCATTTTCAAACACCAACAAAAGCATCATTTACGATTCTATACTCTTTGCTCTATGGTGAGAGCTTCTTCTTCACCAACTAAGGATAGACTATGTATGGCCAAGCATTGGGGTCTTGCATACTGCCTTTCTTGTATAACCCATGATGTTTCATTGCTCTTGCTACAAGTACGTACACCACATAAGAAGTCATATAGAAATTCTTCTTGTCCTTTACCATCCTCAGCTGCTCACACAAGGTTTCACTAAGTGTGGTGGCCCAATCCAGTGGTATCTTTGCATGCTTGATAGTCTCAATGAAGTTGATGATGAATGGAGCGAGGTGACCTACTAAAAGTAAGCCCATGACTCTACTTAGGAGAATAATAGAGTATCCAATATCATCCTTCATGTATCCCCGAGTCATATCCACTTTGCTGATTGTCTTTCCTTGAGGTGGCTTCTCAATGAAGTACAAGGAATGTATGATGTCGATAGCTTCTTGGTGATTATCTTTATACCATCTTTCAACTACTTCATAGGAGAGTTAGATGAACTAATCGACTCTAGGAAGATGGAAGACCCTCTCGATGTTGTCAAGACATAGATCTAAGACCACTTCTAATGCAGGAGCATCTAGTGGTATAAGGGCAATCCTGTGTCACCCAAAAAAAATGTACTTAGACTTAGTTTCTGTTTCATGTCTTTACATTTTTGGATACCCATTTGGCTCAAATAAAGGTTCCAACTCTCATAGTTTAACTATCAGTGCGTTTGAAAATCCCAAAAAAATAGGAGCATGTATTTGGGCCATCATTTTGGTAAACTAGAAGGTCTGAATTGGCCAGATGAATGTAATCATGATTTAGAGCATTCTAGAAAAAGAATCAGGTCAATAGGCCCCACGGTTTGAAAGTTATTGCAGTTTTTTGGGTTTTGGAGACCTCCTAAGAATGCTTCAAAGTCAGGTTTGGGGCATTAAATGACCTCAAAAAGGGTCAAAAAATGGGGGACGAGCAAAGCTGGTCCATAGGGCTATAGAGCGCTTCAAGAGCTTTCTGAAAATGTAAATGGTTCGTCAATCGGAGCTACAGTTCAAAAGTTATGCCTCCCGGAAGTTCGGTTACCATTTTTGGATTCTTCTAGATTTGCACTGACTTCTAACGCAGCTTTTGGAACCTTCTATTTCGTCGGTGGATGCCTACTAGCACTTTCTAGAATGTACTCCTAGTCCGTAACCCTCCGGAGTCTATTTAAGGAGATTTCTGGCATTGTAAAAGGCAGTTCGAAGTGGAGTTTGAGAGGAGGTACCATAAGGAGAAATTATCTCCAGATTTATGCTATTGTAAGCCCTTAGGGCATGTTTTGAAGTTTATTTTCCTATACTAGTTGTACTAGCTTATTTTCTCAGTTAATATAATTTCCCTTTTCTGTTGTTTCCATTCTGTTCTTGGGTTGTGTCCCCATCAACTTCTCCAATGATGCTCTTAACTACCCTTTCATTAGGAATGAAGTGTTGAGACAAGGTCATGACCAATTCAGCTGATTGTATCGACATAAGATGTGATGCTACATCCACTAATCTAGAATAGATCAATGCGGAAACCAAGGTTGACCTTTGTGTTGGATTGTTATAAAATCTCAAGAATTTTCCCAAGTCTATGTGTTTGAGGTTAGTATCTTTGATCTCAACGTACTCATCATTTAATCTCGACTTTGGGGGTACACCTTGAAACTTGAAAACAATTGGTTTCACTGCTGCTCTAGATGTAGACGCCATCTGATCACGTTACTTGCACATTACGAGAGAAGAAAACATCATCAGTCACTAGATAGCGAGAAAAGAAAACAAACGATGTAAGAAAAAAATGAAAAATGTCCCCCTTGGGGGCTTATTTATTTTTTAAAATTTAATTTTTTAAAATATTATATATATATTTTTCGAAAAAAAAAACATTTTTTTATTATTTTGAAAAAATTTTCAAATCCCTTTAAAAAAAAATAATAATAAAAAAAAGAAATTAAAAATGCAATGCGTCGACACGTGCATCGAGGCATGTGTGTGATAAGAAAAACCCTTGTCCACAAGTAGCATGCAGTGTGAGAGTGCCCAGCATCACTGCTCACAGGCTATGTATGGTGCAAGTGACGGTCAGTGCTGCTGTAGCATGGGTCGCGTGCTTGCACACGTGGTGCAAGTAGCGGTCGGCACCGTTGCAGTGCGAGGTGCAACGCTCACACAAGCAACGCCCAACACCATGACATAGGTCGCAGCTCTTGTACATGCAGTGCAAGTGGCACCCAATGCCACGACACGGGCCGCAGGACCCGTGCGCCAGGTGTTGCGGTGCCCAGCACCACGACGCGAGCCGCAACACTCGTGTGCACGGTGCGAGAGCATGAAAGAAGGGGGGGTGGAGTAGAAGCTCACCTCTCCCTTGGGTGAATGGAGAAAAATGAAAAGGAGAGGGAGGAAGAAGGGGTTTTATAACCCCTCCTCCCCTCATATGCAAAACGCGTTGTGCCTTAGTGCACATGCGCACTGGTGAGGGGAGGGAATTTTTTTTTTTTTAAACTTGCATCTCAACCTTTTCCATTTTTCTAATGTTTTTGTGTTTTTGACTTTTTTATTTTATTTTTAATTTTCTCATTTTAAATTTTTTTGTGTTTTTTGGAATTTTGATACAAACTTATAAACAAATTTTCTTCTTCTGACTCTCGAATTGAGAGTCTCAGAGTCGAAAAAGGTAGGGGGTCCCCATTCCTAGTGAGGAATGGGGCATGTGTTGTGAACACCACAACACTATTGAGGACCTTCAAGAAGCCTTTAGAGTGGACTAGTGATATCTTGTGCTTTTTGTTTTAACTTTAGAGCTTGCTGTAACTTAACTTCTAAAACTCTAGTTACATTTTGTTTTATCCAACTTTATACCTAATGCTTTATTTAAATCTTAACATTATTGTTAATCTATTAGTATAGATAAGAACTATGCTAACTATGGCTAGTTTTATTGGAAATTATATGAGTCTTTACTAAGTATAATGATGAAAAATGCTCTCTATTATGATTATCTTGGAAAATATGGTTATTTAAAGGCTTTTATATTAGTCAAATTCTGGTGAAATCCCTAAATGATACTCTTGTGAAAATTATATCTAGTATTTGTTTCTTCTAACAAAAGTAAAATGCCTTGGGTTTTACCATGCAAATTCTTAGTACCGAGCCTAGGATCAAGCATAAAAGTCTCCTTTATTTTTGAAGTCATTATCTAAGATTTCAATAAATAGAAGTAGTATGGGGATAATGAAATAGAGCCTCTTTAAACTCTGAGGTTGTAATTCAAGAAAACAATTAGGATTCTAATAGTAATCCAATATGTTTAATTAAATTTTTTTTTATAGTGGGGCATCTGATAGTGAATGTATCTACAATGAATATAAAGGTAAGATAAATCTAAGGATTCTTCATATCTATTGAACCCAGTTTGATTTTTGGGCTAGAATCTAGCTTTGTTATGAAATCTGGGTCATGTTTTTATTCTTATAATATGGTCTATCTGTTTTGATTTCAAAGATGAAATTTCCAAGGATTTTTTCTTAGTAGCCCCTAGAATTATGAATAGGACAATCATCACATTCTAATGATTAAGGTATAGCTCCTAGGAAAATAATACATCTTGATTAGGAAATGAATCTTCATTTTGGTTTATTATATTCCAAAGGCACTACTAAATTTTTTTAGTTTTATTATACTCTAATCCTATTTGATGTTATTTTGGCATTGTAGTTGTTCTTTACTATGGTAGGTGGAGTAGGCAGACCAAGGGTTACTATCAAGGTGTCACTTCAACATTGAGTTGGGTCTCTCAATTGTAAATATCATTTGTAAATAACCTTTTATGTACCATTCTCTTACTCATAGAATTCATTGCAATAGGGGGTATGCCCTTGAATTTTTCTTTTAAAGGAGGGGATGCCCTTTTTAAGTCCCATTTAGGGAAAATGTACATATACAAGACTTTGGTCCTAGGCTATACTGGGAGCTTTCTTCACCCCATTATTTTTACCTTGGTGCCTTCACTTTGAATGGGGTTGCATGTAAGTATTTTGAGATTAATAAAATGAGCATTCATCTCTTATCAATGAAAAAAATTAGAGTTTAAGATAACCATTTTTCAAGAGACCCAGCCAAGTATAAGATATTATATACAAGTTTTTAACAAAATAACTACACTAAAAGTCCCTAATTAATAAAATTTACAATGATTAAAAAACTAGCACAAAGAATATAGACTAGGGCCCATATTACTACTCATAGCAACAAATTACTATCAATTATTTATCAGTGTCTCCATCTTAATCCTTAGTGTCTTGAGCTATAGAAATGACATTCTTATGTTTCTTTGGATAGCTAGATTTTTTGAGCCTCGACCACTAGAAGATAACAACATTATGATCTACATCCATAGATAGCAAAGGAGGGTCCAATTTAGCTTTCTTGAATAATGGAAGAAGCCATAAATTATTGCTTTCCCTGATAATATTAAACCAATAGATGAGAAAGTAAATATTAGCCTCCATCTCAAGCTACATTTTATCAAAAGTTACTTGGCCTTTGATGGTTAAGATTGGATGCTTTCAAAACTTCTCCATTTTGAGGCTTTCTATGGGCCAATCCATGTACATTTTTGGGTAAGTAATTTTCATATTGTGATTAATATTGAAAACTACTTGATGTAGACCTTTAAGCCAAGTAGGAGCAAATATAGCCTCACATAGTTTAATTGTATCTAATTAAGCGATGCCCACTTTTAGCGTGAAAACTATACAATAGCCCACAATATCATTATTTGTTCACCATGAATTATTGTAATTAAGATGCTTTTCACCAAGAACCATTCCTACAACAAACCAAACTAGATCATCCTAGATTAAGTATATTATTCCACATCTTGGGTTTGGCTAAACCTAAAAAGGACATGGTTCCTTTTTTTAGAATTATGGAACAAAACTATACTAGTATCTATGGTAGTTGAAGAAGAACATGGGGAATGAAAATACTATAGATATGAGAGACTAAAAACAAAACACAAACAACCAAAGACTCTAAAGAATTAGATATGTAGAAAGAAACACAAAAACCAAGAATTTTTTTAAAATAAAAGCCTTAAATCTCCTAGAATTGGACTAAAAATATGAGCCTACCGAGTTATGATGGCAATCGTACACCATCACATTTAATAAGGATAGGATCATATATCTAAGACTTAAATAATAATAAAATTTAGTGGCAAAGATAACTACTAATAGGACAAAAATAATTACCTAGACAAAAAAAATCATTTTTTATATGGAAATAATTATTAAATAATTAGAATTGGTAATGAAACTATCAACTAACATATAGACAATGAACAGGGATGCACTAAGAAGTGTAATAGATGTTAGAGTAAATAATTAATTATTAATTATTTATTCTATTGCTTAAGCTTACTTAGGTCATGCATTTATTTAATATTTTATATTTAATGCATGTAGTGGTTATTTGTTGACAACACGGGAGTTTGTTCCCTTCTAGTTGTCACACTTATCTTCTACCACCTTCCAGCTTGTTCTACAAGCTTCCATGAGCTCTTTATATTCGGGCTCTCTCTCATTGTATTTTTACAACATCACAATATCATCAAGCCATTGTGCACATTGTAAATACATTCTTTTTTTGTTTGCATATTTGGCTCTCATGTCCGTTTAGGGTTTTTCCCTTGCTCCATGCTCTTCCCCTTCTTGGCTTCTCTTTGACAAGTCTCGCATGCAGGTGATCTTGGGCGTCTTCGGAGTTGGCTTTCCTCAACTCCAACAATAGATTGGGATAATATAAAATGATAGGATGAAGATAGGATGAAAATAAAGGGGATAAAAAATATAATAAAATAGGATAATAAAAGGAAATTACAAGTGTTAGATATAATATAGAAAAAATTATTAAGAAAATTACTAGAAAATATATAGCTAAGGGTTTGAAAAGATTGCAAATAAATTTAAAAGATATGGAAATTGGTAACTAAGATTATTAACAAAGACCATCTATAACATTTAAATCTAAGCTTATGGGAAATCTAGAAAGACAATAATTTTTAATTTTAAAGAACTTGAATAAATTAGAAAAGAACTTCATAAATATTGGGTCCATCTACTCCTAAGTTAGCTAACTTATCGACCTTTATGTTACCTTCTTTATAGATGTGTTTAATTGCAATATCCTCAAATGATTCAGCTAGGAACAAAGCATATTCTGATTTGGAGTTTAAAACCTAGTTAGGTGTTTCCTTTTTCCTTAAAGCATTTAGGATAATTTAGGAGCCTCCTTTGATGATAATCTTCTTAATACCGAGGTTTAAACAAATACTTAAGCCTTCAATTAATGCTTCTAATTCATTTAAGTTATTATAGAGAATATGTAATGGTTTCACTCTTTTAGCTAAACATTTACCTTGATTTGAATGAATAATACAACCTAATCCTACCAATCTAGGGTTACCTCTAGAGGCCCCATCAAAATTTAGCTTAAATCATCCATTTAGAGGGGATTCCCACTTACATTGAAGCCTTTTTAATTTATTGGATTTGAGATATAGAAGGGGAGGATTTATTAGATTAGTCCAATTTTTACACATTTCTGCATCCCATTCTAAAAAAGATCCTTCTTTTAGTGAATTTATTAGGTTATTATTGGTTAATTAAAAATATAATTTATTTCCAATTTTTGGTTGCAAAATATTCATCTATTTCTTTCTTTCCAAATCTTCTATAGAAGAATTGAAGGTGAGCTTTTCCATATATTATTATACATTTCAGAGTTTCTAGGTTTTGGCCAATTCTTTAGAAACCCTAAAACTTTATTAGGGAGAGCAGAGAACCAATTTAGTTTTTTACATAAACAATACCAACATGATTGTGCAAATGAGCATGAAAAAAGTAAGTGCTCCATCATTTCTGATTCTTTTTCACAAAGAGGACATCTCAAGGGTCTTTCATATCCCATTTTGGTGAATTTATCTAATGTTAATATCTTATTTTGTATGACTTCCAACAAGAAGATTCATGCTTTTGGTAAATAGGTTGGATCGTAATACATATTAATAGGGATATCAATTTTATCCAAGTATTTAGCGTTGATAATATTCTTATATTCTAACTTGAATCTATAATTTTTGTCCTTGGAAGCTCCCTAAATAAGTTTATCTTTACTCTCCTTATGGTTAGCTTGTCAATTACTAAGGAACTGAGAAAAGGATTATTTTTCTTCACTTGATAATGATGTATTATCAAGGGAGATCCAATGTCATCCTCCATAGGGATTATTGCAAATTTTAGTTTTGTAGTCACAAACATTTTTACCCCAAATTATAGTTAATACATTTTTAATTTTTATTGGAAGGTTGACATTGTTTGGAGATGGGAGCCAATCCCATGATTTTTTCCAAAATAAAGTATCTTGTCCTAAATCTATATCCCAAGTTAGATTTTTTGCGATTAAAGGTTGAAATTGAAACATAAAGTTCTAGATTCTAGATCCTTTTGGAAGATTGATTGTTCTAAACAAAGACATTGGATTATCACTATTTAGATATTTATGATATAGAATTTTAGCCCATATTCTATTATGTTCCTTATACATTCTCCAAAATAATTTATCTCCTAAAGCTTCATTTTGCCAATAAATATTTTTAATTCCTAAACCACCAAATTCTTTAGTTTTACAAATATTGTCCCATTTTATAAATGATATTTTTTTCTTTTCTTTGGTTCCTTGCCAAAACATTTTTTAAAGTTTTCCACCCAAGTTTCTTTTGGTACCTTTGGGTAGTGGTAAAAATACATGTGATAGATAAGGATAGTTGATAGAATTGATTTAATCATTATGGCTCTTCCTACTTTAGTTTTTTTGGACTGAGGTAAGGATAGTTGATAGAACTGATTTAATCATTATGGCTCTTCCTACTTTAGTTTTTTGGGCTGAGGTAAAAATAGGTTTTGAGGGGATCCAGAACCCCATACAAAACCAAAAGATCAATGATAAAGAGTACACCCGATTTGACAAGGACTGGGAACCTATAGTAACAACATAAAAAAACTAGGTTTTACAAGGACCTGAAACTTACAAGTAGTATTCTAACAAAAAACCACATGGAAAGTAAATTCATATTAGAAGAAAACCTGAAAGAGGTATAGATCCATAACCAAAAACTTAGACCAATGATCATGACCAACAAAAGAAAAATAGTAAAGCCCTATCATTAGAGCTCCTCGATAACCTTAGTCAAATCATTGGTGGTATCAGTAATCCATCAACAAGGATATCCTCAACAATGGAGATAGGGGCAACTTCAATGACCCTTTAATTACTCTACCTTGTCCTTTTGCTAGGACCACTAGTCATTTTGGCATGCATAGGGGAGATAATTTCCTCATTGCTCCTCCTGCCCAAACTAACCACTTTCGCACATAAACTAGTAGTAATCATGTCCTTTTGTTGTCCACTATCCTCGACTAGTTATCTTAGGCTAGATTTATAGGCCATTAGTTTCTTAGGAATATTCACAATTTTTCGTTCAAGTCAATTATTTTGTTTCTTTCTATATCTAGATTCTTCTGCAACTCTTTAACATTTTTCTTTAATGAAATGATTTCATTATAGAGCCATGTATCATCCTTCAGAGTCACATCTGCCTTCATTTTAACTTTGTCAAGGAACAAAAGCCTTCCACTAAAATTCTTCTCCCCAATCTCCTCATTCATACTCTTTAGCTCATGGTGACCAAAACCAATGTGGGTCTCTTCTGGTGTAGCCTCTTCCAACATAGATTTTGTGTACACATCAAAATATTTTTGCTCCTTATTAATCATCTGGGTTGCATCAATATTATTTGGCTTGTGGGTAGTAAGCATCCTTTTATCATCCTTCTTGGTTTCCATCTAGCACCCCTCTTCCTCTATAACTTCATTTGTGAGTGTAATATCTCTCAACTGAATATTTTTTTCCTTTGAAATCAAAGAATTTTCTATGTTCTTAATTTTAGTGTTTAGAGAACCCACATTACTCCCCAACCCACTTCACTTAGCTATAGAATCATCCAAGTTTAAGCTTAAATCTCCACTCTCTATTTCTCCATTCTCTTTTTTCTCATCTCTTCTTCCATGGTGCCCTTTTCTTCTTTCGAGCTATCTTTTCTAACCTCAGTTTTGTTCTTACTTTTCCTTTCTCCTTTAACCTTCATATTTTTATTTTTCTTTTCACTTCCCTTCTTAATACCCTAGTTGCTATTTGACTCAATATCCATGTCCTTAATCTCCTCAATTTTAAAATTATGCATCTTGACTTTTTAAACACTAGATTTTTCCAGAATCTCCTTCCCAGAAATCTTCTTTCTTTTACCAATTGATGGAGAAAGCTTCATAGAATTCTCCCTAGACAATATCCTTAATAAGAAGGATCAACCCTTCATGAAGAACAAGCCTAATTTTTTTTGTCCTATGTGCATTCAGGTTATTTAACAAGTAATACTTCAAGTAGAACAAAACAGAAACCATGTCCTTGTATCTGAAGTGATTTTAAAAAAAAATGAAAATCTTTTGGATCTCCCATCAAGGAAAAAGTATTCATGAATGCATGATAGGACATCTTGCCACAAAACCTTAATCTGGTTAAGATCAAAGAATTCCCCTTCCTTAATCAATTTTATTTCTTCTTCAGGGTTCTTTAGAAATTTGTTCAGGGTAGCATTCAATATTTTAGTCTCTTTCTTGAATTTTATTCCCCCAACAAATAGTCCAGTTATTTCCATAATAAACTTTTCAGTAATATTCATAGAAACTTCATGCAAAGTCATACCATCCTAGCCCAATTTCTAAAAAAATCTTCAATAATATGGGGTTTGTAGCCATGTAATCTTTCAAGGTAATCAGTAACCTTACCTTTATGAAGAACATTCCAAATTGACTTTTTCTCCTTCAAGTGCTTATAGTTTGTAGACTCTTGCTTCCTTGGCTCACCACCCATTCTGTAACCCACTCTGATCACCAAACTAATATAATGAAGAAAGATGTTGCAAGAACAGGAAAAATAATCTTTTTCATTACATTCTAAGATCACCCAAAATATGTGCCAATCTAAGAAGGTAATATATAAGAGGTACCTCTTCAAAAAAAGAATACCACTATTATTAAAGTTATAACTTCCTTCAATATTGGAAAAAACTTAATAAAAGTTTGCATTAAATTTAGCTTTAGTTGTATTTGTCCCATCAAGTTGAATGATTGTCATTAAATTTTCTTCATTTCTTACGTCATCCATCCATGAAAGTTGTCTTTTTGTACCCCTAGCTTTGTTGGCAATCCAGTCAGCAACCCTATTACCCTCATAGTAAATATGGGTGATTATTAATTTTGAAAAATTATTAAAAAGAGTTTTGATTTCTTCAATAATTGTTTCAATATTTCAAGTAATCAAATAATTATTATTAAACATATTAACAATATTCAAAGAATTCCCTTCCAACCATAGTTTCCTAATAATTGTTTCCATAGCCCCATGAACAATAATCAAAGTCACATTCACTTCCTCCTTGTGACTAGTATCAATGCCAATAGGAATAACCACAACATCCACCACTCTACAATTATGATCTTTGAGGATTCTTCCACATCTAGCTCTCCTTGAGTTGTCTCTAGCATAGCCATAAAAATTAGCTTTTATCCACCCATTTGGAGATGATTTCCAAATCACCCCCTTTCTGTTTGTATTATCTTAAATCTTTTTGTATCTCATTGGATGATTAACATAAAGTTGACAAATATTTTTGTTTTTATTAAGGAAGTTTTCTTTAAGGTCCCTAAGGATTTTGTGGCCAACCACCCAAGTAGAATATTATTTCTCTCTGAATATTCTATTATTTCTTTCTTTTCAAGTCCCCAACATAGATGTGGGAGAGAAAATTTCTAAAGGGATCAAGCTAAAAAACCATTTGTAGGACATTTATAGTAGACAAAACAATCCATAAGGTTACTAGTTTGAACCCATTGAATATTCCAGTACTCTAGAAGGATATTCTAGAACCTATGACTGTAACTGCAACGAAGGAAAAGGTGATCACTATCGTCATTAGACTTTTTACAAAGAATACATTTATTAACTATATCTAGATACCCCTTTTATGGAGATTTCTATAGTTAAGATTTTTTTTTGAAGAGCAATCAAAATGAAAATTTCAAAATTAGGGATTATACCCTTTCTCTAAGCTTTTGACCAAGGAGGGTGATGAGCATTAGAATTAGAATTGAAGATAGAGGCCATTTTATAATTTCCACTTGGGTCATAAGCCCAAACAAGGGAGTCTTCCTTGTCCCCTTTAAGGCAGAAGGCATTGAGATCGGTTTGAATAAACAATAGGCCAGGAATAATCTCCACAAGATTCACTCACCATCATTCCTCCAATAGTCAGAAATATAAAACCCACAGGTCTATTTTCTTCTTTCCATAGAAAAGGCATCAAAATAAACTTGATTCAATGGAACATTCATAATCTAGTTGTCCTCCCAAAACTTCACCATTCTGCCATTTCAATTTCCATTTGCATCCTCTTTGAAGAGTATCTTTTACTCCTTGAACAACATTCCATATAGAAGAAGAATTAATAGTCCCAGAATGATTCAAATATTTAGAGAGAGAGAGAGAGAAGGCATTTTAAAGATATTTATGCTTCCATATAGTACTCCATTCCTTGTCTTCTTGATAAAGTCTCTACCCTTTCTTAGCTAGTAGAGCTTTATTCATATTCTTAATTTTCCTAATACCAAGTCCACCTACACATTTAGTGTTGAATTTTGATTGAAAAAGAGGGAGATTGTTAAAGAAGATTATGTGTTTTAATGATTTTTTTGTCACTGATGTCAAACTTGCTATTTTCTAGTAAGACAATTGCTTATAAGATTCAAGTTCTATCACTTAGTTGAACAATGAGGAGGATTTGATCAATAAGATATAACAAAAGAACCTAGAGGAAAGGTTGAGTTATGATTATGTAATGAAGTACAAGGATTAGTTAAGACAATGATGACATGATGTATTGATGATCTACTTAAGGTTACAAAATGGCTGGCTACACTTAGAAAGTTTAGAAGAATATATTAAACAAAGTTTGTCTGCCAAGCTTCACCAAGTGGATAGTAGGTGCCGAGCAAAGTTAGTGCAAGCTGAGCAAAAAGTCAGTTGCAGTTGAGTAAAAGAAAATTCTAGTGGATGTCAAGCAAGATAGTTGATGTCGAGTGATTTTACAATTGATGTCGAGTAACATAGTATGTATTGAGCATCATAAGGTTGATAATGCCGAGCTGCTACATTATGGTAAAGATCAAAGATTCGCTGAATCTAAGCTGACAAGTTTGTTTTCTTGAAACTTGTGAACTAGGAGGAAGATAAGATTGATGAGTTAGTGGCACAAAATTTGATGTAAACCATTTTTAGGTGAATTCAAATGGATTTTAGTAGAAATTTATAGAATAGACAAGATATAGGGTAGATACATTGTATCCTACCTAATCCATCCAAAACCCTAATTTAGACAATGAATAATGAGCAGGAAAATATTTTAATTTTCTATTTATAATAATGTCTAGTCATAAAGCAAAGAGGTTAGAGAGATTGGTGTCATGTGCAAAAACTTAAGGAGGAGAAGGAATCAAGGGTTTTGCTTCATCAAGTGACCCATAAGAAGAGTTTGCAATGGCATATTAAGCAAGAAGTCTTAAGGAGATGAATGATTGAAGGGTGAACAAGTTGTTAGAGCTGTAAAGTATGAAACCCAAGTAGAATTGAGGAATAAATAGAGATATGTAATCTGCAAGTGAAGGTTTAAGTTGTATGAAATCAAAGCTCTATTGTTACTCTCTAACAATTGTATCAGTCTAGGATAAATCCTTTAGATTAAGGTTGACCTAATAGTCATTGGAAAATCCTTTAATAGGGTGGAATTCCAAGTGAATGGCCTAAAGTCCTCTAACAAGGCTCACTTTTAAAAGGGTGATTGAAATCCCTTAGTTGGGTCATGTTTAACACTGTGCATTGTAACCTTTAACAAGGTTGGCCTTTCATAGGGCATCACTTTAGAAGAGTGAAAAAGGAGTAGCATGTTATTGGTGGTTTTTCCCTAATTGGGATTCCATGTAAATTATTGTGTCAAGTGTGCTAATGAATGTGTTGTGTTTCATGCTTTACATTTCTACAAATTGATTTGATAGTAACATTTAAATTTTAGTAAATACACAATGGATGCATGCATGGGTATGAATGTTTTATGGGTTCACTGAATTGTGAAAAAGTTTTATTTATACATTTGGACCTTAAATAACTGATTCAATCCCCCTCTCAGTTATTCTAAAGTAATTCCAACAATTGGTATCAGAGCCATTTGCTTAAGAGGACCAGTTTTAAGGTACTAGAAGCACAAAGATCAAGATGCCTAAAAGAGAAGTACCCAAGCTCAACATAGATAACTTTCTTGCATAGAAAATTTTGATGAATATACACCTTAGAGGACTTGGAGATCATGTACAATCTACCATTACAATGGAACATGTTGATCTAGTTGGACCCCTAACCATTGAAGATATAAAGAAGAAAAAGGAACACAATCAGGCGATGTTGGAGATTACCTCTACTCTAAGCTATGCCGAGTTTGATGATATCAAAGGCTATAACACGACAAAGAAAATGTGGGATGCCCTAATTATCATATATGGAGGAGACAAAAATGTTCAAAGAGCCAAATAGGAGAGCCTTAGAGGGAAGTTTGATGATATGAGAATGGAAGAAGGTGAAAATATTTCTCAATATGTTGCTAGGATAAAAGAAGTTGTTAGTGCAATAAGAGGAGCTATTAGTCATATAGATGATGATATTCTGTTAAGTAAAATATTGAGAACATCACTGCCTATTTATGCTATTAGAGTTTCTATAATCCAAGAGTTGAGATGCATTCTAGGAAATGATCTAACCCTTAAAGGTTTTCTAGGTAGACTCACTTCTTTTGAGCTATCTAACTTTGACAATTAAAAACCAGAGAGTCTTGAATCTACTTTCAAAGCTAAGTTGTCATTGAAGGATTCTAATGAGGTGAAGTAGAAGAAGAAGAAAATAAAGATAAGGAATGCATCTAATGATAGTGATACAAATGAGGAAGATATTAAACAATTGGAAGCACTATTGGCAAGAAGATTTCATAGAGGTAAAGGCAAGTTCCAAGGTAAGTTACCCATCATTTGTTTCAATTGCAATAAAGTTGGACATATTTTTGCAAGATGTAGATAGAAGAAGAACTACAAAGAAGGAAACAAGTACAAAAATAGAAGAGAAGATGACAATAAAGATTACAAAGACAAAGGCAAGAAGTCATGCTACATTGCTGATGAACATGATGATGAAGTGGTATATGTTACAATGAAGGACGAATCTGATGAAGATGAGGCAATTGCACTTGTGACTTGTGTGAACAAGAATGATAGATGGATCATTAATAATGGATGTTGACATCACATGATTGGAGACAAAAGTAAGTTCATTACCTTAACTTGTTATGATGCAAATAGTATAAGATTTGGTAATGATGCACCATGTTTGATAAAAGAAAAAGGTTCTATCAAACTCATAGACAAGATTTCATGTGACAATTCTTATTATGTTGAAGGACTAAATTATAACTTGTTAAGTGTGTCACAATTGAATAATCTAGGATGCAAGGTTGAATTTGAAAACAAATATGCCAAGATATATGAAACAAATGAGAAACTGATTGGAAAAGGTGATCAAACTAGAAGTAATTTATTCTATCTGGATATAGAGGATGCTACGTGTCTTGTTCCAAAACTTGAGGACTACCTAAGTTGAAGAAACTTGATAATATAGTGTGAAAACAATGTCAGCTAGGAAAAATGTCAAAGTCAAGCTTTAAGAGTAAAGCTTATACCTCTAAAGAAATACTAGAAATTGTTCATACTAACTTATGTGGACCAATTGAAGTGCAAAGCTACATAGGAGATAAGTACATAATGCTATTTGTTGATGATTACTCTAGGATGATGATAGTTATGTTTTTGAAATAGAAATATGATGCTTTTCAAATGTTTAAGTGGTACTTGGCAAGAGTTGAGAAAGAGATAGGTAAGAGTCTAAAATGCTTGAGATCAAATTGAGGAGGAGAATTCACTTCAAATGAGTTTGAGATGTTCTATAATGATAGAGGAATCAAAAGATAAACATTTACACCAATGACCCCTCCATAAAATGGAATTGCTGAAAGGAGAAATAGGTCTATAATGGACTATGCCAAAACACTTATGATGGAGAAGAATGTTGCTCTGAAATATTGGAGAGAGGCTATAAGTACTACTGTATATACCTTGAACTATGTGCAAGTCAAGGAAGGTACTCATTCAACACCTTTTGAACTATGTATGGATATCCACCTAATGTGAAATACTTTAAGGTATTTGGAAGTAAATGTTATATTCTTAAAGATGTTAGGAATGGAAAGTTTGATGCAAAAAGTGAAGAAGGTATATTCTTTGGATACTTCACAAGAAGTAAAGCTTATAAGTATTTAAATACTAACAATAAATTTTTTATGAAAAGTGTAAATGTGAATTTTGATGAATTTATACAAGTACATGAGGCTGAGCCTATGAAAGAACTAGAAGAATACAAATCATTTGTCTACTTTTATGAAAGAATGCTTGTTGAAGAAGATGTTGAAAATTAAGTAACACATCAACAATAAGTTTTAGTGATTGCCAAGTCACATCCTGTGAATGTCGAGTTGCATTCAGGAACCAAGCTACATTCAGAAGCTGAGTTGCAAAATAAAGAAAATGCACATGTTGATTCTAAGATTAGTACACATGAAAGAGATCCTAAGATACCTGACAGAGATGTACATAGTGACTCTGAAGCTTAAAGAAAAAATATAGAAACAAGAGCTAAGCCAAGATTATCTAAATATGTCAAAAGACATCATCTTGCTGATCAAATCGTTGGAAACAAAGATGCTAGTCCAATGGCAAGATATAGATTGCGAAGTGAATCATGTTTGTTAAGCATGAAGGAGCCCAAAATAGTGAAAGATGCATTGGCAAATGATGACTAGTACAAGGCCATGGAAGAAGAGATTCAATAGATAGAGAAGAACAAAACATGAAGTCTAGTTCCTAGACTAGAAGACAAGAATGGGATTGGTACCAAGTGGGTATTCAAAAACAAGCTAGATGACAATGGTGAAGTGACAAGAAACAAAGCAAGATTAGTTTGCAAGGGATATGTACAAGAACAAGGAATTGACTATGGGGAGACATTTGCTCCTATTGCAAGAATGGAAGGAGTAAGAACTCTACTTGTTTATGTTGCATACAAAGGTTTCAAAGTCTATTAGATGGATGTTGAATATACATTTCTAAATGGCATACTAGAAGATGAAGTCTACATAGAATAGAAATCTGTACATAAAGGTAGAAAAAGAGAAAGGTATTTTGCTATCTGAAATATTTGTTGATGATATCATATTTGGAGGACAAGATGCTTTATGTAAAGACTTTGCAAATTAGATGAAGCAAGAATTTGAAATGTCTATGTTTGGAGAAATCAATTTTTTTGTGGGATTACAAGTATATTAGATGATGTATGGTATATACATCACTTAGTCAAATTATTTCAAAGAGATATTGAAAACATTTGGATTAGAGGATTCCAAACCAGTAAGTACACCTATGGTGACAGGACACAAGTTGTCAAATAATGATGATTTAGCTAAGATGAATCAAACATTGTACAGGTCTATGATTGGAAAATTATAATATATAGTACATAGAAAACTTGATATTGCATTATCTGTAGGTATAGTTGCAAGATTCTTTGCTAATCCCAGGGAGAATCACTTAATGGTTGTAAAAAGGATAATGAGATATTTGAAAGGAACAAAAGAGTTTGTTCTATACTACAAGAAGAATGAAAGGTTTGAATTGAGAGTCTAAACTGATGCTAACTAGGCTAGAAACATTGATGACAAAAAAACATCAGTGGTGGAGCATTTTTCTTAGGCAAGAGACTAGTTACATGGACAAGCAAGAAATAGAATTGTACTTCACAATCTATTGCTGAAGCAGAATATGTTTTTGCTGTTGTAAACTGTACAAGTATTGTATGGATCAAACAATTACTCAAAGGGATGAAGGAAGAAATCACATAACCAATGATACTTTATTGTGATAATACAAGTGCTATCAATATATCAAAGAATCTAGTGATGCACACAAAGATAAAGCACATTGTAATCAAGTATCATTATGTAAGAGAATTAATTCAAGACAAAGAGGTGAAGATGAAATATGTTAACTCAAAGGAACAAATTGCTGATATCTTCACAAAATCATTACCTAAGGATGCTAATGAATATCTAAGAGGTAAACTAGGGGTGATACCCCTATCAAAGGCTATGTAAGAAACATAATGAGTGCTTTGCATCAAACAAGTTGATGTTCATATAATACAAATTGATACAGTGGATCTTACTTTAGAAACTACCTAAAGTAATCATAGAGATGAAAATTTCAAATTAGTGACAAGTAAGGTGACAAAGGGAGAATCTGGGGAATCTTCAAAGCTTAGATCTACATATTTTAAAGATGACAAGTTTTTGGTATAGGTCTTTGGCATTGTTGTCAAAGAGAGAGAAAGTACATTAAACTAATTATCATCAGAAGAAGAGTGTTATTGATCAAGTGCAAGAGATAAAGTGGGAAAATGTCCTAAACTAATTTTTTGATTAGAGAGGGAGAAAGATATAAGAATCGAGTCAGAACTAAGAGGGATACATTGATCAAAGACCCAAAAAGATCACATTAGAGGGAGATACTTTGCTGATCAATTAGAATAAAAGAAAGAGGGAGAAATCCAAATCTACCTAGTAAGAGGGAGCTACAAGAAGGAACTCAGAGGGAGTTTTAAGAAAGAGTTTGGTAACCTAATCAGAAGATGGAAGTTGTTGATAGAGGGAGGAATAAAAGTTATTTTTTTGGTATAGCCTTACTATTTTAACCTAGTTACATTGGTTGCACAATATATTCATCATTTGATTAACTTGGTTGATTAGTTTGGTTTGCCATCAATGCCAAAGAGGGATATTGTTAAAATCTAATTGAAAAAGAGGGAGATTTTTGAAGAAGATCATGTGTTTCAATCATTTTTTTGTCACTGATGTCAAACCTACTATTTGCTAGTAAGAAAATTGCTTATAAGATTCAAGTACTATCACTTAGTTGATTGATGAGGAGTATTTGATCAATAATATGTAACAAAATAACCTAGAGAAAAGGTTGAGTTATGATTATGTAATGAAGTACGAGGATCAGTTAAGATAGTGATGACATGCTGTATTAATGATCTACTTAAGGTTACAAAATGGCTGGCTATACTTAGAAAGTTTAGAAGAATAAATTAAACAAAGTTTCTCTACCAAGTTTGATCGAGTGGATAGTAGATGCCGAGAAAAGTTAGTGCAAGCCAAGAAAAAAATTAGTTGGAGCCAAGTAAAAGCAAATTCTAGTGGATTCCATGCAAGACAGTTAATGCTGAGTAAAGTTTAGTTGATGCCAAGCATTTATCATTATCATTATCAAAATGTTGATGGTATAAATCCATGGTATAAATCCTTCTTATCAAAAGGATTTATACAGATAATGAGAAGAAGGATTTATAACATGAACATCTCCCTTTTCCACAAGAGCCTTGATATAACTTCCCAAATATTCAACCATTATGGTGAAAAAAATTGGAGATATAGGAACTCCTTGCCTCAACCCTCTAAAAGGTTTGAAAAATCTAGTGGAGACCCCATTAACCAAAACAACCATGGAAGTTGTCGTAACAAATTGAGATATCAATTGCAAGCATCTATTAGCAAAACCAAAAGTCTTTAGAACTCTGAAAAGGAAACTCCATTCCACTTAGTCATATGCTTTTGCAATATCCAATTTCATCACAAAATCCCAAGTTATAGAAGAGGCCATAGAGTGAATATTTTCATGCACCACAATTATAGAGTTCAAAATTTGCATTCTCAAAACAAAACCATTTTTTGTTCAAATATCAGATTTGTAAGAATCTTTAAAATACACATAGTCAAAACTTTAGAGATAATTTTGTAAATCAAATTACAAAGGCTAATATTACAGTTGAAATTAATTATTCAACTATATATTGTCATTGATATTACACAAATTTCACAGTCTAATTGAGCACAACTAGTATTAACTGAGCTTAGTTGGGCACTAAAGAAGTCTCTAGTATTAGCTAAGCATAATTCATAAGGAATCAAGTTCAATTAGGTGGGTCAATGAACGGTGTTAGTGTAAACTAAATTAGGTTGATTACCAAAGGAATTCAATATTAACCAAGTGATTATTTTTAGTGTTAGCTGATTTACATCAGAACACTTTTGTATTTGAATGGTTAATACAAGATGACCTAGTGGATGTTAAATGTTTTTGAAAGGGTGACTTGACATTGGGTTTCATATATATGAAAGGTCAAGTTTTGGATTGAATTGTGGAATTAAATAATGAAAAAGATGTGAAATAAGAAGGATATTTTATTAAAGACAAAACATCCAAGGAGATGCAAAGAGGAATCAAAACACAAGTATCTACACTTGGTACACCTTAGTAGAATGACATAGTAGAAAGAAGAAATAGACCCATCATGGATTTTGTAAGAACACTATTAATAGGGAAAAATGTTGCAACCAAATACTAGAAATAAGCAATCAACACAATAGTTCATACCTTGAACCAATTTCAATTGAAGAAAGGTACAAATCAAACTCCTTATGAATTATGGTATGACCATAACCTCATGTTTGTTATTTCAAAGTATTTGGAAGAAAATATTATATGTTGAAAGAGACAAGGAAAGGAAATTTTGATGCAAAAAGTTCCTAGGGTACTTCAATAAGAGCAAAGCATACACATGTTTGAACCTTTCTACTCACAAGTTTATAGAGAGTATACATGTGAAAATTGATGAGTTTCCATAAAAGAGTGAAGAACAAAGAAATAAAGAACCTAAAGACTACAAAAACATTTTTTACTACGAGCATGAGACTTTACCCGAGCTTCAAGAAAATGTGGTCGTACAACAATAGACAATACCACCCTAGCAATCAACACCACCCAAGTCACCTAAGTCTAAAATACTCACCAAGTTGCAATTAGTGAAACCTGAGTTACAACTAGTACAACCCGAGCATTAGTTTGTGCAAGACGAGTCATAGATAGAGGAACTTGAGTCACATATAGAGGGAACTGAGTCTCAGACAGTGGGAACCAAGAAAATATTAGAAGTTCACAAAACCTTTGAGCATGGTGAGCCAAGTGAAACAAGTCTAGAATCTAGAAGGAAGGAAATTGTACTTGCTAGATATGTTAAGAGGGATCATGCAATGGAACAAATAATTAGAGATCATATAGGAGGCATAATGAAAAGGAACAAATTGAAAGGTACATGTTTTCTTACTAAATTTGAACCTAGAACTATAAAGATGATTTGAGTAATGAAATTTGGATAGAAGCAATGAATGAAGAAATTGAGCATATTGAAAGGATCAATATCTAGACTCTTGTTCCTAGACCCAAGGACAAAAATGTAATTAGTACAAAGTGGGATCTTAGAAACAAATTGAATGAAAATGGTGAAGTATCAAGGAATAAGGCAAGGCTAGTGTGTAAAGGATATGCTCAAGAAGAAGGCATAGACTATGCAGAAATATTTGATCCTATTTGCTAGACTTGAAGGACTGAGAACACTACTTGCATATGTTGCACATAAAGGATTCAAAGTGTATCAAATGGATGTTAAACCAACTTTCTTGAATGAAATTTTGGAACAAGTCTACATTGATCAGCCTGAAGATTTCATTGATCCAAACAAAAGAGACATGGTTTGTAAACTACATAAAGCTTTATATGTTTTGAAACAAGCTCCTAGAGCATGGTATGAAATTCTACATGGATATCTGGTAAGGATTGGTTTTCAAAGAACAAATGATAACAATAGTCTATGTACTAAAGAAGGAACACATAATAAGATATTGTTAGCAATAATATTTTTGGACGGTATTTTATTTAGAGGTCATGATGACTTATGTAAATCATTCCCTAAAGAAATGGGGAAATAATTCGAAATGTTAATGTTTGGAGAGATAACATTCTTTGTTGTTTTAAAAGTTCATCAAATGAAGGATGAAATCTACATTTCTTAGTCAAAGTACATCAAGGAGATTTGAAGACCTTTGGAATGGAAGATTCCAAGCTAGTTGGAACACCTATATCTACTAGATACAAAATATCCAAGAATGATAATTCAAAGAAGGTAAATTAGACTACCTACATATCCATGATTGGGAGACTTTAGTATGTGATACACACAAGGCCTAATATTGCATTAGTAGTTGGTATAGTTGCAACGTTTTCTACAAATCCTAGAGAAAATTATTTGATGGTAGTGAAAAGAATTATGAGATATTTGAAAGGCATTGAAGACTATAGCCTATGGTACAAGAAAGGAGGAAACTTTGAGTTGAAATACTTTACTGATGTTGATTGGGCTAGAAGCATTGATGACAAGAAAATCACTAGTGGAGATGCATTATTTCTTTGAAAGAGGTTAGTATCATAGACAAGTAAGAAGAAGAATTTCATCTCTTAGTCTATAATAGAGAAAGAATATGTTGCTATAGCAGTTAATTGTTACAACATAATCTAGTTCATGAAACTTTTGTTAGGAATGTAGGCAGAAATCAACGACCTAGTGGTTATCTATTGTGATAACACAAGTGCAATCAACATATCCAAGAATCCAGTGATGTACACTAAGACAAAATACATTGCAATCAAGTATCATTTTATGAGAGGATTAGTTCAAGATAAAGAGGTAAGATTGAAACATGTAAACACAAAGGAGTAGGTTGCTGACATATTCACCAAGCCATTATCTAAAGATGAATTTTTGTATCTAAGAGGTAAGTGAGGGGTCATTTCCCTATCTGATGCTCACTAGAGTGCATAATAGTGATGCATCAACAAGAGCTTCATTGAAAAACTATAAAGTTGATGCAAGAACTTTAGAGCATATTGCTTATGAATTAGTACATTGGGTACATTGTAAATTCATTGTATAGAGTCTTTGGCATTTGATTTCAAAGAGAGAGAGATTGATGTCATGTCACAGAATCAGAGAAGAATTAGAGGAAGATATTTTTATATAAGCAAGAGGGATAATTTAATTAGACAGAGTCTAAAGATAAGATGATAGAGGGAGAATCTTAGAGGGAGTTATCATGGATGAAGAATTGGAATAAAACTAAGGATATTTTCTCTAAATATTTCTTTGCATAATGACATGGTGCATTTCCATCAATTCCAAAGAGGGATATTGTTGAAATCAATTATTCAATTGTATATTGTCATTAATGTTACAGAAATGTCACACTCTAACTAAGCACAAATAGTATTAATCGAGCTTAGTTGGGCACTGAAGAAGACTCTAGTGTCAACCAAGTAAAATTTAGAAGGAGCCAAGTTCAATTAGGTTAGTCAATGAAGGGTTTTGGTGTAAACCGAGTTAGATCAGTTACCAAAGGAATTTAGTGTTAACTGAATGATTATTTTTAGTGTTAGCTAACTAATAGCATAATACTTTTGTTATTTAAATGGCTAATAAAAGATGACCTAGTGGATGTTAAATGTTTGTTTGAAATGGTATTCAAGCCAACTTGACACTCGGTTTTATATATATGATAGGTCAAGTTGTGGATTGAATTGTGGAATTAAAGAATAAAAAAGATGTGAAATAAGAAGGATATTTGATTAAAGATTGAACATCCAAGGAGCTATAAAGAATATTACAATCAAGAAGGATCAAGTGGATAAACTAGACTAGTGATCTAAAATCTCCAAAGTTAGTTGCTTCATCAATCAGGTCAATTATTATTACTCTCTAATAATTGTAGCAATAAAGAAATATCTTAATAGAGTTGGCCTAATAGTCATTTTGTAAATCCTCTAACAAGGTTAAATTTCTAGATAGAAGTGTTTGAAGACATCTAACAAGGTCACTCCTAATAGGGTGATTCAGATCCTCTAATAGGGCCACACATAACCATGTATTTTGTAACCTTTAATAGCATTGGCTCCTAACAAGGATCACTTTAGAAGAGTGAAAAATGTAACTAGTTGCATTCATAGTTTTCCAAAATTAGGTTTCCATATTAAATCTTGGTGTCTCATGTGTTCATGTTATTTTCTTAATGCTTTATATTTCTACAACTAAGTTACTAAAGGTTAATTCGCATTAATATGTTAGGATTTCTTTGTTAATTGAGTTATAGTGTATATCTAGTTCTAACCAAGTAGTGCAAGGATTTGGATTAGTGAGAAGTTTGTATAGACATCTAAAGCATTTGGAATGATTTTTTTGGTAACTAATTCACCCCTCCCCTCTTAGTTACTCTTATATTTCCAACAAATAGGTCTAAAGAACTCTAGAGCATCTGCTCCCACTTTTTCTGGAGTCAAGCATACAAGGTATTATTTATCTCTTTAAGCATTTATCCAACTCCATATAACTCCTTAACAACATTATAGACATCCTTTCCAACCACCTCCCATAATAACTTGAAGAAAAACATAGGAAATCTATCCAGTCCTGGGGATTTATCCCCTTCAAATTATTGAACTACCTTGAAAATATCTTTCTAAAAGGGAACCCATGATTCTGCTCTTCAGAAACAATTATAGGAATAGTACCAAGAAATTATTCCTACTTAATCCTATCAATATTTTGATCAATATATAGGAGAGAATAAAAAAGGAAACCAATTCATTGGCAATCTCCTTATCTTCAGTCACTTCATTCAGACCCACTATAAGTTTAGTTAGTCAATTGAAAACCTTATGTTTCATTGTAGTCAAGTGAAAAAATTTGGAGTTTCTATCTCCTTCTTGTAGCTATATTGGTCTAGACCTTTGCCTACAAAAAGTCTCTTACTTTGAGAAAATATTATGAAAATTGACCAATTTTTCATTTTCTTTAGCAAGAATGACCTTAAGAATAGCCTTCAATCTTAATTCTATCTTGAATATCTTTTAGTTCCATTAACACATTGATTTATTTCCTTAAAGATATCTCCAAATTCACTCTTATTCAATTCCTTGACTTTCCTTTTAACATGCCTAAGTGTATTGGCTAAGAGATAGAAAGCAGTCCCTTCCACCATTAAATTCCACCAAATTTTTCATCTCTAAGAAAAACTTGGGTGCTAGGTCCACATTTTTTTAAATCTAAATTTTTTTAAAAAAATTTTCTTAGTCAAATCTGCCATAAAAAGTAGGGGAAATGGTCAGAAACCACATTAGAGATATGAGAGAAGGAGAAAGATAATTGTTAATCCAAATCAGGAGAGATAAGGAACCTATCCAAGTGAGCTTGAATACAATTCTCTCCTACTCTCTTATTAGTCTAGGTGAAACAAATTCCTTGAAGATCCATATCCATCAATCTTTCTCCATTAATAAAGTCAATGAGATCAGATCTTCCATCAAGATGGCTTTGATTACCTCCCATTTTTTCATGTTTATAGAGAGTAACATTGAAGTCCCCCAACATAACCCAACTACCATTATAATCCTCAATTTTAAGATTCGACAATCTATTCCAAAACTTTTTTCTCATATTCTTATGGTTAGGGGTGTAAATATTAACCAAATTCCAGTTGACACCCAAATTTAAATTTTGAAACTTAACCACTAAGAAGTTCTTATTTGAATCAATAAGTTATCCATAAACAAAATCTTGATTCCACATAATCAGATTTTCCCCTTAAGCCCCTTCAGAACCACTAGCCAACACGTCATAGTTTTTGAAAAACCTTAACTTTCCACTTTTTCCTTCTCCATTTTAGTCTCTTGACTGACTAAAATATTAGGTTTATGATCTCTAACTAGATTTATAACCACCTCATCTTATGAGGACTATTAAGCCCACTTATATTCCCTGGAATAATCTTCATTTTTTTGGGGTAAATTCCAAAATAGTAGCTTGTTTTCCATTAGCTATATTCTGCAAACTCTCCATCTCCCTCAAATTCTTAAGGGTTTCCCTTCTCACTTTACCTAGATATCCAACATCCACCTTCACTTTAGGGGAAATATTCTCCATTTTCTTCCTCCAATTGGAAATTCTAAAAGATGACATTGAAAGGAAACCTTCCTTATCAGATTTCTTCTTTGAACCAACCTTGTTTTTTTCTCAACTTTAGTAACTTTTTGGTCCTCTTGCTTGAGGAAATCCTTTGGGTTAGTGTCAGGTACCACATCATCCATAAAATAATCTTCAATAATAGGTTTAGACAAGGAAATATTAACATCATCAACAAATTTATCCATACACATTCTCAGAGTCGCAATGGGGTTCTCCTCCCAAAATTCTGTATCCTCAAATTCACCCTCTAGTGGAGAGTCTTCTTTTTCTTTTAGTAGTATTTGGGACAAGCAATTTGGTTGAGACTACTCCATATTTGACTTTGAACCATTAGTGAGAGGGGATTAAGAGAGGACTCCTCCTTTCTTATGGCCATATCATCGTAATCTTCCTTCTTGACACAGTTTTCTTTCTCCTACCCCACTATATTAGTTTCTTTGTATGCCTTCTCAATCATGTTACTATTAGTTTCTTTACCTACCTTCTCTATATCCATCTCATTATTATTAAAATTGATAGAATTCTTCACAAGATTTGAGGCATTTCCTTTTGGATCCTTAGATTTCTAGACCAAAGTAGGGGAATTCTTCTTTTCCTACACCACCTTAGTATTTTTTTTTTGGGTTTTTTAGGAAATTTTTAGCCAAATGGCCCAGTTTCTTGTAGAAAAATCAAGCATTAGGTATATATTAAAATTCCACCTCCTGAGATCTCTTTCCCATTTTAGAAAATATGTCCACTTTTTGAGGTAAATCTTTAAACTCAAGAACTTTCACACAAATCCTAGCATACAAAAGTTTGGTTCTAGCAGCAGTCATGTTATCAATAGCTATAAGCTCCCCAAAGGACCCAACAATCCCTTTAAAAATATCTTCATGCCATAATTCCAATTGAAGACCTAGAAGCCAAACCCAAATAGGTGTTGTAAGGAAGAAAGCATCAAATAAATCTAGATTAGGTTCCCATTTCCTAACTGTAAGGGAGCTTCTTCCAAATAACCTAGGGTCCCCTATAAAGAATCATATTCAAATCATCCTTATAGGTAAATACAAAGGAGAAGAAAGATTTAGGCATAGCCACTATGTCAACTTGACCCCGAAGGGCCCATTTTCTCTTGACCATATTCCTCAAAGAATCAATATTCGACTAGGCCCCCTAAAATTTATTAGCAAGTGTAAAGTCCATATAAGAGATAGAGAAATCAATAATGGGGTTTGGAAAAAATATTTGGAACTCACCTTTCTCCCAACAAGATTTCAAAGGAACAGGGGGAAAAAATACTTACCCGCATGATTTTTACTAGAAAGTGATGGTCATTTTCTCCCCTCAACATCTCCTACTTTATCTTTCAAGCTAGATTCATGTGGAACCTCGATCTCCTGATTGACCAAGTGTGATGAACCATCTCCTATATTTTGCTAAAGTGGGTCACCAACTTTACCTTGGTCAACAGAGCTGTAGAGAGCATCATTCAACACCTTCTAGGATTCCCCCTTTGACTTTTTGTCCTTACCATCCTCCGAGTCCTCCTCGATTCCTTCCAGACTATGCGTTGTATCTCCATTGGCATACCCTGCATCCATATTCTTACCCTTCCCACCCAACAACTCCATTCAAAATAGTTTCCATGAGGTCCTCTTCCTACTTTAGTTAACCATTCACCCTTCCTTCTACTTTTCTAATACCGAATCCCAGGATTTTCCATTTTATTCCTTTTCTATTTATATACCTATATATTTACTTGGTAATAGGCCTTTTTTTATATCCCACTATCTTAGAAATTTCTCTTTCCATATTCTCTTTAGTATTAATAAAAAATATTTCAGATTTATTCACATTTACTATTTTTCCTGAAGCTTCCATATAATTACATATTATTTATTTGTAATTTGTTGTTCCTTCTAGAGAACTTTCTTTGGGTAAAATTGTATCATGCACAAATTTGGTGGGTTATATTTGGGATTCCTTCTATGAATTTGATACCTTTTACTTTCTTTCTTCTTTAGCTATATTAATTTATCTACTGAAAGTTTCCACCATAATAATAAAGAGAAAAGGGGATATAAGATCTCCTTGTTTAATTCCTCTAGAAATGCTAAAGAAACCTTTTGGAGAGCCATTGATAAGAAGCGATATTTTATGAGTAGAAATACAATTAAAGATTAAATTAATTCATTGTCGAGAGAAACCAAAAGCTTCTAAAGATTTACATAGGAAATTCTAGTCTACTTTGTCATATACATTTTGAATGTCTAATTTTATTAAGATACAAGAATCTTTTTTAGTTTGTATTGAATGAATTAATTCTTGGAGAATGGTAATGCCATAAAAAATTGATCTATTTGGTACAAAGCCTATTTGTTCCTCTATTATTAGTTTAGGGAGAAATTTTTTAACTCTATTTTCTATTGCCTTTGATAAGATCTCATATATTTTATTACATAATGCTATAGATCTAAAATCTCATGGGTCCTCATAATTGGGTTTTTTAGGAATTAGAGCTAGGAAGGTGTTGTTGATTTCTACTAGAAGAGATCCCAAATTTCTAGTTGCCTTAATTTCTCTCCATAAGTCTTCACCCATACTATCCCAAAATTTTTGAAAGAAGAAAGGTTGAAAGCCATCTAGTCCAGAGGATTTATCTGGGCTAAGTTGAAAAAGAACTTCCTTAATTTTCTATTTTGTGAGTTTTTTGTTCAAAAACTTATTGTCCTTAGTTGTAAGAATTTTTGGGATTGATTCTAACATATTGGTTTGAGCTTTTAAGTCTAATGAATCTAAATTATTAAGTATATTAGAAAAATAGTTGACAAAAGTTTTAGATATGTTTTTAGGGTTTTCCATAGTTTTGCCTAATTGATCCTTGATTTTTGAGATTCTATTGATGTTTCTTCTATTGATTGTACTATTTTGAAATAAATTTGTATTCATATCACCTTCAAGTAACCAATTTTCTCTAGATTTTTGTTCCTAGATAGTATCTTCCTTGGCTAAAATAAGTTCTTGCTTGGCAAGGAGGTCTTTTTCTTTGTCATATTTTATATTATCTATTACTACCTTAATGATTTCTTCATTGAAATTTTTTAAATTTTGGTTGCATTGTTTAGTTTCTCTCCAAAGATGTTAAAATATTCTTTGCTTCACTTTATAATTTTTCTTTTAAGTGATTTTAACTTGGATATAAAACATAACATTTTTTATCCTTCAAAGGATTCTTCATTCCACCATTGTTTGACTTTTCCTAGAAAATTGTTGTCAAGGAACCACATTTTTTCACATTTAAAAGGGTTTTTTAATGGAGCTTGGGGATCCTCTATATCTAGCCTAACTCAAAAATGGTAAAAAAATGCAAAGGGGAGAAGATTTAAGTAAGAGCAAAAACAAAATTAATTAAGTTAGTTTTAAAGAAAAATCTATCGAATCATTCAACAATATAATTGAAACCTATACATCTATTATTCCATGGAAAAGTGTCATTGGTTAGAGGGATATCTAGTCAATTATTTTTAACGAACCATTCTTTAAAATCCACTATTACTTGGTTTGTAATTTCCAAGCCACCTTTTTTTTCTTAAGGATATAGGATTGCATTAAAGTTTCGTCCAATTAGAAAATTCTCAAAAGTTTTAGATTCCATAAAAGTACTAATTTCATCCCATGTATCTTGTTTGCTAAGTGTAGGTAAAGGGAAATAAACATTAATAATTATGAATTGAAGATTATTTTTATAACTTATGAATTTACCTCTCATCAAATTCTTATTGGATATAATTGGAGAGTATTGTATACTCCTAGGATCCCAAAGGATATTGATACCTCCTGAAGCTCCACTAGTTCAACTAGGTCCATTTTCCATAATCCTAACTATTTTTTGAATTTTTCTCCTTCTTCGCTATTGAGTTTAGTTTCTTGATGTAATCTTCTAAAAATAGTCATCTAGACTAAATTTAATCACCTAAAAAGGTCATCTAGACTATTAGCCCCCTTCTCAACATTTTGGCTAAATTATTTAATCATTTGCCTAGGCTAAATTGCTAAAAGTCAATTTATTTGATTTTAACCTATAGTTTGACCATATTATCCTAATTTTGTATTTGATTAAAAGAGCATGTCACCTTTTAATTAAATAAAATACCCCACTCTTCTAACCTACTCAATGTGCACACATAAAGTCCTTTTTCTATTTACAAATTAAAAGAAAAGGCTTTTGTCTCACATGAAAAGTCAACTCATTTTCATTGGTTGAATTTCTCTTACACATGGATCATGTCAAAATTAAACCCCCACCCTTGATTATCCATTTCTTGATCTTTATTTCAATTGTCCTTCTACCTTTAAAAGAGAGAGTTCTCTCCTCCTCAAAGGATCCCATTCTTGGGTATTGTTATGTTGCAAGTTTCTCAATAGTTTTCTTAGATATTTGTGGAGAACTTCTACTTATTGTCTAAATTATCTCATAACCATTTCCATATTAGCTTAAATTTATTTGTAACTAGTTTATATGAATATTCAATAGTGTAGCTTTCCTTTCTCAATAATCTAGATCACCTAGTTTAATTAGCATGGCTTGGTAACATTCTCATATTGTTAATATAGTTGCATTGTGCATCTCATTCTAGAATAGATCATACTTTCATTTCATACTTGAGGATTCCTTTTTGACACTTGCATTCTTGCTGTTATCTAAAGAATCTCCCGTTGTATGGTTTACTAGCAAGGGATGAGTCTCTAAGACTCAACTGAGAGCTTCTCATATGCACAAACACACATCTTTGTACTTCATGGATCGGGAGCTTTAAGATGACATTCAAGCATTCCAATTCATGAGATATCTTGAATAGAAGGGTTTAGAGGAGTGCACTTTCTTAGTGTACATTTTTGGTGCCCACTATGGGAAATAAGATTCTAGTTTTGCCTCCTAATCTATACTTTTTCTTGCATTTTCTGCTTGTTGGCTTTTTCCTTTGTAGTTGTAATTATCGTGTGATACTTTCTTAGTATTGTATGATAGTTCTCAATACTTTTGTGTGATACTTTTCCACTAAAAGTATCACTCATCCATATAGAATTCTATTGTACCACTATATAAAGTTTCATCACACGGATATAAGGAGAAATATTGCACAAAACAAAAGTACTGTACCACTATATTGAAAAGTATTAAATAATATCTTGTTAGCAAAAAAGTATCTCCCAACCTAAAACTTGTTGCTGTTTGGGATTTGTAATCAATTTTTGCTCTTTGGAATTTTGTTCTTTGGGTTTTTTAGGTCTATTACTATTTGACAGAGATTTACTCCAGGTTTTAACCTTATTTTTGGAACTATCCTTTGTTGGACTAACATTTGTTCTTGTAGGTTTTGCATCAAACACTTTACAAATTACCTTAAAATAATTCATGTTAAAGCTTCAAATGCAAAAAGGCTAGCAAAAATTATTTATAAGGCTGCCTAAAAGCATAAAAACCAAACAAGTGCTTGTATTTCCATTATTTTGTGTGTGGCAATCCTACTAATTGTTTATATTTCATAAGCACATAAGACTTGTGATTTTGGTCTCTTGGTGGTAGGAAAGTATGTTCTTCAGCCTTGAGGTGAATTAGAAATCTTGACCCACCTTTTGATTTCAAAAGCAAGTTGGCTAATTGAACTTGTTTGGCATGCTTGGGGGAAACAATTGGCATAGAAGAGTATGCTCTTCTCCCTCATGGTGAATCAAAAATCTTTACCCCCAAGAGTGGATCCAATCTATTTTAGTCTAGAATCCTTTAGAGGGTCTTCTCTTGAGCAATCAAGAGGAACGACCCAAGTAGGGACAAGAGAACTCAACTATTCGAACCCACTATAAACTCAAGGCCATCAGGAACACAAAACCTTCACAACCGTAGTGCTTGTCTTCACTTAGTGTGAATAATTGTGAGATTTAGATCATAAGGAAAATGCTTAAGGTGATCTTGTGGCCATGAGGTTTGTTACTTGCTGCAAGGAAAGGTGTCCTATAATTGGGTGCAAGAGGAGTATAATGGAATGAAGCCCTTTCTAAACACTCTAGGTTAGTAACTACCTTATTTTTCACTTATCATATTGGTGCAAGGATCGATCCTAGTGGATTACATAGATCACCCCAAGACTTATACTCACCATTTGTGTCCCCTTGGTTATGCTAATGACATCTCCATGACAAAGCCAATATCTCTTGTGGGAAAGCACTTGGTGTGAGGCAAAGTGACAATTAGTGTGGGCCAAGTTCTTGAGTAATGAACCATGAATCTTAGGTACATCTTTCTTAGCATATGTTTTTGAATGTGCTAGACCCATGCAAACATTCTTGAAAATCAAACTTCTCATTAACATTGGTAGGATTTTCCTTTAATATTACAATTGCATGTTGGCAAGGTTTCTATGTCCCTTGTCCAACTGTTTGATACATAGGAATTATCCTTACTATTTTCAAACCATGTTGTTCTCTATTAAGAACTAAAGTCCTATACTATTTGCATAACATTATGGTCTGAAATCATTAGACAATCAACCTAAAATACAAGTTTTTCAGCTCAAAGTGCCTTTTTAGTATTCACTATCACTCTATTGGATGACCTTTTGAGAAATATCATACAAATTTTTTTGATAAAAATGTATCACCTTCCTACTATAAAGTATATCACTTGAAACTAGTAAAGTATATCACCCTCCTTAAGGAGCAATACCATCAAGAAGAAAAGTATCACCCAACTACTATCAACTATATTTTACAATACATTTTGTTGTCCTAGTATTCCTTGGTTTTTGTTGCTTTTAAAATAGAGTCAAATTTTCATCTTAGTTGATTTAGGGGTGTTGTCAATTCATCCTACATGAATCTGGTAAAAAATCTCCATGCTAGGCATTGCTCTAAGTTGAAAAGATGGGCTTAGTTATCAGATGTAAGCTAAAATAGTCACTAATTCCCACTTGTCAAAATGGTTACCTTTCTATGCTAGCTACTTGCTATCAATCTTCTTTCTCACTCTCTTGGCTCAAGCCACTAGTTCTATAAATGCTTGAGCACTTTTGACAAGCCACTCACTTACTCTGTCTTTGACAAGTGATCATTCTTGACTCTACAAGCTTCAAATATGAAACATTTCTCTGATCCTATTAGATAGAGACATACCCTTACATGTTAGTCCTGACTAGGTTCTAAGTTGGTAAAGGTAGTCATCCTTGTTTCACCTTCAAACAACTGGAAAATCCAACTAGGCACCCTCATGGACAACCTTGTGTGGAGAATCGTGTCTCTAATAAATGACAATAAGCTAATACTTGGAATAACTCACTCTATAAATTTAAGAATCCATTTAGTACACCCTTTAATACACCTAGGAGTGAAGACATCATATCACTCACCACACATCCTAAGGAGAGGAAATGTCACTTAGAAGAACAAGCCCACATGGAAAAAGAAAGACTCAAAAGGCCATACACATGGCCACTAGAGAAAGAGTCTATCGTCAAGATAAGTCTGATGCTCATACGAGTAATGATGAGAAGAGCCAAGGATACTATAGAAACCCATTTGATAACATCCCTCTCAGTGGTAATCATGGAAATAATAGACCTCCTAGGAATCCTAGAGTAAATGTAGGAGCATGCCCATCACCACCAAGAAGTTCACAATCACATCACAAAAGTGAAATGAATGATGAAATTTCTAGTGAAGACTTAATGAGATTTCAACAAGACAAGGTCACCCAAAGGCTAATGCTCAAATCCTTGGAACAAAATGGGGACCAATACTTTCAATACATGAAAACCAAGGGATGGAAACTCCCTCAAGACTTTGATGTGAAAAGGATAATCCAAATATGAGAACCTACTAAAGCTAAGATCTTAAGAGAGGAAATGCATGAACTCAAAAATCAACATGCATAATGACAAGTTTCCAAGGAACAAACCATGGTCTCTTTTGTTGAATCGAGATGTGCTCTTCCTTTTGATAAGAGTCTTCACATGGCCAAATTTCCTAGGGATACAGAGGCTCCCAAATATGATGAATATGATGGAAATGGTGATCCTCATGATCATGTGAGACACTTCTATGCTCTTAGCATGGATTTCATGCATGAAGACACTTACCTTATGAGGTTATTCCTTAGGACCTTGAGAGGCCAAGTTATGGAATGGTTCATGAAATTGTCACCTCCTATCAAAACATTTAATGAACTTGCATAATGCTTCATCTACAAAATAACTCTAGTGATGAAGATCTTTACATTCTAGACACCCTTGAAAAATTCCTTAGACTGAGAAGATTGACATTTTCATTAATACACTTCTATTGGAACTCTACTTAGACCTTAGAAAATAACTATTCACATCCTTTGATGCCATGGTTGAAAGAATAGACCTCATTGAGGATGTTGTTATTGGAAAGGGTGACATTGTCTTGAATAAAGACAAACATAATCCTTAGAGTAAGAATAAATACATTGTTAATGATGGAGTAGTGGATGCTCCTAAGACCAAGGACTCTACCTTTAACCTTTATAATGCCATTTATACTACAAAACAACAAGAGACTTCAAAGTCTCAAACATTTGATAAAACTAAAAAAAATTCTAAGGTAAAATGTGTTTATACACCTATGGTAGTCTTACGAAGTGGTCTTCAAGACCTTAACAATAAATTGGTCATGCTTCCAAATAACTCCTAGCCCTATGACCTATCCATCAAACCTCCTTTATGTGGAGAGGATCATGTATGTAGTTATCATAGGAGCAAAGGCCATAACATTGAAAATTTCTTCAAACTCAAAGACATTATCCATGATCTCATTGATGCTGAAAAAGTTGTAATGAATGGCTTAGTAAAAAATTCTGATCACAAATCCTTCAAACAACCATTACAAGAATATAAAAAATGGGAATCATCCAAGGCTACCAAGACAAATCACAATGCAAAGATTAACTATACCTACACTGACACTGACAATGTCATAAACATGATAGAACCTATTTAATATCTTTGCATGATGGGTCCTAAATTTGACAAGGAACCCAATTATGATATAGATGATGAAAGACCTAAGGTAGTCCTCAAAATGAAAAATTCTCCACAATAATATAGGGACACTCAACCTAAGGTAGTTCTTAGAGAATCATAATCTTCCTCCTTGCATGGTAAGAAACTTAATGTTGTCACTAGGGGGAAATGGAAATATAAAGTTGTCTTTAAAATTGCAAATGAAAATAAGAATGTTTCATTATCTAAACAAGTAGCTACCCCTACTATATCTAGCTATGACCTTGTCAATAGTTGCAAAGAACCCTGATACAAATATCAATCTTTGAGTTGTTAGAACTATCTCCTTTGCACAAGGAAATTCTTGAGAAAGATTCATGCACAAACAAAATCCCCATAGATATTGCTACTAAGTGATTCCAAGCTATGGTGAAGCATATCTCTTCACCAAATTACCTCACATTTTTTGAAGAAGATGAAAAATCACAATAATCTCCATAATCTATCCCTACATATTTGGTGTTGATAGATAATGGTGTAGGCTTAAACATCATCTCTTTCAATGTTATTCAACAACTAGGCATGTCAGAAACTATTATCAACCCTAGGTGGAAGATCACTATCAAAGCCTATGATGAGGTTGAACAACCTTCTAAAGCTCTTATTGTGCTATCAATCCATGTTGGTCCTATTGAAAAACATGTGGTCTTCCATGTTTTAGACACCCACTAGCATATAATCTATTATTAATAAGACCTTGGATTCATGACATGAAAGAAGTAACATATATGTACCATCAATATATAAAGTTTCCCTTCAATGGTACTAAAACAATCATTCCTAGAGACAAATAAATTTCTATCAACACACTATTTGCTACTAAAATACTAGTCTCTCACAATTAGTCTTCATATGACCTCAAGCCATCTCTCCAAGAGTGTGAACAAAAGTTGAAAATGATGAGCCTAGGTATGGGAAAATACACTCTGAACTCTATTGCTTCTCTATTAGTTTCTCCTAAATCTTATAGGAAACCTTTTGAAAAATTGAAGCCCTCAGCTTCCGCTATGATCATTGTTGGCACTTTTGTTTAGTCCTCTATTCTCTTAGAAGCAAAAAAGGAGGACTAAGCTATCTAAGATTGAATATATAGTGAAGAGGAAGATGAAGAGGAAGTCATCGTCACTACTCTTATTTCTCCTAAGTGTTATGGAAAAGGATACAAATTTCTCAAAAACATGGGATGCCAAAGCCAAGGGTCCTTAACTAGTGATAAGAAATCCCTCATAGATCCCTTAAGTCATACTGAGGGTCACAAAAATAGAGATACTTCTAGCCTAGGATTTGGGCTAGAAGATGAACTACCTAGGTTTGATAAAAGGCCTCCCATGTTTAGACCCACATTTTTTTGCTACTACTCTAAACAAAGAGGATTTCATGCATAACACTTCTCTACTTTGGGGAGAAGAAAATATGGTTACCTCTAATGACACTAAATCTTCCACCTTTAGACAAAATGAACTAATGGATCTGATCATGAAGATCCAAATAGAGGAAGGATAAGAGAGAACATTGATTGCTTGATCGCTAGGAACCAAAGTGCAAATTCTAGTGAATATGAATGGGAAAGTCTCTTGAATGCATCTTGTGAATTAGGAGTGAATGTCATCCACGCCTATGCTACCCAACCAAATGTGTTGGAGAGTCTAGTTTAGGGTCTAATGAGTTTGGTTTGCAAACTACTTTAGTGGATCACATGGATCCCTCTAGGTCTATTCCTAATTTTGATGCCTTTGGAACTTTCACTATAGGCTTGAACTCTAATGTCACTAGAGATGAATCATTTCATATCAGTGATCTTGAAGCCTCCATGTTTCTTTCATTAATCCACCTTGATCTCATAGATTGGTTTGCTCAACACCAAAGGCCAAAACTATCATCTTTTTAGAATGACTATGAGAGCGCCTACTACCTCAATGCCATTGAACATGTGACATCTTCCACTAGTGAACCTACAATTAACATGATAAAAATATATATCAAGTACCTCTATTATAAAATCAAAAGAAAAAGAAAAAATAAGCGGTCAAATGGTGAAAACCACTTTGTGGTGGCATTTAAAACCCAAAAGAGAAAAAAAAGACATATCTAAAGGTGGAAAACTCTTTGAGGCACTTGAGGATAAGGTAATTGATAGTCTGACAAGCTTTTTTAGGATAGATCTTTGGTTCTTATTGAACCCACACAACCTATTAACTTGTTTATAAAAGAGTCTCCCAAAATAATTCTTGTAGCTCAATCTCTATCAGTGGAAGGAAAGGAGAGCTTCACTATGTTGTTTCAAGAGAAGAAAATAAACTTTTCTTGGACTTACTTAGATATGCATGGCCATGAAACTAATCTAGTTATGCATAATCTATCTATTTCTCCTAGTGTTAAGTTTGTTAAGAAGAAGTTGAGAAAAATGTATCCACTTGTGGATCTTTTGGTTAATGCAAAACTAGAAAAGCTCTTAAATGTTAACTTCATTAGAGATATTGATTATGTAGAATGGATCTCCAATATTGTACCTATGTCCAAAGACAATAATTCTAGTCAAGTGTGCACTGATTTTAGTAAATTAAACAAAGCATTCCCTAAGGATGAATTTCCACTACCTAACATAGACATGATAGTGGACATGACCATGGGTTATGAAATGTACTCTTTAATGGACCACTTCTCTGGGTACAACCAAATCAAAATTTCCCTTGAAGATCAGGAAAAAATAGCCTTTACATGTGCACAGGGTACCTTTTGTTGGAATGTCATGCCCTTTGGTCTAAAAAATGCAAGAGCTACCTATCAATGAGTGATGACCACATTCTTCCATGATATGATGCACATAAATATAGAAGACTATGTTGATGACACCTTGACCAAATCTTTAAAAAAAGACACACATCTTGATGACCTTAGTTTGATATTAGACCACATGGAACAATCTTAGCTTAGGCTAAATCCCAAAAAGTGTGCCTTGGGTGTCAAATCAGGAAAATTGTTAGGCTATAACATATCAACAAAAGACATTGAATTTGATCCAAAAAAGGTGCAAGCCATCATGGAAATGACTCCTCCTAGAAATATTAGTCAATTAAGAAGTCTCTAGGGATGTCTACAATCCATTAGGAGGTTCATAACTTAGTTGGCTGATAAAGCTCAATCCTTCAATAATAATTTGCATAAAGGCTCCACATGTATCTGGAACAAAGAGTGTAAACAAATATTAGATCAAATCAAAGGGTATTTGGCCAAACCTCAAGTATTGATGTTCCCAATGCAAGGAAACCTTCAATACGTTACATCTTAGCTATAGATTCTTCCCTAGGAGCACTATTAGCACAAAGTGATGAGATTGGAAAAGACTGTTCTATTTACTACATCAAATGCACTTTTGCGGCTTATGAGATGAACTAAAGTAACATTGAGAAGACTTTCTTTATGGTGGTATTTGCCTCCTAAAATCTTAGACATTACATGTTGGCTCACACAGTGCATCTCATTGCAAAGATTGATTCCCTCAAATATCTATCGAGTAAAGTTGTGCTTACTGGACGTCTAGCTAAATGGATGATGATTCTATCCAAATTTGACATTTAGTACATCAAACACAAAACTATCAAGGGACAAGCCATAGCCGATCAACTTGGTAGTTTTCCATTGCCAGACATAACTCTTATGCAGATTGAATTTCTTGATGCCTCCATCATGTATGTCACTAAAAGAACTTGGAAGATGTTCTTTGATAGTTCTCACACCCAAAATGGAGTTGGTGTAGGCATTCTATTTATCACATCTCATGGCTACATGATCCATAAGTCCTAGAAACTCCTATTTCCTTACACTAATAATATAGCAAATTATGAGGCCTTAACAAACATGATTAAAATGGATTTAGAATGGAGGATCACATAGCTGCATATCTATGAAGATTCCCAACTTGTTATTAACCAAGTTAATAATGATTATCAAACCAAAGATGACTAGTTGGTATCCTATAAGAAATTGATTGACTCTCTATTGGAACTACTTCAAAACTGTGACATTACAACAAAATCCTAGAGTAGAAAATAATGTTGCAAATGGTATGGCCACCTAAAATCTATTCTCTATTTAAAATAACATGAATCACATTTTGAGTTGTTGGTAGAAGAATTACATCACCCCACATATGACTCCTTTGACAATTATGTGATCTATATTGTTGTTAGTAATGACTCCTCACATTACTCCACCATTTTCTCCTACTTGCATGATCAAATCATTCTTAAAAATCTCACATGAAACCAAAAATGCCAATTCCTTCATAATACCACACACTACACCTTGGTCTTTGGTGACCTGTATAGGAAGGGTCTAGATGGAATGCTTCTTAGGTGTCTAGAACAAGAATATTTTAAAAAGGGATTAACCAAAGTCCATGATGGTATTTATGGGGCACACTCTAATGACCTTGTACTTTCTTGGAAGGTACTTAGGGTGGGATACTATTGGCCAACCACACAGGATGATATTGTTCAATATGCTAAATCATGTAAGAAATGTTAGCTCCATGGTAACTTCATTAATGCTCCTAGATGTTAGATTATACCTTTTATTACACTTTGGCCTTTTTAGTAGTGGGCCTTTGATCTAGAGGGAAAGATTCATCCAAGTTCATCCAGTGAGCACAAGCTTATTATTACAATGACAAAATATTTCACAAAATGGGTTGAAGCTATACCTTTATTTTATACTATAGGAAAGCATGTTGGTTTATTTATTCTCAACCATATTATTTGTTGCTATGGTATCCCATCCTCCATTTTTACTAATAATGGAAGACAATTAAAAAATAAGGACCTAGATAACTTTGTAAGAAATTCAAGATCAAACAATACTGGACTCAATATACTATCCCTAAGGAAACAACCAAGTTGAGGCCTCTAATAAGACATTACTCAAAATCCTACACAACACAGTCCACAAATTAGGTAGAGATTAGCACCTACATAGCAATCTGACACTATGGGCTTATAGGACCACCATATGTACTCCTATAGGGGCTGCACATTTTTCATTAGTCTATAGTTCTGAGGTTGTGTTATCCTTAGAATTCGAGATTCTCTCACTACAAGTCTCCATATATGGGTTGATAACTGATGAAGACTAGAAGGCTATGAGGATATAAGAGCCAGAAAACCTTGATGAGTGCCACAAGGCTACTTTTGATCACATGAGGGAGTATCAAAAACAAATTTCTACTACATAAAGAAAAAATATTCATCCTCATGAGATCCAAGGGGGTGATCTTGTGCTTCAAAAAAATCTCAAAAATCATTAAAATAGGGAACATAAAGGGTAGTTTGAGCCTAATTGGTTGGGTCCTTATATTGTCATAGCAACATTTGGATCTGGTGCCTATCAAATTTCTACTTTCAAAGGGGAACAACTTTCTTAGCCTATCAACATTCTACATCTATAGAAATTCTATGCTTAAGGTTCACAACTTAGTTCTCTGTATATATCTATTGATCTTGAAAAAATCCTAAAAATTAGAAAATGTTCCAAAAAACTGATCATCTTAGTGAAAACCTAGTAATAGGCACTTCTATGCATCACCAAAAAAATCTAAAAATTCAAAATAAATAAATAAAAATTTGAAAAAAGCATTGAAAAAATCTGCCAAGTGGTGAAAACCTAGAAATAGATGCTAATTGAGACCCTCACACCTATGTCTATCAGTCTCACTCCTTTACTCATCAACACATTTCCTAGCTTGGAATTTTCTCTTTTCCTCATCTTGGGGGCTGACTTCTTAGCTTATTAGGTTCTCCTTATGCGTTAGGGTTTCTTTGGAAACTCATTTAAAATAATGTTTCTCAACACTCTACCCCCTTGACATCGAGTGTTTTTCAACACTTTTTGGATACCTTACCTACAACCTAGGATGCTACAATATTTCTCACTATCATATTAAAATCTTGAAGACTGGTCATGTGACTTACACATATGGACTTAAACATTAAAACTTGCTGAGCTATGGTGAACTTTATCTTCTTTGTGTATTGTCTATGTCAATCTCTTTGTTGAGTGTTCCCTCCTTAACAATCTTTTGAGGACATCATGGACTAAAAGATTGGGGGCATGGGGCATGTTTTACTTGCTTTCTTCTTGTCGGTATACTTTGTTAGCCTAAGGTGTTTAGAGCATTCATGCTTTTCCTACTTGGCTCTTTGGGCCTACAATGTATCATCCTTGTATGTTTTCGCAAGACCACACTTGTGGGTTATCTTGACACTTATGCCTTGATATAGGTGTAATCTTGCTATAATAAACTTAGGGAATCTGACTACATCAATCATCTTGACCTACATGTCTTTGATGCTTAGGTTGGATTCCCATATTTCTATCCAACATAAATCATATTTATAGCCTCATAGTTATACTAGTGATAATTGTATGATCTTTTGATGTCCTTAATAATTCTCAATGATGAAATTAGAGTCTAAATGTTTTGCATCACTTGTATCTAAACCATTTTACATTCTAGTTTGAAAATCAACACTTTATAGCTTAGTCTTTCATTTTACATATGGGGAGAGCTCTCTCTTCTTCTTTCATAGATACATCAATTTACTGCTTTCATATTTTCTTCACTTTCTTCTTGATCACATCTTTTTCATTTTCATTTTCTTTCATGTCGCCTCTTTTCCATCCTATCATCACAAGGGGTTAATATAAAACATCACATTTTCAAAACATGAGTCTATATCACAAACATGAGAGATAAACATATCCATGAGAGAGATCCATGAGCATATAAACACAAACATAAAACTAAGCATACATAACTATGAGCATAAATTGAAACATCACATAGAAATATAAACTCAAAATGTTGAAACATCCATATAAAAAATCAAACACATGAGCATAAATATGAGACAAATACACAAGTACAATGGTTTAATCTAGTATCTCATATATATCAAATATGTCCTAGTACATATATAATTTAAAACCTAGATCAATGTCTTGAAACACATATGATACAACAAAAATTCCACAATGAAATCATCCTAGACCTACTCCTTATCTAGGATTGACTCCCACCCTCTTGTAATGGTGGTGGTCATGGAGGTGGAGCTTGTCTCCTATCTAGCGGCTAAGCCATACCCCTTGATCTCCTTGCCCACTCCAAGTACTCTAGTAGTCCTTGTCTTGATGGCACCACACCTTTGTATGCAACATAGTAGTAGGTGGCCTATACTTCATGATGCTCTAACTCTCACCTAGTAGCATCCCACTCCCTACAAAGATCCTCTCCCCATGCTTGCTCATCTATCAACTATTGATTTTGGATAGCTAGGGAAATCCACACTATCTGTAACTTTGCCTCTAGGGATTGAATCCTATCATCTTGATCATCCTCCTTTCTATATCCCTCGGTAGGATACTCTTTTCATGGCTTCACTTTCTCCACTCTCCTATGTCTCAATGGACACTCTTGTTCCTTCTCCTCCTCACTCTCCTCCTCCCTCATGGCTTGAGCCCGTGTTTACCTCCTCCCTATTTCTTGGGAACTATTCCTACCCTCCATCCTCCTACCACCCCTGCCTCCACCTCCTCTACCATCTCCATCATCCCCCACTCTCCTTCTACCATAGGTGATGCATTTGATTATGTGAATCTTAGGAAAGGATGCCTCTATTAGAAATAAGAATTATTGAGAGGGGGTAGAGGGGTGAATCAATAATTTACAAACTCTACTTGCCAACTGAATATTATTTTTTACTTTGAATTATACATAAGAAAGTAAACAAGAAATGCTAAATAGTAACAGTAACCATGCACAAATATAACTCATAACACCATATTTTGTTAACTAGCAAAACCTTGGCCAAGGGAAAACCTCGATAGGGATGATACCCATTAGATAATATACTGATATATATGTTCCTTGTTAGAGGATATTCCCTGTTAGGAGTAAATGAGTAAATTTAGTATAGAGAGTCCCTATTAGGAGACTTTGAATCCATGTTAGGAGATTCCAACCCTAATAAGAGTTGCAATACAGTAGATGCAATATGAGCCCACTGCCCAAACATGCACTTCCAATTACAAGAAGAGCTCACTGCCCAAACAAATAATTAGTCTTTAGGTTTATAGGTTCTATAACTTATTTCTTGGCTGATCTTTAACTTCAACTAGATCTTGGATCACAAAATCAACTTTGCATATATCACTTCATAGAAAGTTCGCATATCACAATTACACACTTTATACACAACACATCACAACACATTTGAATTTGCAAGATGTCCTTTGCATGAATACCATGCATTTACAAATTTTTTTGATAGGTCAGATAAGACCATAATATACTTTTCCAACTTAGAGTAAACATCTAGGATATCAACCCTAATTGGTCAAGTAATTATCTTGTAAACAAAATAATTCCTTTCCTTTAATTCCACTATCCTATTTCATTGGTAGAAAACAAATATCTCTTTTCCATATAGTTTGTACTAATGTCCAAGGTTATACATGCCATCATCAACATGTATACTATCTCTATCTAACTTTTCTAATTATAATATGATGTCAGTAACAAGTTACATACAAAATAGTACACTATTGTAAAACAATTTCATACTTAGACAATTTTCTGAGTAGCAAAAGCTAAGTATCTTTATTTCCAAGGTTCTTTGCAAGCATGTACATCATGTGTTTCCATAAATGAAAAAAATTACATATCTTAATTAACTAAGTTTTAAAAATCTCCCCCTCTGGCATTGATGGCAATGAAATAGGGAAAAATGGCTAAGTATCAAAAACTTGTCAAAACAAAACCGTATCAATAGAATAATCATATTTTGCAAGTTATCCATCTTACATATGCTCCCCCTTTCAATATGAGTTCATACCTTACCTTAAAATTTTCTTATGCATCTTCTCCCCCTTTGACATCAATGACAAAGGTTAGAATGTCAAAAACTTTCCATCTACTGCCAAATACTCCATTTTTCTACCTTAAACTCATAATATCTTTATGCAATTGTCAAAACTTTCCTTAAGATTGTTTAAACCTTTTATCCATGTATCCTTGGCTATTTTAGTAGAGGTGAGAATTACACCTAGGACATATGATGCAATCTTAACTACATTAAGATCAAAGTATAAGAAATTTGAATAGGTGTCCTTGGCTTTGACACACTCTTCCAACTATCTCTCAATACTAGATATCTTCAGAGCAATAGACTCTTTGAATTTTGTTACTCTCTTCAAAATTTGTTTTTTCTAAAGTTCCAATTTCCTAACATCACTATGAACATTGGCCACTTGTCATTCAAAGTCATCAAATTTGTTGGAAGGTTGTTGCATTTGGTTTGATAGAGCTCCTAGCTCACTTAGCTTTCCTTCAATCATACTGTCAAAATCCTTGGTCAACTTATGAGATAAGGTGCACTTAATATAAAGTACCTTTCTATCTTGTTAACATTTCTAAAGTTCCTTGATACAACAATCAAGACTTAGCAAATCATTCTTGATTTTTTGACAAATGGTGCTAAATAGATTAGCATCATGTGAAATTTGGGCCTTTGATTCTGCAACATTAAAAAAATTTGTAAATTCTTCATCAAAAGATTTTAACACTACTTGTGCCCTGTGTTCAAGATCTACCTTTGTATGCTTTACTGCTAGAGTACTGTGTAATCTGTTAGTTACCTCCATTAAGGTGCTTTATAGGCTCTTTACTTTCCTGTTCTTCTCAATAAGTTTTGTCAGAGATGAAATCAAATCAGTTTGATCATCATCATCATTTGTTAGGATAGCAAGAAAAAGTGGAGTAGATGAACTAGATGGTTTCGATTCATCTTCCCTTTGCTTCTTCTTTGCTACCTCTTTAACTCTTCTCTCTTCTTTCTCTTTTTCTTTCTTTTATTTTCTTTCCTTCTCTTTCTTTTCTTCCTTCTCTATTCTCTTCTTCTTTTCTTCCTCAACTCTTCTTTTCATTTCTTCTTTAATTAATTTTTTCTTGGCTTCTTCTATTTTTCTCTTTTCTACTTCTAATAGCTTCTTTTCCTCTTCAATTTGTTTCAATTGATCTTGAATAACCTTGGCCTAAGATTCAGGCTATTCAAAACTCTCAAAAGAATTAGTATCATCAATGTTAATAGTAACATTGATCTAATCAATTTGCATAGTGTCACCACTTACTGACACTTCCAAAGTTCTAGGTGCTGGTGAAGGTGCTTCCTTAGATTTTGTCATCATTTGATTGATAGCCACAATTGTTTTACTTCTTATTTTATCCTTCTCACCCACCATAAATAGAAATGGTCTCACCTTGTTTCTCAAGTAAGGTGTGAGATTGTTCAACAAATTCTTGACTTCTTCTTCATCATCAATCTTGCATATGGTCCTTATCATAGACTTCTAAAGTTCTATATCCTCTTCTCAAGTTGGTGCTTTCTTCTCTATACGCCTAACATAGACTTTCTAATTTACTATGCCTTTAATATCCTTAAGTTTTAGGATACTAGCAATTATATAAATACTGTGAAACTTGGCATATAAATTGAGTCACTTGATTATGACTACATAGCTTGGTAAATACTCTCACTACGAGCTTGGTATAAACTAAGGCACTTGGTTAACATTGAGTGGCTTGGTTAAAACTAGACTCACATCACATCAACTATGAACTTGGTAAGCATTGTACAACATGATTTGCATTGAGGAAATCGATAAACCTTACAAAGCTCGATTCACACTACTGATCATCACCATGGTAGTAATTGCTCAGTGCAAACTAAATATTGTCCCTTGGACTTAGTAGCAACTATAGAACTCGGTAGAGTCTAAAATGCTTGGTTAACATTGTTAACTATACAATATGCTTGGTAGATACTTACAATCTGAATAAGTGTATGCCACTAATAAAAAAAAAGACTGAAATGTCAACAATCTCCCCCTTTGGCATGAGAGACAAAAATACTTATTAGTCAAAATTGTATTCAAAATGTTCAAGAACACTTTTATCCATCACCTTATGTTTCCAACTCGATCAAATATCCTATTTTTGAGATTTTTCAAAATTTCTTTTGTAAGAGATGTATCTTTGAGTATCTATACATGCATTATATGATAATGCTCCCCCATACATAATATACAATATACTTTACATCTTTTCTCATCTAATATATAAAATTTCTCCCCCTTTATGTATACTCCTTATATTATATCTTCTCCTTTATATACATCTTTCTTACAATCTTCTCCCCCTTTTTGACATTAATGCCAAAGATGTATGCTATCTAAACTATATAGTAATGCCAAAATGTAAAAATAAATCTGTATGTACCTTCAATATTAGTGTCATTGTCTTGTCCCAATTCTCTTGTAACACCTTGTATGTGTGTAATGCAATCTGCACTTCTGCTAATAGTTCTATCATGTGGTCTGCAATAGAGAAGTTGTTTTCATGGATGAGTGTTTTTGCATGTGCAATGTGTTTCTCCAATGCATCCATGTTTGGGAGAATCATGCCCTATATATTTATCAAAGTATCTCTCATTCTATCTTCTCTCAATAATTCTACCGGCATATCAGTTAGGAATATGATCTTTTTGAAGTGGGTAGAGTTGGAACTTGGGTCAAGTTGCAAGTATTGTGCACTTGCCTTTAGATCCTTATCAATCTTTAACACTTTATCTCTTATTTCCTTAGTGAAAATTGATGTATCACAAAGTTTACCAAATAGTAAAGACAAATTTTTGTAAGAGGTCTCTAGTAAGCCTAGAATAGTAGATAATTCTTCTTGATGAATAGTAATTTGCTAAGCAATAAGTTCCAAAACTTTATTCTCAAACTTCTTCTAAGCTCTTTGCAACAATTTGTCTTGTCCATTCAAATCTTCATTGATTTTCTAGACTACCTCTACTAATTGGTTCAAAATTGGTTGAGAAGTATCAACCTCTATGTTTAGTACCTCTACAAGGATATTCTTTGCATCTTTAATTATCTAAAATTCCTTGTTCCTTTCTTCTCTAAGCCTTTTCTGCTTAGCTTTCTTCTGAAGAATTTCTCCAAAAATATGGATCTAATTAGGATTGAGATTTGAGATGTCCAAATTAGGAATAAAAATCTCCTCATCAAGATCTATGTCTTCTTCCTTTTCTTTTCCTTTACCCAAAATTTTTGTACTCAGTTGAGACTTGGTCTCAACTATCTTTGCACTTATTAATTGCATTCCAGGAATGGAAACAACTGTGGAAATAGTAGGACTAGCTATAAAAGTAGATACTACACTTATTGCTGAAATACCAATAGTAGAAATACCTAAAGTAACCAAAATTGATGTAGAGGGAAGTATTGTCTGCTTGATAAATGAAGTGCTTTCCACTTTTGTTAGTGAAGTATTGAGCTAGATAGGTGCAAGAATTGATTAAGTGCTTGTGTTTATAGTGTTTGACACAATCAATCTTGTTGTAGCTTTCTCTGGGCTTGATGTTTTTAGTGCTTTTCTTAGATAATGAGGAAGTGAGGCTATGACCACTATAGAAATTTTCTCTAGGTTAGTTTCCTTAGTGTCTTGAACATTTGGTAAATTATCCTCAGTAGCTTCTTGTCCCTATTCCTCTTCCTCATCATTTACATTGTCAAAATGAGTTACTTCATCATCAATTTCCTCATATTTTTCATGCTCATCATCATCCTTGTCACTGACATTGACAACAAAATCACTCTGCTTGTGAAGAACATAAATGTTCTTCCATGTTTTTGTAGCATTCCTTACCACATGTTCAATGTCATTAAATAATATAAGACAAGTGTTGAATCTTAAGGTGTGTTTTTCTTCATTCTTCTTTAGAGTTTCTTTTACTTCCTTATCACTCAAACTTGACATGAGTTTCCTCAAGGTATGCTCATATATATCTTTGCTATCTTTCATTACATTCTCCCATCTTGGCTTGGTCTTTTCCATTAGATCACTCAAAAGCTGCTGAGTAGGTTGGTCTAGAGAATACTTCCATTTACCCATTTTAGACATTAATACATCTTCTATTTTCTTTTTCTCCTTTGTAGTCCTAGTCTCATACTTTAGTGCTTTTAAGTTTGGTATGCCTTATCCTAACTCTATATCTTTTAGCCTTTCTTGGAAGGTGGGTGGATGTCTCTTAAAGATTACATCTCCTCATTCTTTGTCCACTTTCTACCTAGATGATCTTCTTGTAAACACAACAATAGATGGTTTGGTAGGCTTGGTAATAATTACCTTACCTTTCTTCTTTATTCACTCTTCTTCCTCTAATTTCTCTTTATCTTCTAGTTCTTCATCCTCAATATCATCTCCTTTTCCTTAGGTTAATAGAAGAGTGGAATTGGTTTTTAGTTTGGCAATTCTCTTCTTACCTTTGTTGACTTCCTAAGGGAGTTTGATTTCAAGTTCAATTCTATCCTTTACCTCATCATAAGTGCCAAAGTATGTAGATTTAGGGTCAAAAGGCTCATTAATTAGTGCCTCAATTATGTCCTTGGTTTCATCTATGTTTACCTCATAACCAAGAGGTTACCCATACTATTCTTGGTCTAACTACCTTAATATATAGTTTGTCACTATCAACCATAAAAAAAACATCATCTTTGTAATCATCAACTAGTTTCTTTGGTATCTTGAATCTATTATTCATCTTCTCTTTGAATCCATCAATGTAATTTTCCATAAAACTTACATAGTTCTCTCCCATTTCAACTATATACTCATTAATCTAATAAATAATAGGTACATCCTTCCTCCATACTACTATACCTTTAGATGGGAAAAAAAAATGTAAATAGAAAAATAGACAAGTCAAAAGTGAACCAAACTTACAAGGATTGTTCTTGGAAGTTCTTATACTCTCCATTTTCTTGTTGAACTAGTTCAACAACAACTTCACAAGGTCAAGTGATAGATTATTCTTGATTAATTTACTAAATCCACTACTTCACATGACATGTTGTTAAGTCTATTTGAATTGTAAATCTTGTGAGTGATGACATGTATTCTAAACTATAATTCCATGTCTGTGACATAGCTAATCTTCATTCCCCTTCCATCCTACTCGACAAGAGTTTTCTTCTCTAGTTCAACTTGACCTAGGGTTTTTATTTCACTTTTGCCAACATAGTAAGACCAATGATCATGTGGATCATCTTCTTGGTTATCAAAGCTAGTTGTTCCAACCACAACTAACCATTATGCACATGACTAAAGATAAATCTTATCCATTTGATTTGAAAATCTGATGACATATACAGAATGTGAATTAATCCTTTTTCTTCAAGATGTTGATGTTTCAGTTTCAATACACCATTAACACATAACTCTTTCAATGATTCATCAATCTCCAATTTTCCAATGTGTTGAATAACATGCTTAAAATGCAAACATATATCATTGATTAATAGTACCTTTGGTGGAATTTGTGACTAAGCTCCACTCAGATCTACGGTTTTTGCAATGGTAGGACTCAACGTAAAATCTAGTGCCTTCCATTCCATGCCTCGAACTAACATATATGATCCTTTCTTCAATTTTCTACTAGTGGATACCATTGTTTCTTGGTAGGGTTTGAGTGAATGTGGGAATCTTCAATAGTAATTTGCTCAAATTACTTGAATGCTCTAAAATTTTCTCTACATGCTCTAAAAAATTTGCGATGAGAAATGACTTTGATTTCACCCTTTTTCATCAAATTTTTCCATAAATGCCTAGTATGATTGTTCACTCAAATGACAAATTGTCATCCACTTCACTTGCATTGAATGCTCGACAGAGTCATCCATGACTCAGTAACCACACAAAAATTAGTTACTCCCAACCTTACTTAGTAATAACCATAACTTGACCTCATTTGGTAACTACTATAACCTGACCTCATTTGGTAATGAATAGCATCTTTTACTTGGTGATCCATTTGCATTTTGTATGTTGATATGGATCTTTGATTTTGTCAACTAGAACTAATGTGAGATGTCTTCTTCAAAATTGTAGTTTCAGTTCTCCTTTGAGAGTTCAAGTAGAAATGCTGGAGTCACCTAATTCTTGAGTGATATGTTCATCATTGCTCAAACTTGAATTCTCAGAGGATTTTGGAACCCATTATTGTCTCATCTATTTTATGATGTTATCATCTTTTACCTTCTTTTCATCTTCAACTCTTCTAGTATTCATAAAGTTCTTGGCAAGATGACCAGGTTCTATACAAATGAAACATCTTCTGGTACTATCTCTTATCCTCATGTGACACTTCACACAATTCATTCTAATGTGTCCAAATTCTCCATGGTAATGACATCTACACCAAGTGTTAGAGTCCCAACCAAATATAGCTTTTATAATCTGTTCTGTTGGGTTCAATATCTTAGTTTTGCATTCATAATATTTGTGCCCATGCTTCTTACATTTGTGACATTTTCCTTCAAATATAGGTTTTTCCTTACATTCATTAGCCCTATGTGCATGTTGATTGCAATTGTAGCATTTTCCATTGAATTTAGCTTTCCCTTTGATCCAACATTTGTTTGATGTATGACCTATCTTACCATAGTGATTACAAGTAGGTCTTTGATTCTTTTGAGCTCCTTGCTTGGATGATTCACCTTCTTCTGTATATCCAATTCCCACTTTTCCTTTTTGTCTGTAATGACTTTGATCATTCAGTTAATTCATGTCTACTTAAGATTTCATCATTCTCTTATTGGTTTTCTTTTCAATGTCTAAACCATTCTATAATCTTTTATTCTATGATCTTAGATTCATGATTTCTTCATTTGCATTTGTGAGATGATTAATGAAGTTTGCTTGTTGAAGGGATAGGTGCTAAATTCCTTTGTTCTTTCCTTCTATCTCTTCTTTTATCTTGTTTCTCTCTTCCATGACTTCACAAAATCTAATTGACTAAATTTCTTTCTCTCTTCTCAATTTTCTTACTTCTTCTTGAAGTGAGCTATTCTTTTCCAATAGTTCCTTGATTGCATCATTAGCTTCATCTGAATTGCTTTCTGAATGGATGTCTTCAATTCTTTCTTCATTGTAGAGTTGATCATTCATCTATATTGTAGGATCTTTTCTTCTTTTTAGGGATTGAGAGATTTGTTGCTTTTCTTTCTTGAGTTGACCAATATCCAATTCCAAATCTAGCTTCTCATTGTCAATAGCCTTATCAAGTCTACAAAGATGTTAAATTTCTTTCTTGAGAACCACAAAGCTCTGATACCAATTATTGGAAATATTATGATAGGCTAAGCTATTGAGAGGGGAGGTGTGAATCATTAGCCAATAAAAACTAATCCTTAATTAGTAATTAATCATTCATGAGTATTCTTATCTAATTGCATGCATGAGAAACTGAAAACATTAAAGCATTCATAACACTTTGACACACAATTTGGCGACCCAAAAAAATTCCAAATAGAAAGTAAAATTGGGGTGGGGATGATACCCACAAGCTTTAGTACTACAGTACAAAGTTGGCTTGTTAAGGCTTAAAATGATCACTTCTAATGATCTATCCTACTAGGAGCAATAAGGACTACTAGGTTCACCTTGCAAAAGGATTTACAAACATACAATGAAGTATACACTTGGTAAAGAGATTTACATAAGACTATTAAGTATACCTTGTGAAAGGATTTGACTGATCCACCTGTTAGGATGAAATAGTTGCTAATCTCTGATCAACAACTTGGTTTGCTGAATGAGATTCCTTTGAATGTAGTAATCACCTTACTGTGATAGATAGCTGCTCCTTATACTATTGTAGCCTTTTTAATCCACTCTTTTTCTCTTCTCTACTTATTATATTACTTCTATACCATATGTTTGATGTGATACAATACATTTCATATATACCAATCCAAATTACAAATTACAAAGTTGGCAACAATAAAAGTTTACACAAAAATTAGAAAGTCAACCCAACTACAGGAACTTGGGTTCTGAATACTAGCTCGGTGAGGTTCTAATACTTGACATAAATTGTTAATTCTCATAATTGTTATGCACTCAGTAGATGTGGAAGGTTGGTCCATACTGATTAGTTCCAAGTAGTCTTGAACTTGATTTGCACTAGTGACTCGATGAATACTATGAAACTCAACATATAAATTGAGTCACTTGATTTTGACTACATAGCTTGGTAAATACTATCACTACGAGCTTGGTATAAACTGAGTCACATGGTAAACACTATGTGGCTTAGTTAACACTAGACTTAGATCACATCATCTGTGAACTTGGTAAGCACTACACAACTCAGTTTACACTAAGGAACTTGGTAAACCTTATGAAGCTTGGTTTACATTGCTGATCATCACCATGGTAGTAACTACTCAGGGCAAACTGAATATTGTCCCTTGGATTTGGTAGAGTTTGAAATGCTTGGTTAACACTATTAGCTATACAATATGTTTAGTAGATACTTATAATCTGAATAAGTGTATGACACTAATAACAAATATGACTAAAATGTCAACACCTTAAGTTTTAGATTGTTAGCAATTATATATCTCATAGTAGAGATATCAATATGATCTTTCTCAATATCATTATACAAATCATAATTTTTTTTCATTTGAACAAAGTTCCCTTCTGTTGTAATGGCTAAGTTTATCTTTTCAATCTTTAGCTTCCAAGGTTACCTTGCTGTTTGTTTAGAAATGATAACTCTCTTTACCTATTTTTCTTCTTGTTCTTTTTCTTATTCTTCTTCACCAGATTCCACAATTGTCAATAATGTATTTTGTCTCTTTCCTAGTCTAGTGGCCTGTTGCTTGACTCTTTTAGTCTTGGTAGTCATAGTTTCCACTAATCTTTCTGATTTTCTCTTTGGCTCACTTGGCTATTCAGCTAATACTACAACATATGGAGTGCACTATTCTAAAGATATTTTTGCAATAGACACTAATAAAGGTTGCACATACATTATTCCTAGTTTCATGGTCTGCCTAGCTACCTATGACTCACTTTCTATCATACCAGCCTTAGTTAGAGCTTTCTTCATTATTGTCTCAATCTTATTATGAGATGCTTTCTCTAAAGATTCTTGATGAGTTGATTGGGTAATCTCTTCATATATCCCAAATCTATACTCAGCTTGGACCTTCTTAGATTTCAACAATAGATCAATATATCCAATTGCTACATCATCATTTAATTCATAACCTAAGGGGTCAAGAAATGTTTTAATTACATAAAAATAGGTTTTAAAGGACCTAAAACCTTGAACAAAGTATCATAAAAACAAAATCATAGAAGCTTAGAGAACAAAAGGCCCCATAGCCAAAAGAGAGAAGAAAAATAAAGCCAAAAAAAGAGGCCAAAACACAACTATGTATGAAAAGACAACAAAAGAAAAGTAAAAGGATAGCCCCAAGACAACTATAGAGTCTTTAGAAGGTTTGTTGCTTGGTCTGCTAGGATTTTCATATTATATGTAGATGCTTTCATGTCATCCAATTTTTTTTCTTCCACACCTTCATTCTTCTTGGAATTAGCCCTAGTGAGCTTTCTCAAGAAATGGTCCTCTTTCATAGCATTAGAGTCTTGTATTTTTCTTTGTTCTAGCTTGTTCAATAGGATGTTAAAGTTGTTAGCCTCCGTCTTCAATATATTGCAGTTCTGATCTGCCAATTTCTTAGCCATTTTTTCCAAGTTACCCACTCTAGTATCTAAGCGATCCATTCTTTTTTGAAGGTCTTTACCCAGCTGGTCTAAATTTCTATTTTTGGCTTCAAGTGGCGGCACATGCTTCATAAGATTTTGTACCTCTTCTGCATTGCTTATAACCTTAGAAAGTTTGTCTATATGCTGACCCAATGTTCGCTCCCCCTTGCCATCTTGTTGAGCTGATCCAAATCCCTTGATAAAACTTATATTTTTTGTTTTAGGGTACTAATATCCTTCATCATTATCCTTTGGTTCCCTAAGATTCCCTTTAGAAACCCTTGATCATCCTCATCTTTGTTACTATCAAGGAAGTCCTCATACTCCTCCTATTTGTTTCTATCCTACTCTATCTCCTTGAGATCTCTCTCGATATGCACATCCTAAGAAAAATATTTTTTCTTTTTCTTTCTACCCTCTTACTTAAGAGTTCATCATCAAAAGGGACAAAATCTATTTTAACATACTTCCCCTTGTTTCCTGTAGCCTTGCCCAAATTTCCTCACTTTTCAATACCCTTTTTCTGCCCCTCCTTAGAATCACTATCTTGTTCCAATTCCATCTCCTTTTCCTTCCTTTTCTTCCTAAAAAAGCTCCTAGGATTACTTTTCTTTCTCTTCTTTATTTCAGTGTTTGCCATTTCATCCTCTGTATCCTCATCAAATTCCTCCTTAGTTTCATTTCCCTTCATCTCACAATCTAAAGATTTCTTGCTCTACCATAACCTATCCATCTTTTTAGATTTTAGAAGGTTCATCATTAAAACCATTAATCCCTCATGATAGGTGTGATCACCCCCAAGATCATTTTGAATAGCTAGAATATAATTACTCAAAGATTGTCTGAGGTAAAAGGGTAAATTTATCCTAATCCTATGCCTAAAATGGCTAACCAACATGAAATAGTGTTCATATATCTTAGTAAATCAGCCATCTAAAGTAAGATACTCTATCACCACAAACATAGAAAATCTCCAGGGGTGAGAAATGGAGCCAAGGCTAAAGTAAGAATTACCAATTTTTACTAGCTTGTTGCATTCCTTGATCGAGTCCACAAACTCTTCAACTACCTGGTTTGAAAGCTTTGTATCCCAGTAGAAGTTAATACCCTCCATGTCGAACCTCATAGCTTTACCAATGATATCTTTAGAAACCTCCATCCTCTGATTCCCCACCAAGATATTAGAGCAAGGGATCAAGAAATGTTTCCCAAGGTTCTATTACTTGAATATGAGTTAAATCTGTAACAACTATAACACATATATCATTTTTGAATCTTTCTACAATTGTAAGTGCAATTCTAAATCTTTGTCTCATCTCATTTTGAAATATTTTCATTATTAAATTTCTAGTATCCAAGATTTTATGTGTTGGATGTCTTCTACATACATATATAATCTTCTCCATAGTACATCTCTCACTAGTCATAATTTTTGTAACTGATAAGTATGAAAATCGTCTAATTACATGAAAGAATATGTGATTGATCAATGATTGAAATCTAAACACACCATTCTTAGTCCTCTTGATTTTCTTTAGATTTTCAAGAAATTGCATTCTTAGAATTTCACTTAGGTTAAATTGTTTCTTCTCAAAACAAATATTATAGGCTACATAGATGAATCTCGCTAACAATTCATCAATCTTAGAACTTACACATATAGAGTAGGCAATAATTCTTCTTAGGAATCTTACATCATCTTGTTTAATGGTGCTGATCACCATAGCTTTCCCATTATAAATTACTCTTGTGTAGCTCTCAACTTTATTCTTAACAAGTTTCTCACCTATAGGTACACTACCTTATTTGCTAAGACTAGTTACTTCATGAATAAGGTTGGTTGAAATGTCAACTACATTGTCTTCCATCCACAATTTTTCATCATGAATTCCATTTAGTATGATCTGAGTCCATTCTTCGATGCCCAATTCTCAGTAGAAGTGATATTTGAAAAGGTTCTTTCAAATGTTCAAATCCAAGATTTACAGTCATATCATGGTTAAAGACTATTTCCATATCTTTGTTCATATACTCAATCCCAATAGTTTCAAACTTCTTGTTAAGATAACTTCCTACATCTTCCAAATACACTACATTGTTCAAAGTAATGGATAATGTTGAATTAGGGTTTCCTTCTATCAGTTTCATGGAAACAACCTTCAATTTTGGTCTCTCCTCATTCTCAACATTATGAACTATTGACATATCCATGTTTCTATCAAATATAAACTTTATTGAAGAAATTATGCATATAAACGATAAAATAACTCTTTCCCAAAATAGGGTTTACTTCAAAATTGCCTTGTCAAGTTACTTCTAAGTGCTCTAAGATTCTGATGTAATTGAAATAAAGTGCTAATCAAGTCTATAATCCATTTTATCCATTCAATTCAAACTTTCATTAAATACATACTTTGCAAACATGAAAAAGCTGTCAATTATATTCTAAAATCAATTATCTACTTGATAATCTTTATTCAATATTCAAATGCCATCCAAAGTTTACCATAGCTTCCTTGCATCATGATAGTGCTCCAAGAATATTTGCTTCATGAAATTCTCTGCAAAAACATATTTTTCATCTTTTACTACAATATTAACTTTCTCTATAATAACAATAAACCTTAATTCCTTCATAACAAGTTTCGGTAAGCTCCAAATTTCAAGTATTTTAGATACCATCTAAACTTATCTTGATACACCTTTTCTCAACTTTTCTACCATAGTTTGATCTCTAAATAAAGTTTCAAATTCTAATGCTATGAACAAGCTTAATTCAACTTAGTTGAATCAAACTTGATTATTGACTTCAATCTTACTTTCTCACCATCTTCTAACTTTTCTTTTGAGATGTCTAATCCTTTTATGAATGCCTCATTGAGTTCTTCTCAAAGTTTATTGACCACATTTCGTTGTTCCTCATTGTCTTTCTTAGTTCCATAGTTCCTTTCATGGTTCCTTCTATCATTTTTGATGTTTCTTCCGTTGTTCCTTTTATTTCCAAAGTTTCTTTCATTGTTCCTTCTATTGCCAAAGTTTTTGTCCATTCTACAATACTTTGTTGTGTGTCTGAAGTTGTTGCATAACTGACATACTAGAGTTCTACTTGTAGGATTTTGTTGATCAATAGGTGCATGATAATTCTAGGCTATGTTTCCAAAGTTGTTATACTTATAATAGATGATCTATCTTCTTTCTTCATAAGGTCTTCCTTGTCTCAATGTCCTCTCATTAGATCTTCCTCTATCTATGGGGTTAGTATTTCTAAACATTCTACTATTCCTTCTATCATTATCATATTTAGGTTTCCTACAATCAATTGCTTTATGACCCATACCATGATAACTATGACAATAAAAATCTTTAACATGATTATTTGACTTATTTGTACAATCTTTTTTCATATGGCCTATTTCATTACAAGAAAAAAACTTACCTATAAATTCATACTTGGTTTCTTTAGGAAACTATTCTTTCTTTGGTTCATCCAATATCTTAACTTCCTTGTCTTGTCCAACTTATTTAGGTTTATTAGGATTAACGTGATTCCATCTTATCATCAAATTTATCTTTTTCTTTTGGATCTAATCTATTTTCAAGTTTCTTTGTAGACATGTTAAATAGATAACCAAGACAAATCTTATCATTGGTAGGTCTTTATATTGACATTGAATCCTCAAGCTTTTCTTTTCTAGAATAAAGCTTTTCATGTTGTTTCTTGCACTAAGTTAGTTCACCTTTCACAATAGTGTTGTACTTATGAGGTTCTTCATGATCTTCTTTCAATGTTTCAAATTTAGATGTCTTCTTTGCTAGACTCACTCTAAGATCTGTATTCTCAGTCTTCAAATAAGATTCAACTTTTCTAGGATCATTCTTTAAAGTTAACTTTATATTGGTAATCTTTAATTCATGCTTTAAGATATTATACACTATCTTCAACTTTGAATAATCATCATCACTAGTTTTAGATTTAATAGATTCAGGCTTGGATTTGAGATGTTCAATCTTGTCCTTCAATGTCCAATATATAATTTGGAGTTTTCATATCTATCCTTCAGCTTATCTCTTTCTTCAGTAAGGAAATCATTTTTTTCAAGTGCCTCTTCAAGGTTCTTCATCAACTATTCCATATCCATAAGGAGCTTACTCAAGTTGTTAAGCCTCTTCTAAGTAACTGTGCTCTAATACCAATTATTAGAAATAGGAATTACTAAGGGGGGGAGGGAGAGGAGGTGGGGTGAATTAGTAATTTACAAACTCTAGTTGCGAGCTAAATATTATTTATTACTTTGAACCATACATAAGAAAGTAAACAGGTAATGCTAAATAGTAATAGTAACCATGGACAAAGATAACTCATAACACCATATTTTGTTAACTAGCAAAACCCTAGCTAGGGAAAACCTTGGTAGGGATGATATCCACTAGATAATATACTGATATATATTTTCCTTGTTAGAAAATGGACCTTGTTAGGAGTCAATTCAGTGAAGAGAGTCCCTAGTAGGAGACTTTGAATCCCTATTAGGAGATTCTAATCCTTTTAGGAGTTGTAATACATTAGATGCAAGATGAGCCCATTGCCCAAACATGCACTTCCAATTACAACAAGAGCTCAATGCTAAAAAAAAAATTAGTTTTCAAGTATATAGGTGTTGTAATGATGTAGGAGCATCTAGAGGTATAAGGGCAATCTTGTGTCATCCAAAAATGTACTTAGACTTAGTTTCTATTTCATGTGTTTACATTTTTGGATACCCATTTGGGTCAAATAAAGGTTCCAACTCTCATAGTTCCATTATTAGTGTTCTGGGTTAGAGTTTTTAATCACCTTGGGATACATGTAAATGCCAAAAAAAAGGAGTATGTAATTGAACCATCATTTTGGTGAGCTAGAAGGTGTAAATTGGTCAAAATATTTTTATTGTAATTTATATAATTCTAGAAAAAGAATCAGGTCATAAGGTCCCATGGTTTGAAAGTTATCGCAGTTTTTCGATTTCTAAAGACATCCTAAGAATTCTTCAAAGTCAGGTTAGGGGCATTAAATGACCTTGAACAGGAATGAAAAATGGGGGATGAGTGAAGCTCATCAATAGGGCTATAGAGCGCTTTGAGAGCTTTTCAAAAATGTAAACGGTTCGTCAATCGGAGCTACGGTTCAAAAGTTATGCCTCTTGAAAGTTTGGTTACCATTTCTGGATTCTTCTAATTTTGCACCGACTTCTAATGTGACTTCTAGAGCCTTCTATTTGGTCAGTGGATGCCTACTAGCACTTTCTAGAATTTATTCCTAATCCTTAACCCTTAGGGGTCTATTTAAGAACATTTCTAGCATTGTAAAAGGTAGTTAGGAGTGGAGTTTGAGAGAAGGTATTGGGAGAAGAATTTATCTCCAAATTTATGCTATTGTAAGCCCATAAGGCATGCTTTAGAGTTTGTTTCTCTGCTCTAAGTGTACTAGCATATTTTAATAGTTAATAAAATTTTCCCTTTCCTGTTGTGACCATTCTGTGCTTGGGTTGTGTCCCCATCATGTAACTTCTTTCTTGACTGATCTCTAACCTTAGCTAGATCTCAAACCACAAAATCAACTTCACATATATCACTTCATAGAAAGTTTGCATATCATAATTACACATTTGATACACAACACATCATAAAACATTTGAATTTGCAAGATGTACTTTGCATAAATACCGTGCCTTTACAAAAAAATTTAATGGGTTGGCTAAGACCATAATATACTTTTCCAACTTGTAGTAAACATCTAGGATGTTGGCCCTAATTGGTCAAGTAATTATTTTGTAAACAAAATAATTCCTTTCCTTTAATTTAGTTGTCCTATTTCACTAGTAGAATATGGATATCTCTTTTCCATATAGTCCATACTGATGTTTGAGGTTATACATGTTATCAACATGTATACTATCTCTATCTAACTTTGTTGATCTTAATATGATGTCAGTAAAAAGTTACATAGAAAACAATACACTACTATAAACCAATTTCATACTTAGACAATTTTTTGAGTACCAAAAGCTAAGCATCTTTATTTCTGAGGTTCTCTACAAGCATGTATATCATGTGTTGACATAAATGACAACAATTACATATCTTCATTAGCAAATTTTCAACAACCTCTGCATCTCATACAAATATGTCCAATTTTCTCTTGAATCTACCAGATCTAGGTGATAGTTCGAAGGCTCCTACATCAATGTTGTGGTATCCCTTAAGGTAGTTTGACAATCAAAAATAGAAAACCAACCTATTGCATCCTCATCATGGAACCACACATAGGTGGTGGTCTACATCAAGATCACCTACCACTGACCAAACTACCACGATACTCAGATAATAGAAAAACACTTTAGAATCATTGAATGCTTCCCAACCAATGGCCAACTGTAGTGCATGTACTCAAGCTCTCATGTGTTTTACCATCTGTGACACTATCGATATAGTTGCCAATCAAAAGAGGTAAGCTCATAAAAAATGCACCGATAGTAAGTCACATCCCCATTGTGGCTCTTTGGGATGGACCCTATGTATCTTGATGAGGCCAATTATTGCCTCTATTTTATGTTAATTTTTAGTACTTTGTTTTTAATATTGCTAGGACATTTGTGAACTCATAACCAGTCAAACTTATGATAAAGTCTAGATAGAACTATTAAACCATGGGTAGATAGTTATGTCATATTTTGCCAATATTATACATATAATGCAACATTTCATATAACCATCCGAATGTGTGTTCTATTATTTGGATTTAATTTGATTATGATTATTTGTGCGAATATTTCTACATCGCAACTAATTGGCTAGGAAGGGAAGAAGTTGGAGAGTGCTCGACAAGATTAAAGAAGGAGTGTCAAGGCCTAGCTATGGTGAAGGAATAATTATGGTACCAGAAGATAGAGATACTACAAAGGAGGAGCCATTATTCCAGGAATGTAGGGATGAAGTGTTGCTATATTCCCTTTGTGTTTACTATTGTGCTGAATTGGTTGCCCAAACTTTATTGCTTATTCCATGGGATGTTATATTTCCCTCTTCTTCTTTGGTGGATATGTAGTCAAGTTTGTTTTGTTTTATATTTTAGAATAAGTGTTGATCCTCTATTTATAGGGATTGGGTCAATAGTTTTAGAGGGTTGGAAAAATTTTATGGAAAAATATTGTATCTTGTAGCTAGTTATCTACAATTTTATGTATTGTTCTTATATAAAGAGTTTTTGAAATATAATGAAGTAATTCTTGGTTTACATTCTATGTTAGTAGATTAGCAGAAGCCAACCAAGGGGGCCCACTTGGGAGATGGATTAGATTAGAGTAGTTTATATTTACTTCTAACATTTATAGTATTTTAGATAGAAGTTACAATTTCTTCTTGCAACATCGTACTTTGTGATTGTTCCTGTAGCATTTGCAAGAGCAGTTATAGTGGATAGTCTGGGTTGAAATATATGTTAGCATAGAGTTTCATTTCTAGCATTCATTTTAATAAGGAGTTAAGTGTGTTACTTTCCTCCAACACTAGTGTAGGTTCTTTATATGAATTTTACTTTCCTATAGCATAAGCATAATGACTCTACAAGGAACCTAGTGCACATCATGCTGACCATTTCAAGTATATGTCCTTGGGTTGACAAATTAAATGCACCTAAATGTGGGAATAGTAATCCTTAGATTGAATAAACTATTCCTAAGTAAGGCTTTGGGAATGATTATCATAGACCTATTGTGAGGCAAACCATTTTTGGCATTGTTGCTAGGGATGGTGTCAAGCTAGGAACATCTTTTTGAGTCATAGTTTTTTTATAGCTAGTTTTTAAATAGAGAATTGCAGTCCTAAATATTGCTTCATAAGTGTGAAGAATTCAATTACATGCATTGAGGAGGAAGATGATGAGATGAATATGGCTGATTTCTTCCATGAGGGTCTATTAATTTGAATGATAAAATTGAAGAAGTTGAATTTCCTTTTAAGGATGCAAGTCCTTATTCTTCCGCAACATCTTCCTCTAGAGTAGAATCTTTCGATATTAGCAGTCTTCAAACTTTTTCTAGAATCTTAGCCATCTTTCTTGATAGTTCTAGTCCAAATCTACCTATTGTTAATAATCCTATAGCTAATGCTCCTTTTTAGCAGCAATCTCATAATCAAATACCTCCAGTAATAGCACACACTACTTTTCTATTTCCTCTCCCAAGCCTTATAACCAATGCTAATCTCAAAAATATACCTACAATGGCTCTTCCAAAGTTTTATGGATTTCTAACTAAGTATCTTGATACTTTCTTGTTGGAGTTTGACATACTTTGTCGAAGCTCTGAATATAACACCAATGCCCACAAGCTCAAGTTGTTTCCAATAACACTGAAAGAATCAGCTATACGATGGTTCATGGGCTTAGGAGCCAATGTAATAGGTACCTGGGATGAGACGCAGACTCTGTTTCTGGAGAAATACAAAGATTACTGCAAGAGTGAGCCAAAGGGAGATGACATTTTTAAAATATCACATAAGGAGGATGAAACATTAGAAGACTATGTTTCACATTTTTTGTACACAATACAAAAGAATTCCCAACATGTATTGGTAGAGGATTCACAGAAACTAGTAATCTTTAGAGGGGTAAATGATAATTGTTTAGAAGCATTAGACCTGGTGGCAATATATACCAATCTTCTTGGGATGACCTCAAGAAATTTTTTCTTAACTACTCAAGGTCAACTATGAAGAAAGGCAGAGGGTACTAGTCTATAGTCACTAAAGGGATTAGTCAAGTTATTTGAAAGCTTGAGATATATAATTTACTCTTAGATTTCAAGTAGGACATCATAAATGATGTTGCTACACAACTTGACACTATGAATGCAAAGAAGAAGCATGTAGAGGCTGAATCACAATTGGCAGAGTACTATCCTTGTAGCCACAAACAAAAAGCAAGACTACACATGTAAGTTGGTAGCTAAATTAGAGAATCAACATTTTCCAATTGAGTACATGAAGATGGATGGGGATAATGATCAAGTGTTCTTAATTGCTTAATGTCAACCATAGGCTTCAAGGAAAGGTATGCCTCAAGATCCTCTACAATTTTCAAATCCTTACAATAATCAGTGGCAAAACCAAAGTTATCAGAATCTTTCTTAGTACTCCCAACCTCAATGGAAAAACCAACAAAACAACTAGTGGCCTAATTAGAAAAATAATCAATGGAAAAACTAACAAAACAACTAGTGGCCTAATAAACAAAATAATCAGTGGAAAAATCAACAAAATCAATGGCAACCACTGCAAGGAAATTGGTAGCAAAATAACCAATGGATGGGGCCTCCATAGTGACCTAACCAAAATTCTGGTGACCCAGAAATATCACCTCCAGTGTAACCACTTACCATAATGCCACTTCCTACACCAAATAATGCTAATCCTAAGCCAACCCAATTTCCTTCTCAATCTCACTCAAATCTAAACAACAAACATACACTACTAATACTTAGAAGTGCCATACTTATTCACTAGAGATATTTGATATCTATTTGAGATTTGGTATAACTCTGCCTACACTAGAATATCCTATTATCATGGAAGTTGCAGACACTCCTACAACACCACTTCTAGAAACTACACTACCAAATACCAACCCATCAACTAATGTACCCAGTAGGAATACTAACCACACCCCAGTGAATCCTCCCTTTACACATAGGCTAAATAAAAAGAAATTTATATTCCAAGAGGAAGAGACATTTGATATTTTTGAGTAGCTGAAAAATATGCACATCCAAATCCCTCTATTCTAAGCTATCACAGATGTCCCTCTTTATGGAAAGACTATTAAGGAAGCATGCATTAATAATCCAAGGTGGAAGAAGAAAGATCCTCAAATAGTCCATGTTATCAAGAAATTAGTAGATATCATGTTAGGGAAAGTAGTGATACCAAACTATTTGGATCCTAGTAGTCTAGTAGTTAATCTGATCATAAATGGAAAGGTTGTGAAAAATACTTTAGTTGATTCGGGAGCAGCAATAAAGGTGACGAGTAAAGATACAATGCATAGGTTACACATAGAAGGCTTAAGGACAACTCCCACAATGTTACAACTTGCTAATAGTTCAACTGTCACTCCAAATGGTCTCATAGAAGATGTGATAGTGACTTTAGATTCATGTGAATACCCTATTAATTTTCTTATCCTATCACCTAAAGTAAAACTTGCTGGCTATCCTATCATATTAGGAAGACCCTAGTTAGCCACCATTGATGCTAAAAATTAATTGTAGATTGGGCAATATGACAATTTCAAATGGTCAAACCATAAGAAAGCTAACACTATATCCACTTGCCCAACCATAGCCAGACTTGGGAGAACATATTTGGCTAGATTTAAGGGATGAAGAGGAAGAGTTGAATTCTCTAGCCTAGCTCATGATGTTGCATAGGCATTCTTTTCTAAAAACCTAGGAGGAAGATGATGTAATACAAAGCATTCTTACTGATGAATGTATAGTGGCTAGAGAGATTGCTGGGAGTTTTGTCTTAAAGATATGTATCTATGGAGACTATGTCTACCCAGCAAGTCCTAAGATAATTGATCAAATACTACCAAGTAAAGTAGCTACAAGTCTAATACCAAAAGTGTCAATGGTAGAGTTAACAACTATTGTGGAATATTCTCCTGGTCATAATCTCCATGTAAACAAAAAGTTGTCCCAATCACAATTGGGATTGTTAACCAAGCTCCTCAATTAGCTTGAAAAAGCCTTTTCTTGGGATTATGGGGATATGGTAGGTGATGCAGAGTCTACAACCTTAATCCACCAAAACCTTCTTGAGTTTCTAGTAGCACCCAACACACTACAAGATGCCAAACAAGGTTTCTAGCCTTTACCCAATGCTAACCCCTATCTCTTCAAGTGGAATCCACTTCTCCAAGTTCTTACCCTCTCCCTAGGGTTCTTAGCAAACTTGGGCCAAACTAAGGCTTTAGGGACACTAGCCCTCAACTAGGCCAAATAGGGAAAATTAGGAAAGATGCTTTCAAGGGTTCAAAAAAAGACTTGTTTTGTCATACCTAGTCCTATGCCACTAGAATTAATCTACTTTTAGGGTTACCACACCACTAAAAGACCCATTTCCCAAATCTAGGCCTAGAAATCATAGTAGGTCTAATTTTAGTTTTCCAAGGTTAACTCCCAAACTCCCAAAAAAAGGTGGCAAAGAAAACACATTTCTAGATATCCTTTTATAGACTCTTGAAGATTCCAAAGACTCATGGGTTGATTCTACTCTAGCATACCCAAACACCAACTAGGTTCACAGTCCCAATAGGCCTAATTAGGTTGGCTTTCCAAATCAAGTTTCAAGAGATGGGGTCATAGAATCAACACAACCACTTGGGATTCTTCCACACCATGCCAAAAATCCATTCTACCCTTCACCTGGGTCATTACAACAAGTTTGAGAGTTTTTTACCAAATTTTCTTCAAAATAGGATTGAATACATGATGATGTTCAGCTTAGGGCTTGCAAGAAAAAATAGAAACCCAACTTTTCTGCCCCTAAAACTCTTCCATATGTAAGAATACACCCCTAACTTTCTTCCCACCAAATGGCATCAAGATCCCACTGTTGGATTGCAAGTTACAGGGCCATAAGTGCAATCTAATCAACTTACAAGCTTAACAAGGCAACCCTTAGTAAAATGGCAATATCTTACACAAATGAATAGATCAAAACCTTAAGCCAAATGAAAATGAGAGATTCTTTAAATACCTATCCAACCATATTAAATTTTTACATGTTCCAATCCATATAACCATCACACCCTGAGGCCTGTACAGTTATCTCATATATATATATATATATATATATATATATATATATATATATATATATATATATATATACTTACATTCCAATAGTTATAAGCAAATTTAAAATGGTGTTTGTAATGTACACTTGGTTTTTTAACAAAATTGCAAAGTTGTCAGCATTTTTGCAATGTTACTTGACAACATTTGCAATTTTTTGCAATTTTAGATATCTTAACTCCTAGACACCTAAAACTTAACCCAGTGAACCTAAGGACCTTTATAACCTTCTAGGAAACATTAAAATCCTTTTTTCCTTGAAAAAATCACCTATATTGCTCATTTTGACCCCTTGGTTCAATTTGGCACTTTGGCTTATAATGGCACCTAGAGTCAAATTGACCTTACATCTTGGGTCTTATTATTGTATCACTTTGCAACCTTATTCCTAATTCACAACTAGGATGACACCTATTTATTTTCCTTGGTGCCCTATGTAATACCCCAAAATTGGCTCATTGCCATTATACCAATTCTAGTCTATTTTTGATAATTTCAAAGCCCTATTCTAATGGGCAATTCTCATTCTGGTATTCATTACTTGACTTAATTGTCAGATGCAAAAAAACCCTAATCTGCATTCATCATATTTCTTATTTAATTCCTATAGTACGTACTCATATTAGTTGCATTAAACCTACTTGATTTATATTTAATTTAATTATTGAGTATTTATACCTTAATTAAATTAAATTATATCCTAAGGCTAATGTATTATGGAATTAAATTTATTTAATTTAATAAATACGCCTATCTTAATTAATTAAATGTAATTATTTAATTAAATGAGAAAGGTATTTCTAATTAATTAAAAGAAATTATTTAATTAAATGGAGTACTTACTTCTAAATAATTAAACAAAGTTATTTAATTAAATGGGAAGACATTCCTAATTAATTAAATGAAGTTATTTAATTAAACAAAAGTGTCTCTAATTAATTAAAGATTATTTAATTAAATAGAAAAAGTAATTATGAGAGCATATTTCTAGTTGATTGTTAGCAGTTTCTAGTGTTTTTGTGTTTTGTCTTGATTTTTTTTGAATAGCATAGTAGTGGTTTCTGGAATAATGGGAAAAGCGTGCTAAAGTTGTCAGGAACAGGTAAGAATCTACTAAGCACATTGCGAGGATCACCAGGTAATCTTCATCAGCTAATAACATTTCATTTGGATCTAAAACAAACATCTTTCATGTCGAGCTTGTGTGTTTCCTTCTGTACTTCCATTTTACAACACATGCATAAACTCATACTAGGTTGTAATCTCTGTTAGTATTCATTTAGCAGGCTTAGTCTTTAGTGATAGATTTGATTAACTATCTTGGGTTATTGGACTTGCTAATCTGCCGGCCCCTCGTTCCACCCTATGGTTGCAAGCTCAGCGCCACGTTAAATAGGGGAGGGGTCTACAGGACATAAGCATTGAAGGCTCCACAAGGCAACCCTTTTGTGCTTTTTAGAACTCACTAATTTCTGAGTTGTGGACTTGTTTTGGCTTGTGTGAGGGGTTAAATGTTCCACATCTTTGGACTCACCTCATATTAGTTAAAGCATTAAGTGTACCACCTTGTGCTTTTTGATTACTTTTAGATAGATTTGCTTTCAGGAATTAACATCTGTACACACATAGTAATTAAGCCCCCATGAACACTATTCATGGATCTTGAGGGAGTGGGTTCCTAGTGAAACTCCTCTCTAAGACAGATTCCTTATGGGTGGGGAGGATACTTTGAGCATCTCATAGATAGATGAATCTTTGACTTGTTGATTAAGGCATCCTTTCTCTGGAGAGGTTGATAGATCACAGGAAGATGATATCATAGATCTTTAAGGGATAATCTTAGTCTAGCGTGTCGGATTAATCTGTTTGCTTTGATTGAGCTAAAGGTGAAAAGGTGTCAGAACCTTGAATCTGGAAGCTAAGTCCCCTTGTGGTATACTATTGTGAGTCCGTCACCTTTAGAGAGGGTTAACCATAGTAGACAATCCCTCTATAGGGAAAACTGTAATGACGGAACCTCAAGTGGTAATAGCCATTTTTGCCATGGTAGTGACAACCGCTATATAAATGTCCTTGTGGAAGAAATCTCCATGGGTGTGGTTCATTATGGGTTGTCAGATCTCCCTAGCAGCTCTTGAAGATTAAGTTCTCAGACTGTGTCAAAACCTCGGTGCGCCGGGATTGGGGGTCACCCCTGTGAGCCATAAAAGTTGCAGAGTCAACCCATTATTAAATGCCTTAGAGAAGCCAACTTTTATTTTTCTAAGGAAATTGTGCGATGATTGCAAAAATCTTTGAAAATGTACACAAATAGCTCTCTTATGGATTAAACACAAACTAAGTCACTTGATTGTTAATGCGCAAGGTTGCTTTTGCCCTTGCTCATTATTTTTGGCCGTGCTTGAAATCACTTGCTTGCTGTTCTACGTGCCTGTTTATCTGCCTGGTTATTGGATCGATCAAAAATTTTGTCAAAATTAGTCGCTGTAGTGAAACTGTTCTGTCCATTCGCGCGAAATCATTTTGGTTTCGCGCGAAATCTTTTTTTTTTCGTGCGAAATCATTTGGATCTTGCGCGAAGCCATTTTTCCCTCGTGCGAAATTAAAGTTCTGTTGTGCATCTTCGCGTGATACAGAAACATTCTCGCGCGAAATTAAAAACTGTTACTGATCTTCGCGCGAGACATAAACATCTTCGCGCGGGCCGTAAAACTTCTTCGCGCGACCCGTAAAGGTTTTTCGCACAAATTTTTGTATCAGCATTTACAATCTGGGTCTGTTTTAGCTATCTGCAGCCTGCACACTATCTTTTTTTGTGTCCATTTATCACTCTCTATTTGTAAATAGTCCTAGAACAGCGACACTTTGCTTAATTGAAAACTTGTGTCTTATACCTTGACTAGTCTCGTCTCATACATCCTCCTCTTAATGCTTGCCATACTTTGTGCTGCAATGGTCATAATCTCTGGCTATTTTAGCCTTTAAATTAGACCATTTGTGCCTTAGTGAACAACATTTTTGTTACTATCTTGTCCTTTTTAAGACTCAGTCTTAGTATAGTCCTTGTCTAGGTTCTAGCTTCGTGTCCTTGCCTATGACTGTCACAACTAGAAGTGGCAACGTGTTTTATCCTGATAACATTAGACATGGTCGTGCTAGGGGTCGTAATCGTAGCAGAGGTATCTTAACTTTTGCTATGCAATCCATATCTAGTTTGGCTAGTGAGGCATCTTCACAGTCTTCCTCACCTGCAAGGTCATCTCAAGATCAACGAACATTTCCCAATTTGCAACAAATTGGGAATCTTTTTTACCAAAAGGATACTGAGACAGGTAGGAGTCCTACATTATAAAACAAAATGTATGACCCTTTCTCCATGGACCCTTTTCAAACACAACATGTGGAAACTGAACAAGTTCCTATAATGCCTAATCGTGAACTTGAATGGGGTAGCCATAGTCGATATCAAGAACAACTTAGGGATGACAAGGAGAAAGAGAAATAAAATGACACTGATGAAGAACAAGAAGAGGTGGAAATCCTTCTTGAACACATAGCAAGATGTTGATGAGACAAAAACTTTCAGAAGGTCATGGGAATCCTAATCAACAAAGAGAAAGAAAAGTACTTTCTCAAACTCGCCCAAGAGGGAGCTAAACTGCCCACACATTTCGATGTGGAGACCATTATCACACGTGAAGAAGAAACGAAGACCACTAAACTCCAAAAACAATTGAAAATTATGCAAGACCAATTGGCTTAGATGATGCATGAGAAAGAGAAACCTAAAAAGACATACACATTGGACACTCTTTGTTCATTTCCATTTGACAAAAGTATAAACATGCCACCTTTCCCAAGAGGTGTAGAACTACCCAAATATGACAAGTACTTTGGTACTACTGATCCCCAAGATCACTTGCAGGAATTTGGTGCTTTATCTATGGAGTTTATACACAATCAAACATACCTCATGCATTTATTCCCTAGAAGCCTAGGTGGTCAAGCTTTGGAGTGGTTTTCACATTTACCTCCTGGCATCAAGACATTTGACGAAATTGCTAATTCATTTGTTCAGCAATATTCTCATAACATTCAACACCTTGTAAATATTCGAGATCTATGCAACCTTAAACAGAAGGTGGGTGAGCCTTTTCTCACTTTCCTCCAATAGTGGAGACAACTTTATACCAAGTACTCCTGTAAAATCCCAGAAACAGAGAAGCTCGACATTTTCACCGATAACCTCTTACTTGATTTTGGGTATAGAGTCCAACTACAAGGTCCACGTACCTTTGAAGACATGATTACACAGGCTATCCGTATCGAAGAATTTATGGTCAAGAAGGGTGAGCTCACTCTTCAGAGAGACTCAAAACAAGGTTCCACTTCCAACAAGGATAAAATCAAACATGTCAACAAGAATCGAGAAATTGTACATGATGGGGTTGTTGATAATGTCACACCAAAACCTGCTAAAGCAGCATTTAATCTCACAGACTGCTTCAAAGTAGCCAAAAGTGCTAAGAAGCCTCCTCCTGACAATAAAATGTCTGGGAATAAACTGAGAAACTCATGGGCAGCACGACCCAAGCGAGAGTATACGCCTTTAGGAGAACCTTTGGATATGGTTTACAAAACATTGCTACAACACAAGCTTATCTCACCAATGGATAACCCTCGTCCCTATGATCCACAACCACGTCCACCACGGTGGAATGAGACCTCATTTTGTGAGTATCACCAAAACAAGGGTCATAAAACCATCAACTGTATAAACTTACGTCATAAAGTCCAAGACATGATTGATGCTGGTGAACTTGTGGTAGATGGACATAACAAAAACTTGGACCAAAAGGCGTTCAAAGAGCCTTTCCCACCTTATGAAAAAGGAGAGACTTCGAAACTAGAATCCTACAATAAGGTCAACTATACGTATTCCAATGATGACAATGTCATTCACATGGTTGAACCTGTAGATTTTGAATACTGCGACGTTATTACCATAAAGGGGAAACAAGATAACGATAAACCCAAGACACCATTTGTCTTGAGAGGCCCTACTTTCAATAACATGGACAATACGTCTTCACAACATTGTGCTAATGCTGTTACTCGCTCTCATGCAAAATTGGTGCTCAAAGGTCCTACATCTCCTACTTCAAATGTCGAACAACACAAGGACAAAGCCCTTGCTGGTCCATCCGGTAAAGGTGCAAAACACACGACGAACTTGACTGTAACTAGTTATAGTGTTCTAGATCAATTGAAATGAACCAATGCTCACATTTCTATATTTGAGTTGCTTAAAATCTCACTCGCTCATAAGCAAATTCTAGACAGAACCCTCACTGAGACAAACGTTCCTCAGGATCTTGATCTTGAATGATTTCAATCCATGGTAGGTCACCTGACCTCACCTCATCTTATGACCTTCTCCAAGGAGGATGACAACTCACTGAATCACCCACACAATCAGCCTCTACACATTGAGGTTATGATCCACCGAACACATGTTCGTCAGGTACTCATTGACAATGGCGCTGGCCTAAATATTGTTTCTGTAGCTCTGCTTAGAAAATTGGGTTATTCTGAGGACTCTATCAATCCTCGACGAAAGATTTCTATTAAAGCATACAATGAAGTAGAATGAAAGTCACTAGGTCTTGTGACTTTACCAATTCGTGTCGGTCCTGTCGAAAGGGATGTCACCTGTCAGGTGCTCGACATTCCCTTAGCCTACAACATTCTGTTAGGACGGCCATGGATACATGAGATGCACACTATGCCATCCACATACCACCAATGCATTAAATTCCCATTTCATGGCTCTGAAGTTACTATTCCAGCAACTACTAGCTACACTTGCAATATGCTCAAAGCTGATGAATGTTTCGTCCCTGCTAACCGTGAGTCTACTGATTGTCACAAAAATAAGCTGAAACAAATTGAGCAGTCATTTAAATTGAAAGAAACTGGTATGGGAGAGTACCACATGGAACCAGTTTTATCATTAACATCAATTCCAGAATCCCCTCGACATTTTGGGAGACCCTCACTAGCAAAGAAGCCATTCCTATTGACACCTCATACCGAGTTTAATGGTTCTTTTGTCAAAGCTACAGTTCCCTTAGAAGATGAAAGCAAAAACAGAGCCATTGCTGCATGGCTTTACAAAGAAGAGTCTCTAGTAGACCTAATAGAACAAGTTCGAGAAATCACTCCTAAGAAGTATGGACCTGGTCTTAAGCTTATGAAGCATTTTGGCTACAAGGGAATTGGCCCTATTGGGTGCAATAACAATGGTTTAATAGATCCTGTCAAAGCAACAGCTCGAAGAAACAGTGACACAACTAGCCTAGGGTTCAAGAAGGTCCCTTTCCATTTGGGATCCAATAAATTCATACCTGTACCTGAGAGTTCATCTAAAAATGAGTCACAATCTGAATCAGGTACTCAAAAGGAAGAATCTGATGATGAGGATTCTTACCCTCATCCTATTCCTTATGATCTTGCTAAATTCTTTGCTGAGCCAGATGACTTTGTGCCATGTGTTAGCACTCTGGATGATACTAGTGATTCTTCTAAGGACAATACTGAGCAACTCAAATATCATTCAGAAAAGGGAGAATCTAGTCAGTCATGTCATGTTGAGTATTTGTGTAAGAATCCAGAGGCTGAAGGAGAGTATGTCCCTATCACTGTTGGGGAGTTCTATAGTCTCTCACCATGTAGCACCAATTCTCATGAATATGAATTTGACAATCTTTCAGAAGCGACTATTGATAAAGACATTGACCAAGTGCATGTCTATGAAAATCAAATCGAAGTGAGTGAGACATCTAGGGATAGGTCACATGGGTCTGGTCCAACTAGTGTCTTAGATTCATAAATTACTAATGTTTGTACTCTGCGACGTTTGAATACACCTATGGGTGAGGTCGTTGTAGGTCTTGAATTGTTGGTCCATGCATTTAATAACTATACTATGAACGCAATTGAACCAGCCACTACTCTCTCACTTGCACATCCTGAGCTTATAGACTGGAATCCCAATGCATCTAACGAAGTCCCCACATTTTAGAATGACTATACTCTTTCCTGTTACCTAAATGCTATCGAACCTGTAACGTCTTCCACCAATGAGCAGAGCATCAACATGACTGAGGTCGACATCAAATATCTTAGTCACATAATTAAAAAGAAAAATTGCAAGAGGTCTGATGGTGAAAACCACATTGTGGCAGTGTCGGATCCAAAAATAGTAAAAACAAAAGATGTATCCAAGGGTGAAAACCTCTCTGAGGTGCCCACAGATGATATATTTGATGTCCTTCCCAGTCACTTTCATGAGAGATCATCAGTGTTAATAGAGCCAACACAGCCGATTAATCTAGGCACAGAAGAACATCCTCATGTGATACATTTGGCTTAGTCATTGCCAACTGAAGAAAAGGAACAATTCATTTCCTTTTTCAAGGGAAAGGAACTAAATTTTTCCTGGACATATTCTGACATGCCAGGATTGGATCCTGATCTTATTATGAACCACTTGTCCATAATGCCAGGCATAAAACCAGTTAAACAGAAGCTCCGCAAAATGCATCCTCATGTTGCATTGCTAGTCAAAGTCGAATTGGAGAAACTTCTGAAGGCTGGTTTCATTCGTGCAATTGATTATGCTGAATGGATATCCAATATTGTCCCTGTGTCCAAGCATGATAAGTCTATCAGAGTTTGTACAGATTTCCGTGATCTTAACTTGGCATGTCCTAAAGATGACTTCCCACTCCCTAATATTGATATGATTGTGGACATGATAGCTGGCTATGAGATGTACTCACTTATGGATGGTTTTTCTGGATACAATCAGATAAAAATTGCACCAGAAGATCAAGAGAAAACAACCTTCACATGTGCATGGGGAACCTTTTGTTGGAATGTAATCCCATTTGGTTTAAAGAATGCTGGAGCTACATATCAGCGGGCTGTTACTACAATCTTCCATGACATGATGCATAAAACTATAGAGGACTATGTTGATGATACTTTGGTCAAAAGCGCTAAACATAATACCCATTTGCACGATTTGGGACCAATCCTAGATCATATGGAAAAGTTTAGTCTTCGGCTCAATCCTAAGAAGTGTGCATTTGGTGTCACATCAAGAAAACTGTTAGGATATATTGTTTCTACAAAGGGAATTGAAGTAGATCCAAAAAAAGTACAAGCAATAATGGACATGCCACCACCTCGAAACATTAGTCAGATGAGAGGACTACATGGAAGGCTTCAATCTATTCGCAGATTTATTTCACAATTGGCGGATAAATCACAACCCTTCACAAAGACTTTACATAAGGGTGTGAAATTCAATTGGAGCCAGGATTGTGAGCAAAGCTTAACACAGATTAAACAGTATCTTGTCAATCCACCAATCCTGATGCCTCCTATGCATGGGAAACCTTTGCTTTTATACATTTTAGATAATGAAACATCTTTGGGAATCCTGTTGGCTCAGGAAGACAATGATAACAAAGAAAGAGCTATTTATTACTTGAGCCGAACATTGGTCTCTTATGAGAAAAATTACAGTATTATTGAGAAAGCTTGCTTGGCAGTTGTCTTTGCTTCCCAAAAGTTGAGACACTACATGCTTTCCCACACTACACAGCTTGTGGCTAAAATAGATCCCTTAAAGTATTTTCTCAGTAAGGCAGCTCTCACAGGAAGATTGGCTAAATGGGTCATGATACTAAGTGAGTTCGACATCCAATATGTTGAACGCAAAGCTATAAAGAGACAGGAAATTGCAGACCAGCTAGCTGAGGCACCCATACCAAGTCTCCTACCAATAAACATTGATTTTCCAGATGAGTCAATTCTAACACTCACTCACCATACATGGGTTATGTTCTTCGATGGATCCTTCACACAACAAGGATCAGGTGCTGGATTGCTTTTCATCACACCACAGAAATACTCATTGCCCAAAGCATACAAGATTTTGTTTCCTTGTACAAATAACATTGCTGAATATGAAGCTTTGATCAATGGTATGAAAATTGTAGCTGAATGGAGAGTAGATCAATTGGATATCTTCGGTGACTCCCAGCTTGTCATCAACCAAGTAAATGATGTGTATCAAACAAAGGATGAAAAACTAATTCCTTATAAGCACATGGTTGATGACTTGACAAAATATTTTGTACACATCACCTTCCAACAGGTTCCACGTGCAGATAATAAAGCGACTGATGCCATGGCCACTCTGGCTTCCCTTCTACAAATGCCAAAAAATGATCTTCGACACGAGTTCTTGGTGGAAGTGTTACACTACCCAGCCTATGACACACCTGATTCTAAGATGATCTGTTCTATTATAGGACAAGAATCATCCCACTACCATAACATCTATTCCTACCTTCGTAATCAAACCATTCTGGAAGGTCTGACCCAGAATGAGAAACGTTACCTAATCCGTAACGCTTCACATTATGTCATTATTGCTGACGATCTATATAGGAGAGGTCTCGACGAAACACTCCTTAGGTGTTTAGAACCCGACGAGTCCAAACATGCACTAATTGACATTCAAGAAGGCATTTGCGGATCTCATTCCAATGGCCTAACACTAGCTCGCAAACTCCTTCGTGCTGGTTACTACTGGCCTAAAATGGAGCAAGAAGCTATTAAATATGTTAGGTCCTACAAACAGTGTCAACTACACGAGAATCTCATTCACGCTCCAGCTAGAGAGTTGATTCCCTCTACTTCAACATGGCCATTTCGACAATGGGCCTTTGACTTGGTAGGACAGATTCACCCAACCTCTTCTAATGGACATAAGTTCATTATCACTGCTACAAATTATTTCATGAAATGGGTAGAGGCAGTCCCTCTCACAATTGCTGATGGCAAAACTATAGCGCTTTTTTATCACAAACTACATCATCTATAGATATGGTATATCATCCTCAATCATTACTGATAATGGAGGACAATTCAAAAATAAAGACCTTAAGGAACTGTGCAAGAAATTTAAAATTACACAACATTGGTCTTCCATTTATTACCCCCAGGGTAATGGGCAAGCTGAGGCATCAAATAAGGCAATCCTCAAAATTCTTCATCGCACAGTTAGTAAGTCAGGGCGAGATTGGCATCTCCAGATCAATCCATACCTATGGGCATATAGAACAAGCATTAGAACTCCAACGGGCATGACTCCTTTTGCGTTAGTATATGGGGTAGATGCTGTGCTCCCGATAGAGATTGAGATTCCTACCTTGAGAATCTCTATGAAAGGCCTTATCACAGATGATGACTGTAGGATAGCCCGGCTTCAAGAACTTGTGTTGCTGGATGAATGATGACAAGTGGCCTGTGATCATCTATGAGCATATCAACAAAGAATGGCGTGAAGCTACAATAGGAGGATTAGGCCACGTGACCTCCAGCTGGGTGATCTCGTCCTAAGAAAGAATCCTAAGAATCAACAACAATGAATGCAAAAGGGAAAGTTTGAACCAAACTGGCTAGGTCCTTACATCATTACTGAAGTATATGGATTTGGCACCTATCAACTTTCTACAACTGAAGGAGAAGTGCTTAAAGAGCCTATGAACACTCTCCACCTGAAGAGGTTTTTTAGTTGATTCAATCTCAGCAAGCTCTCTGTACATATCTAAATGTCCTAAAAAAAATCCTAAAAATCAGAAAAAGTCCTGAAAAAAAAAAAAAAAAAAAAAATCTAAGAAGGTGAGAACCTGGTAAACAGGCGCCTCTTGTTAGTCACTTTCATGCTTTTGCTTTCCTGCTTGTCCTGCTCATGTATCCATGGACTGAGTTTTGTCATAGGTTGAGGGCATTCCCCTCTAGTGTCACTCTTTTCGAGATTTTCCTCATAGAATCTCCTTCGTGACAGTCACCAGTTGTTCTGACTGCGTCTGCCTACTGTCACCAGTGTCACTCTTTTCAAGATTTTCCTAATAGAATCTCCTTCGTGACAGTCACCAGTTGTTCTGACTGCGTCTACCTACTGTCACCAGTGTCACTCTTTTCGAGATTTTCCTCATAGAATCTCCTTCGTGACAGTCACCAGTTGTTCTGACTGCATCTGCCTACTGTCACCAGTGTCACTCTTTTCGAGATTTTTCCTCATAGAATCTCCTTCGTGATAGTCACCAGTTGTTCTGACTACGTCTGCCTACTATTGTCACCCTACTGAAGAGATTTCTTTCTTACATATTCTGGACATTGACACTTGACATCATCCTGAAAACATTAATCTCAATGATATACTTGTTTGGATCTTCTGAGCATTTTCTCTTATTGCTTTGTTTTGCTTTATCATATCTCCTCAAGCAACATCGATGATGTCATCTCTGACTAGAGAGGTAATGACTGGGTGCATGATCTTTTCATATGTTTTCTGTTTGCGGTTTAGTTCCAATACGTTGATACATTCCTATAAGAGGGGTGTCCACTATAAGAGCCTCCATTCCATATTGGATGGCCGTGTGTACCTCAACTCCTTTTATACAGATATGTCAACGATATTGGTTCTTCTCCTTGTTTGTTGGAGTGAACTCTTCATGCTATAGTACATACTGATACTCGTCCTATTAAGTGAACGTATGGGTCACTGTGAGTATATTTAGCACACTTCTGTCTCAGGTTATGAACACAAGGGTCATTGCGGACAACATGAATATTGAATACTTTGCATAAGAGGAATCTCCCGTGTGTTTGGTGTGCCTGTCATACAAGCAACATTCAGGTCATCCTAGCATTCATGCTTTGATGCTTATGTTAACTTGTTACATTAAAAGGGACAAATGTTCTGGTCATTCTGGCTTCTTGTGCCTCGAATGCTTACATTTAATCCCGACATTCCAATAATGTATGTTACATTCATATTTTCATGATTGCAATGTCAGTGGAAGTTGTGTAACATACGAGCTTTGTTTTATATCCAATGATGATGAATCATCGAGGCTTGGTGACCAGACCTAAGGCTGCATTTAACATAGTCTTGCATACTTCATTGGAATTAGCACGCAATTCGATGGTAATCCTATTCATACTCCACATGCATCAGATTCCTCCATGGCTGCACAAGCGTTTGGTTCATCGATTCTCGTTCCTCCATGGAATACTTGTGACTGTCAAATAAAAAATGCACAAAACTATGTCAAATGTCAGTTCATACATATGCGTTCTATCTAAACATACATCTCATGAACATCAGAGCAAAACAAAATAGACAATGACATGTACACAGGAATACTCGGCTCAAAATCTCGTATATATATATATATATCAAAGAATGGGTCAGTACAAATAAAATGGGTGCTACTTGAGCACAATCAATCAAAAATGATACATCTGGTGCTGGCACACCAATCGATACATAGCCAAAGATCAAAATAAAAGTCAGGCATAGAGAATCTAACTCTGTCCTAAACCCTCACCTCCGGGAGGAGCAAGAGGAACAAGGGCAACAGGTGGTGGAGGCGGTGGTGGCATATCCGGCCTGACAGGAGGTCATGCACCTTCGAACTCTCGTGTGTACTGAGAGAATCACTACACCTGCAATGTCTCATCAGGTACTGCACTAGTGTATGCACAATAATAATATGCGGCTCGAGTAGACTGGAAGCGGATCTCATCCTGTGCCAACTCTAGCCTGCGCTCTGCAGCCTTCGTGCGCTCTCTCTGGCGATCTGTCTCTCTCTATCTCTCTACCAACTGCGCATCCTTGACTGCCACTACAATTTGTAACTCTCCCAACTGTTAGGAGGCTGCACAAACTCGCTCTTGGTACCGCCATACTGCATCCTATACTCCACCTACCGGCTGATCCGGCATATCCTCATCAACCATCTCTGGTGCATGCTGAGGTGGAGGTGCCTTCTGCGGTGGAGGTGCCTGCCGTTGTGGGACCTCCTACTGAAGAACCTGCTCCTCTGTCCTCTGCCTCCTCCACCGACTGTGTCCTGCTCCACTACCCCCAGCACCTGGGTCTGATCCCATCTGCCGTGGGGGAATAGGCATCTGCTGTACCCAATGTTGGACTTGTGGTGGCACCTGTGGCTGTGCCTGCTACTACTATGATACTTGTCCCTGCCCCTGTACCTGCCCTACCATCCCTAATGGATCTGTGAAGCGTGGGAATGGATGGCTCATCAAAAATGCCTGATATGCAGGTGTCATCCTGACATCTACTACCTCTGGCAGGTAGTCCCACTGAACTGCAACCAGGTTGCGAATATCTATCATGGATCATCCTGGATCCATCCGTGGAGGCCATCCCCGCTCTATATCCTTCTGTACCCTGGCATAGGCACAGTACTTAGCCGAAATGTCCTGTGGTCTACCATACTGTCGCCACACTCGTGAGATGACAAATCTCTCTATGACTAATGTCGTCCTGCCTGCCAGCAGTCGAGAACTAAACATCCAAGGCAGCTCTCTCGGGGCATCATCCCAATCCTCTATCTCTCTCCAGGGTCACCATATAACAAACACTAGGTCATCGAGATGTGCCCGCCAATGCTCAGTCTTACCCAGGTGGGCCTGGGTAATATGCCCTCGATATCTGCAAATGTAGGGCTCCATGGGCTCTCGAGAATCCTCAAAAATTGGTCTACATATAGGGAGATGCTCCCAGGCCCAGATCTGTAGCACATAAACACCTGCTGCCATGGTCTTCTTCTCGTGGAAGATGACCTCATACATCTCATGAAAAAGATGGGCCAACATACACTGACCCCACCCAAAGATCTCAGGTGCCTCAACCATCCTACGGAGCATGACACCCCATCCACACTCCAACCCATGCTGTCCCCTGTCAGGACATAGGAAGTAGCTCAAGAAAATACCCAACACAGATGCTAAACTGTGTGTAGGTCCATAAGTATGCATCAGCTCATCCCAGCTGATGGCCCTGCCCCTCGGTAGCTCTCTCTCAAAAGCAATGGATAGTGCCTCTGTCTCTAATTGAGGCACTGTATCATATACAACTCGGGTACCCTGAAAGGGAATCCTCGAGATCCTCCATATGTCCTCTGGTGTGATGGTCATCTCACCCATTGGCAAATGAAATGTTTTTGTCTCCGAATGGAAATGCTCTACCAATGCAGTCAGTAAACCGTGATTCACCATCACGGCTGGAATTCGGCATAGTGAAGACAAACCCAATTGGGTAATGTGTGCCTGATTTGCGTCATCCAAACTCCGCAATAAATCTCCATAAGGCGAATAATGAGATCTAAATAATACGTCTCCAAATACCTCCTACACGCACAACAAAAAAAAATGATAAACAAATGATCAGTATCAAGTCGAATCGAAGCATCAAAACAAAATACAATGTGATTTCTAAATGCAAAAAATCACAAAATTGGCACAGAATTTCGCGTGAGATTGTAGAATCTCGTGTGAATACATATGGTTTCATGTGAAATAGTTCTCTCTTCACGCGAAGAAACTCTCCTCCGCACGAAAATAGATCTCCTCACGCGAAGATAGATCATCTCGTGCGAGAAAAGAGGTTCTCGTGTGAAACAAGATTTACCACGCGCAAAGAACCTTTATCTTCACGTGAAGCCAAAATTGCCTCGCGCAAAGATATTTCGGCTGTGCGTGAAGAAACAACACATCCTGTTTCTTTGCATGAAGAAAGAATATCTTCACATGAGAAGAGATCAATCTCGCACGAAGAAAGAATTGAACATCCTAAAACATGCTAAAAAGTGCATAAATGATCTCGAAATGCATGTAATCGAAAGTACGAAGATGGGAGATCGATGACTCACCGGTGGTCCGTAGTCTGCTGGTCGACTGTGTCATCTGGAGCGCTCAAAATGATGATATCTCAAGTTCACTGCCAGTTGTATATCAGAGCTCAAAATCACTAAAAGACAAAAGCACAAATGAATTGAAAATGACCCTTCAAGCCATTATATAGGTGTTGACCAAATTTTTCAAAGTGCTCGGATTTGCGCAAAAATTGCACCCTTGGCTAATTGGACCATTCTGGATCCATTTTCAGGATCAAATTCAAAATCTGACACACCCAAAAGCCTTAAAAATGCATTTTAAAATTTTAGGGACCGATGTGATCGAATGCTTGTGCAGTCAAATCTTTCTGATACTTTATAATTCTTAGAATCTTTTCAACTTTACATTCTCCATATTTTCAAATTTCATTTTGAAAATAGTCAACTTAAGTCAACTTTACATGATATACTACTTCAAATCATATTTTTGGTGTGTCATCTTTCGATTTTGCTCCTGAGGGGGCATGATGATTACATCATTAAATACTTATTGCTCGGGGCATCTAGTTCCCATCTTATGTCCTAGTCACTTGGGGCATCTCATCACCTTGGGCTTGTTGTTCCCTTCTATCTGACATTTCTACCATCTATCTTATCTTTTCATCAATTGATCAACCTTATAACAACTCTTCTCAGAGTTTGATGGACAGGTATTGGGACAGTCTAAACCTCAACTCCTGAGGATCAAACCTCGTTCTGGGGATGATTCTATGACTCATGATGAGACCTTGTTATCTTTTATCAATTTCAAGTATCTAGGTGTTCTATCTAGATCCTTGAAGGTTAAGCTTCGTTCTGGAGATAACTTTCTAAATGCTATTAATTTTAGGTATCTAGGTGTTTTATCTGGATCCTTGAAGATTAAAGCTTCGTTCTGGAGATAATCTTCTAAATACTATCAATTTTAGGTATCTAGGTGTTTTATCTGGATCCTTGAAGATTAAGCTTCATTCTGGAGATAATCTTCTAAATACAATCAATTTCAGGTATCTATGTGTTTTATCTGGATCCTTGAAGATTAAGCTTCGTTCTGGAGATAATCTTCTAAATACTATCAATTTCAGGTATCTAGGTGTTCTATCTGGATCCTTAAAGGTTAAACTTCGTTATGAAGAAACTTTTTAAATGCTTATCAATTTTAGGTATCTAGACATTCTGTCTAGATCCTTAAAGATTACGCTTCATTTTAAAGATAGTCTTTTAAATGCTATCGATCTTAGGTATCTAAGTGCTCTGCTTGAATTCCTTAGGATTAAGCTCTGCTCTAGAGAAGGTCCTTAAAAAAGCTTATCAATTGGTCTCTGTGTCATCACCTTCGGAACCAATCTCATGTTCACATCATGCTTTCTGATTATCTTTGAATTGAATGCGTTGCTCGCACATTCATTCAAAGAGGGGCAAAATGTAATACCCCAAAATTGGCTCATTGCCATTATACCAATTCTAGTCTATTTCTGATAATTTCAAAGCCCTATTCTAATGGGCAATTCTCATTCTGCTATTCATTACTTGACTTAATTGTCAGATGCAAAAAAACCCTAATTTGCATTCATCATATTTCTTATTTAATTCCTATAGTACGTACTCATATTAGTTGCATTAAACCTACTTGATTTATATTTAATTTAATTATTGAGTATTTATACCTTAATTAAATTTAATTATATCCTAAGGCTAATGTATTATGGAATTAAATTTATTTAATTTAATAAATACGCCTATCTTAATTAATTAAATGTAATTATTTAATTAAATGAAGTTATTTAATTAAATAAAAGTGTCTCTAATTAATTAAAGGTTATTTAATTAAATAGAAAAAGTAATTATGAGAGCATATTTCATTTTATTAAATTAAATATCTCAACAAAAATCTCTCTTCAGTTCAAAAAAGGGGAATTTCCAGTTCACTATTGATCAAAAATGAGTTAACACAGTTAACTCCTTTTTCTACTCAAATTTAAAACAGTTAACTCCTTATTTATCTCAAATTAAGTCTGTTAATTCCCTTTAACTTGGGGATCTCCCTTTATGACTGAAACTCATCTTCAATCTTGACCGTTGATCTGAATCGATCTCAACCGTTGATGGATTACAGGAAACTCTATTTAAGAGACCCTCATCTCTTCATTTGGGGGAGGATGAATTGATTTGCTATCGAATTACTGTTGAAATTCATGCTCATATTTACTTACATTTCTTGTGTACATTCTCATTTTCAGTTTAATCTCATTTTAGTTTAATCATGCATATGCTTAATCTAGTTTGCTTCATTTTTTCTTAGATTACATTGCATCTTTCATTTTCTTAGATTAATCTGTATACTCATTCTTAGCTTAATTCCATTGTCAAATCCTTCGTTCTTAGAGGGTCTGGTTGCCTACACCTCGATTTTGAGGATATTAATAGGAAAAATCCCTTTAGACAGAAGGCAATAGGTCACTTTGCAGGGCAAATTTTGGATGTACAATTCAATGTTCATTCCCTGATGAATCCACAAATAAGGACCGTGTTGAAGTGTGTGTGTTAGCATAGGCCGCATTTTCATGCATACACCCTATACCATACTCCTCAGGCCAAGAAAACTCAAGTCTCTTGAGTTAGTAAATTTTCCACCTGAAGGCCCATCTTGATCAAATTAGTTTCAGGCACCCAAGTGGCATCCTCCATAGGCTTGTTCTTCCACTTGACAAGGTACTTTTAATATGTCTTCCTCCTAGTCTCTTTCATAACTTTGGTATCTAGGAGGCTTTCAACTTCTTGTGGTGGTTTCTTGGGTAGTTTTGCAAGTACCTCCACTCCATCCATTTGACCTGTATCACAGTCAACATTTCCCTTGTAGGGATACAAATCAAAAACATTAAAAATGTTAGAAAAACCAATGTCAGTAGGGAGTTCTAATTTATATGCATTTCTACCATATTTTTGCAAAATTTTGAAAGGTCCCATCTTCCTCATCATGAGCTTGGTGTATTTTCCCTTAGGCAATCTTTCAGCCTTGAGATGGACTATGACCATGTTTCCCTCTTTGAATTATAGATCCCTTCTTGTTTTATTTTCCTTATCTTTGTATTTTTTAGTGGTCTTCTCCAACCTATGTTCGACCTCTTGATGTAACTCCATGACTATAGCAAAATCCTCTACTTCTGCACTTTTCCTTGCAGCTTGACTAACATCTCTCAACTCCAATACACCCCTAGGATTAGTTCCATAAACAATTTGGAAAGGGCTAAAACCATTGCTCCTATTGACAGAATTATTATAGGTAAACTTTTCCTGTGCCAAAACCACATCCCATGTAACACCATAGTCTTTGGTAAGACATCTTAATAGATTCCCCAAGGACCTATTTATGACCTCTATTTGGCCATCTAACTATGGGTGGTATGCTGATGAATAAGTAAAATTAGTTCCTAACTTCCTCCACAAGGTTCTCCAAAAATGTCCTAAGAATTTAGGATCTCTATCAAACACTATGAACAATGGTAATCCATGTAATCTTACTATTTCCTTGAAGAATATCCCTACAATATTTGAAGCATCATGGCTTTTTTTGCAAGGAAGGAGATGGGCCATTTTAGAAAACCTATCCACAACAACAAAAATGTAGTCATACCCTTGTCTAGTCTTGGGCAGTCCAAGTACAAAATCCATGTTGATGGAATCCCATAGTTTTTTTGGAATAGGTAGTGGTTTATATAGACCTACATTTGATGCTATTCCCTTTAGTTTTTGGCATACCATGCACCTCTCAACAAACTTTCTAACCTCTAACTTCATTCTTGGCTAGTAATAAAATCTTTTGACCAAATCTAAGGTCTTGTCTAGACCAAAATGTCCTCCAAGCCCCCCCATAGTGCTTCCCATTTATTATATTCTCTCTTATGGACCCCTTTGGGACACACAACTAGCTGCCCTTGAAGAGAAAACCTTCTTGTAGTATAAAGTCTACAAAATCAATATGATAATTGTCAGTCATTTTCTTACATACATGAAATGTTTTAGAGAAATCCTCATCTCCTTCATACATATTTTTGATAGCATTTATTCCCATGCTCTCCAATCCAGTTTCTTGAATGGTTAATTTCCTTCTACTAAGGGAATCTTCTACTTTGTTAGCAACTCCTTTCTTATGCTTGATAATGAAATTGTATGCTTGGATGTACTCCACCCACTTGGTATGTCTATGGTTCAGTTGATCCTATATATTGAGAAAACTCAAAGCATGGTTATCAGTATAAAGTACAAACTCTTTAGGCAACAAATAATGCCTCCACTTCCTTAAAGATTGAACCAATGCATACATTTCTAAATCATATGTTGAATTTTTTTTTTGCCTCATTCAATTTTTCACTAAAGAAGGCCACTGGTTTACCTTCTTGGCTTAGGACCCCTCTTATGGCCCTATTTATTGCATCACGTTCAATGGTAAACACCTTGTTAAAGTTAGGAAAAAAAAGGATAGGTGCATCTACAACCTTCTTCTTCAAATACTCAAAGGACTAATCTACTTCTCTAGTCCATACAAACTTGCATTTTCTTCCTCCCTTGATGGTATCAATCATAGGGGCACACACATTGCTGAAACCCTTAATGAATTTTCTATCAAAATTGGCTAAGCCATGAAAACTCTTATCTCACTTGCATTCTTGGGTGTAGGCTAGTTAAGAATGGCTTCCACTTTTGTTGGATCCATCTTGAGATTGCCTTTGGAGATGATAAAGCCTAGGAACACCAACTCTTTCTTCATGAAGTCACATTTGTCCAAGTTGATTCTCAACACCTTCTCCTTGAGTTTCTTTAACACCATTTCCAAATGTGAGAGATGTTCCTCCCTAGAATGACTGAAAATCAATATGTCATCTAGATAAACAACAACAAAATGGTTAATGAAAGGCTTTAGGACCTCATTCATGAGTCTTACGAATGTACTTGGGGCATTTGAAAGGCCAAAAGGCATCAACATCCATTTATAAAGTCCCTCATTAGTTTTAAAGGTTGTTTTCCATTCATCTCCTTTCCTTATTCTAATTTGATGGTATCCACTTTTCAAATCAATCTTGGAATCAAATTTTGCTCCTCTTAGGTGATCCATCAAGCCCTCCATCCTAGGCATTGGAAACCTATACCTGATGGTTATTTTGTTTATAGCTCTAGAGTTTGTACATAACCTCCATGTACTCTCCTTTTTAGGTGCTAATAGAGTAGGGACTACAAAAGGTATGATACTCCTTCTTATGAACCCTTTTGCAAGAAATTCTTCAACTTGTCTTGCTAACTCTTTTTTTTTCTCTGGTGTCAACCTATATGCAGGTTTATTAGGCAATGTAGAATCTAGTATAAAATCAATTCAATGACTTACCTTTCTAAATGGTGGCAAAGTATTAGTAGTATAGTCTAAGAAAACCTCCTTTTACTTGTCCAATCATTGCCTTACTTCCTTGGGTTCCACATTCCTTTCCTCCGATCTACCTTCCTTCCTTTTGTCTTCAAGTTTTGGCTTCACTACAATGAAAAAACAAGGTGTATTCTTCACCGTAAGGGTCTTCAAAAACTCCTTCTCTCCAACCACCATTACACTAGATGCATGTTTGGTCTCCTTCCCATCCTTTGGCAATGGTATCATAGTGTACTCCTTCCCATTTTTGGAGATGATATAGACATTGCTCCTTTTTTCATGCTTGGAATTGACATCATATTTCTATGGCTTGCCTAACAATAAATGACAACATCCATCTCTGTAACATCACAAACAATTTTGTCCTTGTACTCCCCAATTTGAAACTCAACATTAACTTGGTCATTAACTACAACTTGTTGCTCCTTATTTAACCATGAAACTATGTAAGGGTTAGGGTGAGGTAACCTCTTCAATCCAAGTTTCTCTACCATCTATACTGATGCTATATTATCAATTGAATTGGAATCAACAATTACCTTGCAAACTTTACCTTTTACCTTGCATAAAATTCTAAATAAAGTCTTTCTTTGGGGAGGTTCCCACTCTGCTATAGTCTTTAGCAAGGTCCTATTAAACATCAGAGATTCCCCTCTCTCTATATCAGCATTTCCTCTTGCCCCTTTTTCACTTTGTGCATCTTCCTCTTGTGCCAAGTGAATTCTTCTTTCTCCATCTTGACTATTGTTGCCCATTTTCTTTGGACATCTAGAAGACCTATGACCAGTATGATTATAAGTGAAACATCTGCCAGTGAAGACCCCTAGAGTCCTCCCTCCAAATCCACCTCTTCCATTAGGCCTTCTTCCTCTAAATCCCTCTCTCAGATTTGCTTCTCCATCTGATTTTTCTTGATTACTGCAAGGTTCACCTTGAGATCTATTTGATGAACCTCTACCCCCAAACTTTCCTCCACCTTTTTTATTTCCTCCTTTCCCTCTACCATGGGAGTCATTTTTCCTCTTGAGTTTTTCCTCAATATTGAGGACCATTTGATAACACTGGTGGATAGCTTTAGGATTGAACAAAACTAGTTCATCTTTGATAGAATACTTGAGCCCAGTCAAGTAATTTTGCCAATTTTTGTTTCTCATTGTCAAGAACTTGAGCCCTTAGAGTGACTTTATGAAACTCCTTTGTATATGCCCCCACATCCAAGTCCTTTTGCCTTAGATTTCACAACTTTTGATGCATTATGACCTCATAGTCCTCTGGTATAAATTATTTCTTGACCTATAATTTCATCCTCTTCCAAGTGGCCATGGGCTCCTTCTCTTCCTCTATCCTTTCATTTTGAAGAAAATTCCACCAAGGGAAAATCCTTTTATTTTAGACTTAGCCACCTTTACCCTTTGGTTCTTAGGCACATTATCACACTCAAAGTGATTTTCAAGTGCTTCAATCCAATCCATGTATTCCTCTAGATTCAATTTTCAACTAAACATAGGTAGGTCTGATGGTTGATCCTTTCTTCCTATCCTTTCTAGGGCCTCCGACATGGCTCTTTGATCTGTAGGCATTCTATCTCTTTCCCACCATGGTTATCTTTCATCATTTCCTTTGTCTTCTCCTTTAGAGATCTCTATTACTCCTCTAGCCATCTTTCCCTTCAACTTTTCCAACTCTTTTTTCATACTTCTATTCTCCTCCCTTATTGCTCTACTTTCTACCATTTCCTCCTTGACCAACTTGGCCAACTCCAAACTGGTGATTCTAAGAGGTATCTTCCTCTCTCCATCCTCATTTTTAGACATCTTATTACCTCAATAGGTTCTTAGTAGCTCTGATACCACTTGATGCAGAGTCTAAAACCTTAATCCACCAAAACCTTCTTAAGTGCCTAGTAGCACCCAATCCACTACAAGATGCCGAATAAAGTTTCTAGCCTTTAACCAATTCTAACCTCTATCTCTTTAGGTGGACTCCACTTATCCAAGGTCTTACCCTCTCCCTAGGGTTCTTAGCAAACTTGGGCCAAAATAAGGCTTTAGGGACACTAGCCCTCAACTAGGCCAAATAGGGAAAATTAGGCAAGATCCTTTCAAGGGTTCAAACAAAGACTTTTTTTGTCATAATTAGTCTTATCCCATTGGAATTCATCCAATTTTAGGGTTACCACACCACCAAAAGACCTATTTCCCAAATCTAGGCCTAGAAATCCTAGTAGGTCTGTTTTAAGTTTTCCAAGGTTAACTCCCAAACTCCCCAAACAATGTGGCAAAAAAAATACATTTCTAGATACCCTTTTCTAGACTCTTGGAGATTCCAAAGACTCATGAGCTGATCGTACTCTAGCATACCCAAACACCAACTAGGTTCATAGTCCTAATATGCATAATTAGGCTAGCTTTCCAAAGCAAGTGTCAAGAGATGGGGTCATAGAATTAGAAAAAGCACTTGAGATTCTTCCTCACCATGCCAACAATACATTCCACCCTTCACCTAGGTTATTACAACAAATTTGAGAGTTTTTCACCAATTTTTCTTCAAAATAGGGCTGGACACATGATAATGTTCAGCCTAGGGCCTGTAAGCAAAAATAGAAAAACAAATTTTTTTCCCCTGAAACTCTGCCATATATAAGAATACACCCCTAACTTACTTCCCACCAAATGGCATCAAGATCCCACTGTTGGATTGCAAGTTAGAGGGCAATAAGTGAAATCTAGTCAACTTATAGGCTTAACTAGGCAACCCTTAGAAAATGGCAATTTCTTACACATATGAATAGATCAAAACCTCAAACCAAATGCAAATGAGAGATGCTTCAAATATGTATCCAACCATATTAATTTTTCACATGTTCCAATCCATACACATCCCTACACCTATATGGTCATCTCATACACACATATATATATATACACTTCCATTCCAATGTTTATAACCACATTTCAAATGGTGGTTGTATGTATATATATGTATACATACGTATACATACATATATATATGTATGTATATATATGTATATATATCTATGCATATATATATGTCTGTATATATATATATATACATATATATATATATATATACATACATATATATATACATATGTGTATACATATATATACATATATATATATATATATATATATATATACATACATATATATACATACACAGATATATATATATATATATATATGCATACATATATACATATATATATATGTATACATATATATATGTATATATGTATATACATATATATATATATATATATGTATATACATATATATATATATGTATATATATATATATATACATGCATACATTTATACATATATATATACATGCATACATATATACATATATATATATATGTATACATATATATATATATGTATACATATATATATATATATGTATACATATACATATATATATATATATATACATACTTCCATTCCAATGTTTATAACCACATTTCAAATGGTGGTTGTAATGTACACTTGGTTTTCCAACAAAATTGCAAAGTTGTTAGCATTTTTGCAATTTTGCTTGACAACTTTTGCAATTTTTTGCAATTTTTGACATCTTAACTCCTAGACAGCTAAAACTTAATCCAATGACCCTAAGGACCTTTATAACCTTCTCAAAAACATAAAAATATTTTTTTCCTTGAGAAAATCACCTATATTCCTCATTTTTGACCCCTTGGTTCAATTTGACACTTTGGCTTATAATGACAACTAGAGTCCAATTGACCTTACATCTTGGGTCTTATTATTACATCACTTTGCAACCTTGTTCCTAATTTATAATTAGGATGATACCTATCTATTTTCCTTGGTGCCCTACACCAGTAGGACTATACTGAAGCTTTCCACTCCATTATCCTCAGAGGAGAATAAATCCAACATTGCATGGGATAGTTAAGATTGAGTTGCAGAAGTTGTTGGATGTTGGATTCATCTATCCAATCTCTGATAGCAAATGGGTATCACCATTAGTTATTGTACCAAAGAAAGGAGGTATGTGAAAGATATGTGTATATTATAGAAAGTTAAATAATGCCACAAAGAAGGATCACCTTCCTTTTCACTTTATTGACCAAGTTTTGGATACTTTGGCTAGAAAGAAATACTTCTCATTTTTGGATGGATACAGTGGTTACAATCAGATAAGTATTGCTCCAAAAGATCAAGAGAAGACCACATTCACATGTCCTTGGGGTACCTATTCTTATTTTGTATTACCATTTGGCTTATGCAATGCACCTACTACTTTTAAGAGAGCTGTAATCAACATCTTTGCTGACATATCACATGACTGCATGGAGATATACATTGACAACTTCACTACATTTGGTGTCACATTTGAGGAAGCACTGAAGAACTTGGAGAAAGTAATAATCCAATGTAAAGAACACAACCTGTCTCTTAATAGTGAGAAATGGTCTTGGGACATTTTTATCTCTAAACCAGAATCTAGGTAGACCCTGCAAAAATAGAGGTAATTCTCACACTCCCTATTCCCACAAAGCAAAAATAAGTTAGATCTTTCCTAGGACATGCTAGCTATTATAGGAGGTTTATCAAAACTTTTAGTTAGATAAATAGTCCTCTATATACTTTTCTTACCAAAGAGGCTGAATTTTCTTGGAAAAAGGAATTTGATGACTCCTTCCTGTAGCTCAAGTCACTGTTGACAACTACACCAATACTTAGGGTCCTGATTAGACTTTTCCTTTTCAAGTACATACAGATGTTTTTGACTATGCCATAGGTGCAGTCCTAGGACAAAAATCTCAAAACCTTGAAAATGCAATCTACTATATCGGTAAGAGCTTTCATGGACTAGAGTTAAACTATACAGTGACTAAAGAAAGAACTATTAGGTAGTATTTTATTCTCTAAAAAAATTATGGCATTATGTAATTTATTATCCCATATTTTTTCATACTAACCATATAGTAATTAAGTATCTCATGAACAAACCTACCATCATAGGAAGGTTAGCAAGATGGCTACTTCTTTTGTAGGAATTTGATATCATAATCATTAACAAACCTAGGAAAGTGAATGTGGTAGCTAATTATCTATCCAAAATCCACCATGATAAATAAGATACTACTTTGATAGATGATACATTTCTATATGAGCTTTTATTTCACATTGTTGTCCAAACCCCATAGTATGTAGACATAGCTAATTACATTGCAGCTAACAAAATGCCAACACATTTCTCTTACAAGGATAAGAGGATTCTTGTAGAGAAAAGATTCCATTTCTCTTGGATTGATAACACACTATTTTACACTGGATCTAATAAAGTTATGAGGAGATGTGTGTGAGAAGATGAGACATATGACATTCTACATGCATGTCATAATGAACCATGTCGGGGCACTTTGTAGCAAAAAGAATAGCATTGAAGATTTTAACAACTAGTTACTATTAACTTACACTTCATAAAGATGCAACTAGTTATACACAAAAATGTGATAAATGTCAGAGGATGGGCTGACCAACAAGATTAGATGAAATGCCTCTCAATCCACATGTGGTGGTAACACCATTCAAAAAATGGGGCATGGACTTCATTGGTCCAATAGATCCTCCATCCAATGTGAAATCATACATCCTCATATGCACTGATTACCTGACAAAATCGATCAAAGTTAAAGCCATGAAGCATGCCCGCAACCATAAAGTTGCCAAATTTTTGTATGAAGAAATCTTTACTTGATATGGTATAGCTAGAGAACTTATTACTGACTAGGGTGCTCAATTCACTTCCAATCTGATAATTGAACTCATGAACGACTATAATATTAGACATTGGAAATCAAGCCCCTATCATCCTCAAACTAATGAACAAGAAAAAAGTTACAAATCGAGAGATAGAAGCCATCTTAACAAAGACAATTAATTTGCATCGTAGAGATTGGAGCATTAGACTACCAAAAGATTTTTGGGCATATCAAACAACATGGAAGAACACTATAGGGTTCACACCATTCTAACTATTGTATGGAAAAGCACCAATCCTACCCATTGAATTTGAACACAAAACTTTAAGAATAGTGTTGAAGTTAAACATTGATCTTCCTATAGCACACAGAGAGCACTTAATGCATCTTAATTCTTTGGATGAAACACACAAGTCTACCATGGAATGCACATAAATAATACAGAAGCAAAGGAAACAATGACACAACTCCCGCATTAAGAGTAAACAATTTCAAGTTGGAGATTGGGCATTACTTTATGATTCCATATTCAAAGAAATACCAGGCAAGCTGTAGACACGATGGCTGGGTCCCTATGAAATAAGCTATGTATTTGCAAATAGAGTAGTCCAGTTAATCACAATTAATATAGTACACTTCAAGTTATTAGTCAATGAACATTGGCTAAAGTTGTATCACTAGCCCTAAACAAAACAAAAGAAGACTTCCTACAACAATTTCAATAGCTAGTTTCAAATGAACAATAGGTAACACTTCCTACAATAGAGGGTGCCAACCTTCTTCCTATAACTCTTCAATAAGAATTCCTTTGAGCATACCCATAATAAAAAATTTATGTTTTCATAAAGTTCAATTCTCCATTCACTTTCTAAATTCTTCTTTTTCAACTGATTTCATTTCTTTCTCTACCACCCACCCACCTTCCACATCATCCTTTTTCTATGCTTTTAATAATATGGTGATTCTATCGACATATGCTATCATTCTTCAACTCTCTCCACCTTTATCTAGCATGTGCAATAATAAAATTGATAGGTATAAGATTTTTAGATTTTATTCTTTTTTAGCACATAGATTTAGTTGGTTATATATATTACTACGTTAAATATATCATTGCAACATTATGCCAATTCTGTACCTCGTGCCAAGTATGACAAGTGAGGACACTTGTCCATGTTTTGTAGGGGTAGGGAAGGTTACTAATTCCAAATGAAATTCCTATTTACTCATTAAAGATCCTCAAATCTATACTTTCCCTTTTTTTAATTAAAATCTAGTTGTCATTAGTACACAAGTGTCAATTTTCATACCTTTATTCCCAAAAAATTCCCTCATTGTCAAACCAAGATGTGTCCCAAATTAAATTTTGAACTGATTCTCATGTATCTATAATTCATTCTATTAAAACCACATTATTATTGTTCATAATGGAAACACCAAAAGAATGTGAAAATGGTCCATGGTTTTATAAAGAAGAAGTCTAAAATTCACATAAGGGAAGAGGGTAATTGTTGAAAATAGAGCACATGTTGAGATTAGTATGCACAAATGGGAGGTCAGTTGCAGTGACATAAATTGGTAGATCATAGTGTTTTACTTTTTGACTTAGAAGTAGTAAGATGATTCAATGCATGTGGCTGGCTAAGATATTTGTTGAAATTAATGGAGTTTGATGAAGAAGAAACTACTAAATTAAAAAATACGTTTGAAGAAGGTGAAACAATAGTATGGGGATTGACAATCGTTGCCATAGAGAAATAAATAGTGAAAGTAACTAGGCTACTAGCACTAGGGGAATACTACCCTAATGCACATGATGCTAGATCAACTAGGGCCCAATTTTCCCTACCAATTGACCCTCCATTGGATATTACTAAGCAGGGGTACAAAAGAATGTCTATTCCTCTGTCATACAATGAGTTGGCCATGCATATTATCAAATAATTTACCTTTGAAGGAATATTTTCTAATTTGTATGCACATAATTTTAAGTTACTCAGTTGTGTAAGGCATATTTTTCCAGTAAATATCCCCAATTTCTTGTTCAATATGTTATGAATTAGTGCTGAGGAAACCTAGAAAGGAAAGGACAATTCTATTACTATCCATGCCCTAATTAAATTTCTCATAGAAAGATCCCTTAGGGGAATCTCTCCTATGTCATGGCTAGAATTTGTCTAGTATAAAACCCTATAGCCTCAAATTTCCCCTAATGTACAACCTAGCCAAGATAATGCAATCTCCATTGACACAACTATTGAGAAAGGTAACCAAGGTGTGAAAACAAAAAATGTGCAAGAAAATGTGCCTTTACCTATTCAAATGAGAAATGTACCTACTTCTTCCCAAGCAAAAAGAAAATGAAAGTTAAAAGAAGAAAATTTAGTTCCTATAGTAGAACAATGAAACCCTATAGTCTCAAAATGGAAGAAAATAAAGTTGGTTCCTATAGCAACTACTCCTGCAACATAGACACCAAAGAGGGTTAGCAAGAAAAAGGTTGTGCTGCTTGAAGAAACCCCTATGCAAAGAAGCCCTAGAATGAGAGGACAAAGTCCCAAAATGACCTCAGAAACCTAGTCCACTTTACCTAAGCAATCTAATGAAGAATCTCTAGTACAAGTTATCCTAGATGATTCCCCCCTATCAACTTGAAATTCTAGACATTCCTCAAAATCCTAATAAGAAATGTAAAGTTGAGATGAATGAATTCCAAAATGATTCCCAAGTAAATCAATAGAATACTCAAAGCTTTGAAGCAAAAGAAGACCCAATAATGCACCAGCTAGCTTGTTTAAAAAACTATCCTAGTTTCCTATAAGAAAACATGGTTTACAAGCTTCTTGGAATGCTCATGGAGGGAACAAAGGAAGAAAAATAACTAGGATGAAGAAAGTGGCCTGATTACCTTGCAAATGCTTCTTTTTCAGCTATATAATAAACATGTGTTAACAACAACCCTATGGGAAGAAGAGAAAAAGAAAATAAAGAAGGTAATAATAGACCAAGGTGAAGAAATTGTAGAATTAAAAGAGCAATTGGTGAGATAGAAATAAAAGATGGATCATGCCCTTAAGATGGCTAACCAAATAATTACTTGTAGGTTGCCACCTAGGATCTATGCCATCTATTTAAAAGAACAATTCCTCTTATTCCAATTGATGATGACCCTCAGAAATATAGACATAGAATTTAGGTCAGCTCAAGAATTTTGTGGTTTGTACTAGACCCTTCCATCATGGCTACAAAATTTACTCTATGAATTATATGTGCATAATTTCATTATCCCTATAGAAACTCAATGCAACCCTCTACTTTTTATAGGGGATATGCACCTTGGGCCCTAATGTCTTGGATGCACAATGAGGCCAACTATAATAGAAAACTAAACAATTATAGAGAACAAGAGAGAATAGAACCCCTACCATTAAGATTAGAAAGAAATACACTAGAAGAAATCCTTAGGGATTGGTTTAGGATTGACCTATGAAAAAATTCACAAGGAAATAAGAAAACAAATCTTTGAGGCTAGAAAAAAAGTGTATGCAGAGTATGATAGCATGCCTTACTTTTTATTTTAAAGATCCATGGTTGGTGCTAGAATAAAATGGAGTAGACTGCCCAAGGGATTCAAAAGGTCAGAAACACACATCCCTATCAACCTAGAAGCAACCCTTCACTGCACACCAAAATACATACAGCTAGGAAGGAAAATTAGACAAGAACTTTGGTGTCCATTAATGATGTAGCCACCCATGCTCCTTTGGCCCCTGTATGACATCAAATCCAAATGACTTGATAGGTTTTAGGAGGATCACAAGAGGGAAGTCTAGGAAAGAATAAGAAGATTCTACTACACTTTAAGGAGTAACAGGTGAGGGAGGATTGAGGTTGAAGACTTCCAATTAGTTGCCAGAAAATGCAATGCTTGAGCATAAGCATTAAACTTACTAGGGGGCAGATGATGAGGCTAATTATTGCCTCTATTTTATGTTAATTTTTAATACTCTCTTTTTAATATTGCTAGGACATTTGTGAACTCATAACCAGGTGAACTTATGATAAAGTCTAGATAGAACTATTAAACCATGCATAGATAGTTATGTCATATTTTTCCAATATTATAAATAATGAAATATTTCATATAACCATCGGCATGTGTATTCTAATGTTTTGATTTAATTTGATTATGGTTATTTGCATAAATATTTCTTCATTGTAACTAACTTGCTAGGAAGGGAAGAAACTGGAGAGTGGTCAACAACATTCAAGAAGGAGCGTCAAGGCCCAGCTACAATGAAGGAATCATTATGACACCAAAAGACACAACTACTACAAAGGAGGAGCCATTATTCAAGGAATGTAGGGATGAAGTGTTGTTATATTCCCTCTATGTTTACTATTGTGCTCAATTGGTCACCCAAACTTTATTGCTTATTCTACGAGCTATTATATTTCCCTCTTCTTCTCTAATGGATCTTTACTCAAGTTTTTTTTTTTTAATATTTTAGAATAAATGTAGATCCTCTATTTATAGGGATTAGATTGATAGTTTAGAGGATTGGAAAATTTTTATGGAAAAATGTTGTTGTATCTTGTAGCGAGTTATCTATAGTTTTATGTATTGTTCTTATGTAATTAGTTTTTGAAATATAATGAAGTAATTCTTGGTTTACATGCTATGTTAGTAGATTAGCAAAAGCCAACCAACGAAGCCCACTTGGGAGGTGGATTAGATTAGAGTGGTGTAGATTTACTTCCAAAATTTCTTGTATTTCAAATAGAAGTTATAGTTTCTTCTTGTAGCATCATACTTTGCAAATGTTCTTGCAGCATTTGCAAGAGTAGTTATAGTGGATGGTTTGGGTTGGAATATATGTTAGCATAGAGTTGTATTTCTAGTATTCATTTTACTAAGGAGTTAAGTGTGTTACTTTCTTGTAGCACTAGTGTAGGTTATTTATATGCATTATACTTTTCTGTAGCATAAGCATAATGACTCTTCAAGGAACTTAGTGCACATACCGTGTCAACCATTTCAAGTATACATCCCTGGGTTGAGAAATTAAATACACCTCATGGTGGGAGCATTAATCCTTAGATTGAATAAACTATTCCTAAGTAAGGCTTTGGTCATGATTATTACACACCTATTGTGAGGTGGACCATATCTAAAAATAAAGGGCTCATTGAGCTCTTGTGACTACAGCCAAAGTTAGATCACTAAAATGTGCTCCCAAGCCCATTTTTGTTGCAATAATATAATACATGCCTTGGTCCACACATCATGATATACTATCTTATAAAGCTCATGATACATGTTGGCTAGGATCGTGGGTCTCCATGCCATCCTTTGAGGTTGCCCACGTTAGTGTTTGAAACTACTGAACAACAAAATGCTCAATACCAAAATGATAATACTCATATAACCTTAGGATGAGACAATTCCTATTATAAATTACATAAGTAAACCATTTGGACCCAACTTCAACAAAACCAAGGATGGTCTTCTACTCTTTAGGCTCTACAAAACCAAGGTGGGTATACCTAGGGATGATTCTAATGCAAACTGTTGTATAAAAATGATCTTAGTTTCATTTTAATTCTCATCTTCTATCTTTAGACACATACAAAGTTTACCAAATTCTTTAATGCTTTCAAGTTCATATGCATCCCTTATAAGTAGATCTAGTCATAATCTCCTAGGGTTTACAAATATTTCTAGAAATAGTGGCTACCTAAGACTTAGAAACTAGATATAAATGAGTGGTGACTAGCATTATAACGTTGAACAAAATGAAATGAAAATGACTTTGAATTTATAATTGTTTTGACATGTACAAGAAAAATTTACTCTCAACCATTTCTAATTTATATTATCAATGCCTTATCCATGGGAGTAAAGACTCAACAACTAGTAGGAGATCTTGTTCAATTAAATTGTAATTGAATTTATCAATTGTAATCACCTATTTCCATTCTTATGAAATATCCTTTTCATAAACTCATGAATTCTACTGATTTACTGAAGCATTTATATAATCCATTGAATTAAAAGCAACAATATAACCAATATACAACCCATCCAAACTGCATTTAATCAATTGAACCTTATTAAAATGATCTCAAAATTAACAAACTCATGAAATGAAGATAGAAAATGGTGACACGGATCTAGTGTAAATACCTTTTTGCTGACTAATACAATAAACAATAGAAACTCAATGAGGAACCTAGAAATTCATACTAATTCTATCATTTCTATCTATCATCAGAAAGTACACAACTGGATGTAAGCTCAAAAATAACTACACATGATTGGACCGACTGTACTTTCTTGAAAATTAAAAAACATACAAAAATTCGGACCATCACAATGCCTTGAAAACTCATTTATATAACATGAGTTGCAACAAGAAAAGGGAAATTATGATTGATAGGTGTCCTTTTAAAAAAATAAGTACAAAAACCTTTTTCAAAACATCTTGGACACCTTAATTCGAAAAGAAACAACAAAGAGCAGTTGCAGATGACAGCTGGAGCATCAAATCTTTAAGTTTGTATTTTTGTCTAACTGCCCCTTGTTGGTAAAGCCTTTATTTCTATGATTTCTTCCCATACAATAACCTCCCTCTTGGTTGACCATTCACATGCTTTGATTGCTATTAATTCAGCAACAAATTTTTGCCACCTAGCATCAGTGATCACTTTCCCTTCTATGGTAAACCTATTCATTTTAGTTTCAATCTTGAATAGGGTATCAAGAAGTTCATTAAAAACACATTCATCAATATCACCTTGAAAAATGGATGCCATCTATGGAAATTCTACAATATGGTCAAAAGAATTAGACCATTCATTTAAATCCTTTATTTTATTATTAGAATCAAGGACAGAAAAAATTAAAGAATGAAAACCATTTGTCAATATTTTCATTTTACTCTGAATTGTTGCTAGTTTCCCTGTGAAGAATTGCAATAGATCTTTCATTTTTTCCATGCCCCCCTTTTGCTAGCAATGGTATCAACCTATCAAAGAATTGCATGCATGGTCCCCATTGTTGGAAGATTGGATGATGCCACCCTATTGATTCTTTTCACATTTGTTATGTAGATTGTAAATTGATGAATGCATTATAGACATCTTGAGATATTCTCTTCAAGTTGCTTATTCTATGACTTATTACATTCATCATAACATTCTTCTTTGTTGCATTGTTAGATGGGGAAACCTCCACTTCCACATTAACCAAAGGTATTGGCACTGTGATCCCTATAGATACATCTTTTGATTGGGCCTCTGCTTCTATAGCGTGCTTCACCTCTTCCACATGCCCAGGTGCATGCTTTGCCTCCATTGCAGTATTGAGTTGGTCTTTGGGGGATGCCACTTCTACTTGTAAGCTCTGGATTCTCCCCTCTAACTCTACTATCCTCTATTTCTTCACATAGCTCATCTTGAGCTCCTCCTCATATAATTTCTTGATGTCTAGACATTCATTGTATAAAGTAGTTAACCTATCCTCAATTTGATCTACCTTTGCCTCATTCATGAGTGCAAAGTGTTTCACCAGGCTAGAGATCTCTTTTCTAGTAGTATTATCTAATGTCAAAAATACTTTCTAAAACAACTAAACCCTTTGGGATTTTGTTTGTCTTTAATTGTACAACTTGCTTCCCAAAAAAAATATCTTTTCCATTTATATTCTCTACATAGGCTGCCCAATAACAATATCTTTTCCAGTTTGAATCTCAATTTTAGACATGCCAACAAATCTAATATTATTAGGCTTTATTGCTATATTTTCTATTAAGTCTACCATCTTATTATTAGTCCTATCTTTCCAAATAATCCCAAATGCATCAAAATATTCAACCATATCCCATACATCATTTCTATATTGTTTTAATCTTTTGTTCTTTGACACATAGCATTTCTTACTTGGGATACAACCAATTTAGAATCTCCTATAACATGTAAACATTTTATCCCATGCTTATGAGCCAGTTTAAGGCCTAATAGTAAAGCCTCATATTCTTCTACATTGTTGGTACAAGGGAAACTTAAAGTAAAGGATAATTTACATGTTACCCCTACTGGAGATATCAATAGAATACCCGCACTAGATCCATCCTTATAGCATACACCATCAAAAAACATAGTCTATAAATCACTTTTGTTTGTCGTCGTGTCAGCTTCTACTTCCATCTAAGACTTATGCTTGTATTTCTTCAAAGTCAAAACCTTAGCTCAAAATGCATTAATATCTGTATCCACACAATTTTTCATATCATTCTCTACATCTTCTTCTAACATGTATACACTTTTAGGCTCCCTATTTAATTTTATCAAATTCCCCTCAATGTTAAAAGTAGAAACTAATAAATCACATTGTAGACTCCTTCCCATGGTAGCATTCCACTTTCTAGATAACAATATGCCATATTGAGGTGGAATATCAGCAACCAATACACTCATAGTAAGTTCTTTGTCAGGACAGGTTGTTAGTCTATATCGTAAAGAATTAATAGTACCTATGACCGTGACTTCTCTTTTATCCATAACACAACATCTTCCTTGAGTAGTATCTACCATCGAGCCTAATTCCTTCATTATTTCAAAAGGCATCAAAGTATTGGAAGCACCAGAGTCAATCATGCAATTTTTTAAGGTTTTACCATTTACTAAAATACTTAAGAAAAATGGCTCAACATCTCCAAAATATTGATTTACAAAATTATCCAAAAACATCTGAGGAACTTGAGACACAACTACTTCAACTTCTTTATCTTTGAACTTTTCTTTATAGCTTTCCTTGGGACTATGATTTTCATTACACTCATGTTTCACCTTTATACTAGTATCTTCCAACCATGCTAAAGCTTTATTTCTATGTTTAGGGATCCTTAACAATTTAGACAAAGGGACTTTGACAATGATTTGTGCTAACACAATAGTCATATCTATAGAAGAATCAAATGGGCTATAAAAAAAAATACTCCTTTTATCATGATGTTTATCAAAAATATTTACAACACCTTGGTGATTCTTGTCACTTTTAGTGATTACTTTTGGTATCTACTCATCTAACTTCTTTGGAGTATGATTTGGGAACTCACAAGCCTTGAAATTATTCTCCTTCTTTGGTTCCCATTTTTTGTTTGTAATTTTAACCTTCTTAGCAATGATTTTTTTAGGCTTCATAGCTTCCCCTTTATTAGGATTAACTTCCTTTATAAATATACTAGTCACCCTGTCATTACCCTCCTTTTGAGCCATGTTTCTAGTCTGTACTTGAGCTATCATGTTTGCAATAATTTGATCAATCTCTTCCCTAGAGGGCTTCCTTAATGTGACCTCTTCTTTGGCACTTACCATATTACACACATTGTCTTCAATATCACTCTCATCAGAGAATGCTTGTTGTTGCACTTTGTTCTGAAACTACCTTTTCTCATTTACATCTTTGTCATAATCCTCACAATCAGAATAATCATAGTGTGACTCAAACATGTTAAATCCTATATCATCATTGTTTTCTTCATTTTCTTGACACTTTTTTGCTACAATGTGATTTCTAGGGAAGGATAAGGCTACTACACAAGATTCAAGGTCATGGGGTAATTGACACACAAAGCACCATGTAGGCTTAGTAGTGAATTCAAGATCATCCACTAAATTTATAGAGTTTTTGTTGGTATTCTTGAGGGGAGGGACATTAGGTTGACCATCTTTCTAGGTGGTATTATAAGGGAAATTTTGCAACCTATTCTGTCTATTGAAATTTGACTGGTAAGGAACCCTATTTTTAGTGGGATTCCTATCATTTTTTACCTAAGGGATATTTAGATTCTTTATAGCATTTAGAACTTGACTTATCTCTCTAGGCTCTTGCTTTTTTTCACCTCCACCCTTGTTATCCTCCTTTATATTTCCGTTATTTCCAAACTATCTATGGTCATCTCTTTTACTTTCTAGCCTTCCTGAAATTCTCAAATTATTTTTCACATTAATAGAAATTCTAAAAGCATCTCTTAAAGTCCTAGGTTCTTTATCCCTAAGCTAGTATGCCATTTTATCATCAAAAGCATTCAAATATGTAATCAAATAGATCTTGTCATCAACTCACATGGCTTGCATGAGCTTATACATTCCTTTTGAAACCTATTGTTAAATGCAGTGATCGATTCATTAGGTAACCTCTTAATATTACTGAATTGACTTAGGATATAGCTTTGATTCTACTTGTCACCATATTGCTCTTTTAAATAGTGCTCAATATGCTTCCAATCAGTAATAGATAATTCAAGAAGTCTCTTGAACCATTCTCTAGCATCTTCAGATAATGATTAAAGAAACAATTTCATAATAACATCTTTAGCCCCAACCTCATAATCACTCATCGTATCAAGAAAACTCTTCAAATGGTCTTCACAAGTGATAGCATTGTTCCCAAAAAATTTAGGCAACATTTTCCTTATTTCTTGTGGTATGGGATTAGGATAACTAGGGATTCCATCAAAACATATTTTCCTATAACCCTCTAACTAGACAGGTCTTCTTTTTAAATCAATCTTAGGATGATGGTCAATATATTTCCTAGTGTTATCCATAGTATTACTAGAGCTAGCATCACCAATAGATTTGTTAAGATCTACTTTATGTGAAAATGAGGGTAATAAATAAATAGGTACCTTAGTAGCATTTTGGTTTGCATCATTAGATCCACCATCATCTTTACATATAACTGCAGACTGCCTCCTAGCATTTTCCAAGAATTTAATCTTTTTTTTAATCTTAGCTATGACTGCTTCATTTTTTGCAATTTCCAACCTCTTAACCAAAACATCCTTTTCTTTCCTTTTCTCTTCTAGCTTAATATTAGAAAGTGACATGGAATGGTGGATCTCAACAATCTTTCCTGCTTAATTACTCTTAACACCAATCTGCTTTTGTTTCCCTTTATCTTTAGCCTCAATAGCATGCCCTACATCTTTTGCTTTGTTGTTGTTAACATCTAGAGCACTATAGTTCTTAATCTATTTTATTATAGGTCCTTCTAGGTTCATCTTTTGAGTTTCCAACAACTTTTTTTCTTGTATCTTAAGCTGTTCAACTTGACCTATAATCTCTAGTTGCCATGCATTGGCTGCTATTTCATTTTTCTTCTTTAGGGTAGTAATTCTCCTAAGTAATGTTTGATTTTCTTCAAAAGCTTTCATAATTTTCTCTTCCCTTTCCTTTTGCAATTTCTTATTTATGGCTTCTTTCTCAACAAGCTACATTCTTAGGACCTCAATCTCATCAGGATCCGGGATAGTAAACTCAGAACTAGTAGTTTTTTCATCATTGAAACTCTTAGGATCTAAATGTTTTGGTCCCACTTCTCCTTGAGAATAGTTAGACAAGAAAGGGTTTGTACTTCATTAAAAGAGATTTTTGCTATTTCTTTTGTCTAGACTGGGTGTATTGTGCAGCCCTATAGTTTCTTGGCATATCACTTTGGGTGTGCTAAAAAATTCATCACCAACTAGTCCAGGATGGGATCTAGAACTTTAGCAAGATGATTCCCTTTCCATAGTAGAAAAATGAAAATTCTCTCACCTTATTATTTTCTCTTGGGGATGGTATCCTCTATGCATCTGAGATCTTTTCATAGCCCAATTCTGTCTTCCATGAGTAGGGAGATTAGTTTGTAATTTGATTCCTAGGTTTTTCTTCACATTTGTTCATGTGTTCCTTTTATTTTCCATGATTTTGAGACAAAAAACTTCTAAATAATGACATTGGTTAAAACCTTGTGAGTCACCACCCAACCTATCAAAATGAGAAAATCTTTTGAATAGATAACAATTATTTCACTAATAATCACAGACAAGATGCAAATAACCCTCGAGACCAGAAAAAGTTCTTGTAAACACCTACCTCAGACTCTACCGAAGGGAAACACAAATCTTAAATGATATACTAGTTTATGACACATAAAGTGTTATTATCACCAATAGAGTCGCCATTTTGTTAGTGTTTGAAACTACTGAACAACAAAATGCTCAATACCAAAATGATAATACTTATATAACCTAAGGATTAGCCAATTCCTATTAATAATTACATAAGTAAACCATTTGGACCCAACTTCAAGAAAACCAAGGTGGGTATACCTAGGGATGATTCTAATGTAAAATATTGTATGAAAATTTTCTTTGTTTCATTTTGATTCTCATCTTCTATCTTTAGACACATACATAGTTTACCAAATTCTTTAATGCTTTCAAGTTCATATGCATCCCTTATAAGCAGATCTGGTCACAATTATCCTAGGGTTTACAATTATTTCTAGAAATAGTGGCTACCTAAGACTTAGAAACTAATATAAATGAGTGGTGACCAGAATTATAACCTTGAACAAAATGAAATGAAAATGACTTTGAATTTATAATTGTTTTGACATGTAGAAGCAAAATTTACTCTCAACCATTTCTGATTTATATGACCAGTGCCTTATCCATGGGAGAAAAGAGTCAACTATTGGCAGGAGATCTTGTTCAATTAAATTGTAATTGAATTTATCAACTGTAATCACCTATTTCCATTCTTATGAAATATCCTTTTCATAAAATCATGAATTCTACTAATTTATTGAAGCATTTACATAATCCATTGAATTAAAAGAAACAATATAACCAATATACAACCCATCCAGACTACATTCAATCAATTGAACCTTATTAAAATGATCTTGAAAAATTAACAAACTCATGAAATGGAGATAGAAAATGGTGACACATATCTAATGTAAATACCCTTTTGCATTATCCTTTTTGTTGACTAATACAATAACCAATAGAAACTCAATGAGGAACCCAAAAATTCATACTGATTCTATCATTTCTATTTGTCATTAGAAAGTACACAATTGGAAGTAAACTAAAAAACAACTACACATGACTAGACCAACTATACTTGAAAATTAAAAAACATACAAAAATTTAGACCATCACAAAGCCTTGAAAACTCATTTATATAACATGAATTGCAACAAGCAAAGGGCAATTTTGATGGATAGCTATCCTTTTACAAGAATACGTACGACAACCTTTTTCAAAATATCCTGGACACCTTAATTCCAAAAGAAACAACAAAAAGCAGTTGCAGATGATAACTGGAGCATCAAATCTTTAACTTTGTCTTTTTCTCTAACTGCCCCCTATTGGTAAAGCCTTTATTTTTATGATTTCTTCCCATAAAGTAACCTACCTCTTGGTTGGCCATTCATATGCTTTGATTGATATTAATTCACCAAAATATTTCTTCCACCTAGCATTAGTGATCACTTTCCCTTCTATGGTAAACCTATTCATTTCAGTTTCAATCTTGAATAGGGTATCAACAAGTTCATTAAAAACACATTCATCAATATCACCTTGAAAAATGGATGCCACCTGTGGCAAGTCTACAATATGGTCAAAAGAATTAGACCATTCATTTAAATCCTTTACTTTATTATCAAAATCAAGGACAAAAATAATTAAAGAATGAAAACCATTTGTCAATATTTTCATTTTACTCTGAATTGCTGCCAGTTTCCTTGTGAAGAATTGCAACATATCTTTCACTGTGTCCATGCCCTCCTTTATAGCAATATCTTTATTAGGGAGGTCTAGATTTTTTGCTAGCAATGGTATAAACCTATAAAGGAATTGCATGTATGATCCCCATTGTTGGAAGATTGGATCAAGCCACCCTATTGATTCTTTGTACATCTGTTCTACAGATTAGAAATTGATGAATGCATTATAGGCATCTTGAGATATTCTGTTCAAGATGCTTATTCTATGACTTAGTACATTCATCATAACATTCTTCTTTATTGCATTGTCAAATGAGGAAACCTTTGCTTCCACATTAACCATAGGTATTGACATTATGGTCCCTATAGATACATCTTCTGTTTGGGCCTCTACTTCTATAGTGTGCTTCACCTCTTCTACATGGTCAGGTGCATGATCTACCTCCATTGCAGTCTTGAGTTGGTCTTTGAGGAATGCTACTTCTGCTTCCAAGCTTTGGATTCTCCCCTCCAACTCTTCTATCCTCTATTTATGCACATAGCTCATCTTGAGCTCCTCCTCATATAATTTCCCGACATCTAGACATTCATTGTATAAAGCAACTAACCTGTCTTCAATTTGATCTACCTTTGCCTCATTAATGAGTGCAAAGTGTTTGACCAAGCTAGAGATCTCTTTTCTAGTAGTATTATCTAATGTCCAAACAATCATATTGCCTTGTGTGGTTTCCTATATGTCCATCATCTTAGGCTTTTTTGTGTCAGGAGAAACACTCCACACTACTAGGGTTTTTGTGTCTATATTGAACCGTAACCCCCTCTTCAGTCCTTCACTTCCACTGGCTTCATAGCTGATGGCTTTGTCTTATCTCCTCATTTGATCAAGAAAAAAGGCCCTCTCAATATCCCAATTTGGTATCAGAATCATACTATTCCTGTGTACTAACTCCCTGGCCTCTGCAGGGGTCATTGTCTCACTATCCAGGTCATAGGCTAGCAGTTTATCCACCAATTCTTTATTTTTCTCAAGATCTTCTCCTAGCATGAGGCTCAATGTGAGCTCATTCTATTTGATTTTATAAAAAAAACTTTTAAATTTTGATGATTTAATGAAATCATCATCTTCCATAAAATTTTTAGATTGGATGAGCCTATCATCCAATCTTCATGTTGCAATTTGAAGATCACTAGAGGCTTTTCCTGCCTTTGTAGCCCTTTGATGCAAATAATTTTTCCTAATGTCATAAAAATATTCATCATTCCTTGGCATCACTTGCAAGGCCTCACTTACCACCCTCTCTAGGATATGCATTGTTTTCTGCCTCTTATTGTCCTTTGGCACCCATGTTGAAGATGATGGTTGCTCCTTCTCCACATCAACCTCTAATTGTATATCTAGTTAGGGGATTCTCTGTTTATAGTTGCTTCCTCACCCTTTGGCTCTTGTGGCACCTGAGATATGATATAATCAAATTTTTTTACCATCTTCCTCAAGTTACTAGGGTGGGGAATCTCTTTATAGCAACCTTTAAAATCAGAGTTTGCTCTTTTGAAGGCCTCCTCCACCTTTCTTATTTCACAGGTATTTCCCTAGCAACTCACCAACCTCTCCTATTGCTACTAAATTAGCAATCAAATCCTCCACAAGGATTGGCTTGCTTGGAGGTAGGATGTATCCCCTAATGGCCTTAACCTTATTTGTAATGTAGTTCTCTGGGTCATACATTCTATGAGGCCCAGTAGCAAATTTTTACTGGCCTAGGTACTTGCTCAACTCCTCATAGGAATTTTTTCCTATTTCAAAATCTCCTACCTTAAAAGTTCTACAAACAAATGTGGGTTTGTGCAAAGAAGGAGGGATCATTTCTTTGTTCATTAGTAGGAATTGCCAAAAGAATTCAATAATGCCAATCTAGGGGGTAAATACTTGGGCAGAATGTGAGGAGGTTGTGGGCATGCATATATTCTCATCAATGTGCACTCCTTAAACAAAAATATGTCCCCCCAGTTATGTCTAATTTGGTTTTCTCATCCAAAAATGAAAGTCTAAGCAAATTTTTCAAAACATTTGGTGCCCTAAAGAAAGAATGGTCTAATTGTCTCATAATCACAACACTGAACAAATTAAAGAACATAAGTGCATTTGAATAATGGAAATGTTTATCCCAAATGTGAGTCCATAGTTGCATAGGTAACTCACCAAATTCATCAGAAGTATGATCAATGAAGTCCTAGCTAATGTAACCAATGTTGTAATACAAGATCAGGTGCATCAATAGTGAGTAATGGTGGAAGTTGAAATCCTTCAATTCTCCCTTCTTTGCATTGAAAATTTGATTGTGCATGCCGTCCATGATGAATGCCATATAATCATAATCTTTGTGGTGGAAGGGGTCTTGTATGTCACATGCCATTAGAAATAATGAACCATATACACAATCCTCCACACCATCACTTCCTAAAACCTTGTGTAGTCCATATATAGTATTCTTGAAGTAATTCTTGAACCCGCTCAAGGGAAAATGATCCCCTACCTTCTTTGGAATCAACCCTTCCTTTTTTACATTGTAATGGATGTGGGGCAGCATCACATTGTTCATAAAATAGGTCTTATTTCTCCCAAATTTCTCTAGTAAGTCTTCAATGTCAATAGGCACATCCATTTGTCCTTCTAATCCAAAAGCTTCTATGAAAGAAGTTCTATCCAGTGTGCACAAAAAGCTCTCATTATGCCTTTGGAATGTCTTGGTGACTAGATTGTAAGAATTTATTAGTGCCTTTAATAGGTCCACATCAAAAAACACTTCTAGGAATATCAATTTTGCAATGTTCCTGTTCCATGGTTTATAGACCAATATATTTTTAGTTCTATTTTGGTAGAAATATAAAAATAGATTAAAACCATCAATCCTAGGGCATTTTGCATCCCTGACTAGGAAGTAAGGGTCTTTGAAAATATGGTCATTTGCCAAAATGGCATTAGATGAACCTGGAAGAATTTTTAACCAATCTTCTGTATATGTGTTGGGCTTCCTAATCCTTTACTTCTTCTCTATTTTAACAGTCCCCTTTTTCCTTTTTCCTTATGCTATAAATTCAACAACATCATCGCCCTCATCTTTAACCTCTACCTCTTCTATAGGAACCTCCTTCAATTCTTTATCAGCCATTTTCTCTGCAAATTATACTTTGAATTCTTGTAACAATAACACAAAAATCATGAGGATATGGATATTTGGAGAATTTTTAGAACAAGAACACAAATTCTTCAAAATGGCAATATTCTGAACATTTAATCAAATATTTATGATTTAATCATACAATCTACCAGCTTTTAAAATAAATTCTACATGCACAAGCTTTTAATACCACCCTCATAGGCTAATAGCAAGGAATATCAATTGTGAAATTCGATCCTAATGTACTTTTCAGTGCTTTATTTTATTGGGCCATAGTGAATTTGTCCTTTTTTTTGAATTGGCATAACACCTCAACCACTTTCTTTTCAAATTTTGGTCTTCCATTTATACGCTGAATTAAAACCTTTCAATCTTCATAACCCTAGAGACACACTTAGCTATCCTTTATGTCTATTTGGCGATGCTTCAAAATACTCCAAGCATAGAAGTGTTAGGGTTTCTTTAGCATTGTATTAAAAATTCTTTTGCGCTCTTATGTAGCCCCTTACACCATAGAATCTCAAACCTCCTCAATAGGTACCTTCATTCTTATGCTTCAAACCTTCCTCATATGAGTTTAAAGCCTTTGTTACAACCTTCACTTTACCCTTTACGCTCATACACACATGTATCAACAAATTTTTTTAAAAATTTCTTTACACTGCTATGCTCACTTCATTACTTGGGACATCATAACACTTTACATACCCATCCTTTGGTCATATGCTTAAGCCTTAACCCATGACATCATAATGCTTTTTACTTTTCTTTATTTCTCCTTTATGCCTACACAAGTTACCTTAAGCTTGTAACATCAGAAAGCCTTTACAAATGGCATCACACTCTTATGTTTCTCCTTTCTCATAGTAGTGTAAAGCCTTCTTTTCATTCCTTTAGCTATTCTTTTACATTTATATGCTTAGACTCAACTTGTAACCACAGAGAAAGGGATGAAATAGCTCTTCATTCATATGGTGACTATGCAAAAGTAAAGGTGTAATGAGAAATTTAACTTTTTAATTATCAATGTCTCAGATTGAATCTTAGAAAAATAGAAAAGAACATCACTGTTGATTTTAGGCACATGTAAAATGAAGAACTTAAGTCATCTGCCATGCGGGTTGGGCCCATCTGACATGTATGACATGTCACTATTTGATTTGTTCTCATCAGGGCCCATCTAACAGCTCAACATGTCCCACTTAGCACAATCACTGTTATAATATGGCTTTAAGATTGTCCACAAGTACAAGAAGTGAAGGCACATAAACAAAATTGAACTTCACTTTCATTCTTATGAGTTCCTTTTACACGTAAAACTATAAGAAACTTTATGCCTTCTTATAAACCATCCTTTATGCTATGCTGGGATATTATGCCTTTATGACATTCAATAGAATGTAGGTGCATAGATCAAACCACAATACCTTTCCACCCCTCTACTCAATTGTTTACTCATATTCTTGTAAAGTGATCTGACACATCTCCTTTAAAACCTTTTACGCTCATACATTTAGCACTTTAACATATGACTAGAAATACATCTTCAAACTCCTTTCACTCACCCACTCAATAGTTTACCATAAAGCCATAAGACCATTTTCAAAGCATAAAAAGCCTTTACACCTCTTTTCCCAAGGATCAAGTGTATGATCAGGGAACCTCAAAATGAATTGTTTCACTACTACAAAAAGCATAAGCGTATCCCCATAAAAAATGAACTCCTTTATGCCTTTATGCTTCTTGGTAAAACATCACCATGGAAACATGAGCAAGAAGGTACTTCATTCTTATGGGAAACCCTACACCATAAGACTTTAAAGGGAAGAACTTAAGCTCTTTACAAACCCTTTTCAAAAATTTGAAAAAGACCTAAGGTTTTTACGCACTTAGGGTATTTCAATGATTGTGTTGATGAAAAAATTTGAGAATTTAAAAGAATTTAAACAACACATGAACCAGGGCATGACTAGGGTAACCTAAAAATTTGAAAAAATATAAGGAACAAAACCCTAATCTACATGATACAATGACTTAAATGATTTTTCAGAAAAAAAATTTAGAATTTTTTTGCACGATGAAAAATTAGACTAGCAATGGCTCTATCTAGGGATAATAGACTACTTGAGTCTATGCAAGAATTCAGAATCTATGGTAGACTAAATCACACTCTGGGTACAAGAATGAAAACTTCTTTAGAGAGCACAAAATAGAACAACAAAAACAAAGAACTAGACTATACAGAGATATTTATAGGAATTTACAAAAATATACAAAATGTACAAGAACGCAGAAAATCCTAAAACTATTGTTCATGGAAAATAAACACTTCAAGAAAAATACCTCCTCAAGAATTGTCCATGAACTAGCAATTCAAGAATATCTCTAGTTAAATCCTTCAGAAAATATGAATCTTCTCCATTTGTATCACAAATGTTATATGGGCCAGGCTAGATTGGGTCAAATTTACATCTATACCATGTCACCTATTTCAAATTTCCTCTCAATGGCCCTTTTGTCATATAAGTGCTTCATCTATGATTGTAACTTCGCATTCTAAATAGAAGACTCTCTCCTTGCTTCTTCTAATTACAAAATATCATCCATTCTAAGTTGCATCTCATCAATGATATCATCTTCAAATAGTTGAACAAATTTATACATCTCCTTTAGGTTATTCTATGGAAGTCTAGCTTGTATACCATAGACCAAATCAAATGGAGCACATCCAATGGCCTTTTTCATAGTAACCCTATTAGCCCACAGAGCTAATGGAAATTTTGAATCCCAGGCCTTCTTGTTTTCTCCTAAAATCCTCTTGATGATTTTCAATATACTTTTATTACTTGATTTTGCTTGACCATTTACTTGGGGACAATAGGGTGATGATGTGTACTCTGTAATACCATACTTCTTACAAAAATTTTATATTCCTCAAATCTGAAACACATAACATTATCAGTTACAATCTTCTGTGGGCATCCAAACCTGGTCACAATATTATTTAAAATAAAATAAATCACCACTTTACTTGTTGTATTTTTAGTAGGAATTGCTTCAACCCCACTTAGTGAAGTAATCAGTAGCCACTAGGATCCAAGAATGTCCACCACTGGACCTATTTGAGATCTCACAAATGAAACAAACTCCTCATTGTTGAAATGGTGCTTGTACTTCAACAGGTCTTAATGGTAAATTCCTAGAAAATTTTAACTTTCCACTAAACCTTTGACAAGCATCACATGTCTAGACAAACTCATGAGCATCTCTAAAAAGTGTTGGCCACAAAAAGCCAGCCCTAAGAATTTTATGAGTAGTAGTCTTAGGCATATAATGACCACCACATACACCTTCATGCATATCTTTCAAAATCCTTTTAGATTCAATTTCATCTACACACTTTATAAGTACCCCTTCCACATTTCTCCACCACAATTGACCTTTCACTAAGACATATCTTATGACCTAAAACTTCAAAGATCTCTTCTAATTGTCTGTTAATCCTAATGGAGATTTAATGTTTTGCAAGTAATAAATCACATCTCTATACCAATCAAAGGTATCCATATCATAAAGATTATCCTTGCAACTACCATCAAGTTGATTGATTTGATTTGCCTCTAAATTGGCTTCTATCATTAATTTGGCCAAACGTTGGCCCATAACCAATTTGGTAATTTGAGTATCAATGTTAAACTCTTGTATTCTATTAATCCATCTGCATCTCCTACTAGATACCTCTTGTTGTGAAAAAATATTCTGTACAGCAGCAGTAGGAGCAAAAGCAATAACAGTAGCTCCCATTAAGTAACATCTAAAAGCTTTTACCCCTTTCACCAGTGCATATGCCTATTTTTCATTTATATCATACTTAAGAGTTGATGCTTGCAAAGATTTTTTCTGAAAAATACAATGGGATGCTGATAACCTTTCTCATTTTTCTATAACAATACTGCAGCAATAGTGTGAAATGAAGCAAAATAAAATATATGCATTGGTTTATCATAATTTGGTGCTCTAAGAATAGGGGCATCTTTAATAATTTGCTTGATCTTCTAAAATGCAATGCTAGGTTCACCTTCCCATTTTATCTCAGACCCTTTCTTTAGCATCCCCTATATAGGCCTACTAATCTCTGCAAAATTAGTCAAAAATCTTCGAAGAAAGTTGATCTATCCAAAAAATGATTGAATGCCTTTAACACTTTTAGGTTTCTAAATATTTTCTATTGCTTCTACCCTTTTAGGGTCAATCCTCACTCCATGCTTACCAACTAGATGTCCTAACAACTTTCCTTCAATAACACCAAAGTTACATTTCCTTGTATTTAGAGAGATACCATACTTAAGGGCTCTGATAAATACCTTTTCTAGATGTATGCAATGATCATTCTCATCTTTGGAATAAGCATTAAGGTCATCCTAATACACAACCATAAACTTATCAATAATATCAACAAAAGTCACATCCATAGCCCTTTGAAAATTAGCCCCAACATTAGTAAGCCAAAAAGGCATCCTGACATAAACATAAGTACCCCATGTAGTAGTAAAAGCAGTCTTGAATTTTTTTGATTCTTTAAAAACCACTTGATTATAACCTAAAAATCCATCCATCATAGAAATAAGCTTAGAACCAATGACCCTTTGCAACATAGCTTCCATATTTGGAAATCCATAATTATCCTTTAATGAAGATATATTAAGATTCCTAAAGTCAAAACATAGCATTATGTCTCCATTTTTCTTCCTAATAGGAACTAAATTGGATACCCAAGAGGAATGTCTAATAGGCTTTATGATCCCTGCATCTCTTAATTTGATTAGTTCCTCTTGCATTTTGGGAGCCAAAGTTGGATTTATTAGCCTTTGTTTCTGCCTAAAAGGTTTAGCATCTAGTTTCAAAGGAATCTCATGCTGAAAAAGATCTTTCCTATAGGCATTTAGGTCATCATATGACCATGCAAACACATGTCTATACTTCCTTAGCAAGTCTATCAAATGTTTCCCAATTTTAGGAAGCAATTTCTTACAAATATATACCTTTTTATGTGTTTCCTCAATTCCCAAATTTACCTCCTCTAGAACTTTAGCATCATACTTATTGGCGTCAACTTGTGATTTGTCTTGGTTGTCAAAAATAGTTTCTAAAACAACTAAACCCTTTTGGATTTTGTTTGTCTTTAATTGCACAACCTCCTGCCCAAAAACAATATCTTTTCCATTTATATTCTCTACAGAGGCTGCACAATCAATTTCTTGTCCTGACAACATATTCTCATAATTCAAAAATCTCAGAATATCCTTATCATCTTCAAATACTTGCGGTTTTTGGACATTATTAGGGATAGAGAGCCTAGTTTGAATCTCAATTTTAGACACACCAACAAATGTAATATCATTAGGCTTTATTGCTATATTTTCTAGTAAGTTTTCCATCTTATTATTAGTCATATCTTTCCAAATTATCCCAAATGCATCAAAATATTCAATCATATCCCATACATCACTTTTGTATTGTTTTAATCTTTTTTTCTTTGACACATAAGCATTTCTTACTTGGGATACAACCAATTTAGAATCTCCTATAACATTTAAACATTTTTTTCCCATGCTTATGAGCTAGTTTAAGGCCTAATAGTAAAGCCTCATATTCTACTATATTGTTAGTACAAGGGATATCAACAAAATACCTACACCAAATCCATTCTTGTAGCATGCACCATCAAAAAACATAGTCCATAAATCACCTTTGTTTGTCTTTGTGTCAGCTTCTACTTCCATCTGAGACTTATGCTTGGATTTCTTCAAAGTCAAAACCTCAGCTCGAAATGCATTAATATCTACATCCAAAAAAATTGTCATATCATCCTCTACATTTTCTTCTATCATGTATACACTTTTAGGCTCCCTATTTACTTTTATCAAATTCCCCTCAATGTTAAAAGTAGAAAATGATAAATCACATTGTAGACTCCCTCTGATGGCAGCACTCCACTTTCTAGATAACAACAGACCATATTGAGGAGGATTATCAACAACCAATACACTCATAGTAAGTTCTTTGTCAGGACAAACTGTTAGTCTATATGGTAAAGAATTAATAGTATCTATGACTATCACTTCTCTTTTATCCATAGTACAACATCTTCCTTGAGTAGTATCTACCTTCAAGCCTAATTCCTTCATTATTTCAAAAGGTTTCATAGTATTGGAAGCACCAGAGTCAATCATGCAATTTTTTAATGTTTTACCATTTACTAAAATACTTAAGAAAAATGGCTCAACATTTCCCAAACATTGATTTATGGAATTATCCAAAAACATCTGAGGAATTTGAGACACAACTACTTTAGCTTCTTTATCTTTGACCTTTTCTTTAATGCTTTCCTTGGGACTATGATTTTCATTACACTCATGTTTTAGCTTTATATTAGTATCTCCCAACCATGCTAAAGCCTTATTTCTATGTTCAGGGATTCTTAACAATTCAAACAAAGGGACTTTGATAGTGATTTGTGATAACACTGTAATCATATCTATAGAAGAATCCGATGGGCTATCAATAACAATACTCCTTTTATCATGATGTTTATCAAAAATATTTACAACACCTTGGTGATTCTTGTCACTTGTAGTGATTACTTTTGGTATCTTCTCATCTAACTTCTTTGGAGTATTATTTGGGAACTCACAAGCCTTGAAATTATTCTCCTTCTTTGGTTCCCATTTTTTGTTGGTAACTTTAACTTTTTCAGCAGGGATTTCTTTAGGCTTCATAGCTTCCCCTTTTTAGGATTAACTCCCTTTATAAATATACTAGCCACCCTGTCATTACCCTCCTTTTGAGCCATGTTTTTAGTCTATACTTGAGCTATCATGTTTGCGGTAATTTGATCAATCTCTTCCCTAGAGGGTTTCCTTGATGTGACCTCGTCTTTGGCACTTACCATATTACATACATTGTCTTCAACATCACTCTCATCCTACATCATCATTGTTTTCTTCATGTTCTTAACACTTTTCTACTATAGTGTGACTTCTAGGGAAGGACAAGGCTACTACACAAGATTTAGGGGCATGGGGTAATTTTCATAGAAAGCACCATGTAGGTTTAGCAATGAATCCAGAATCATCCACTAAATTTACAGAGCTTTTGGATAAGGGATTAGGGGTGATCCTTTTGTTAGTATTCTTGGGGGGAGGGACATTAGGCTGACCATCTTTCTAGGTGGTATTATAAGGGAAATTTTGCAACCTATTCTGTCTATTGAAATTTGACTAGTAAGGGACCTTATTTTTAGTGGGAGTCCTATCATTTTTTACCTGAGGGATATTTATATTCTTTGTAAGATATAGAATTTGACTTATCTCACTAGGCTCTTGCTTTTTTCAACCTCCACCCTTGTTATCCTCCTTTCTATTTCCCTTATTTCCAAACAATCTAGGGTCATCTCTTTTACTTTCCAACTTCCTAAAATTCTCAAAAAAATTCCACATTTATAGCAATTTTGAAAGCATCTTTTAAAGTCCTAGGTTCTTTATCCCTAAGCTGGTATGCCATTTTACCATCAAAAGCATTCAAATATGTAATCAAACAGATCTTTTCATTAACTTTCATGGCTTGCATGAGCTTATACATTCTATTTTGGAACCTATTATTAAATTTAGTGATAGATTCATTAGGTAACATCTTAATATTACTAAATTCACTTAGGATATAGCTTTGATTTTGCTTGTCACCATATTGCTCTTTGAAATAGTACTCAATATGCTTCCAATAAACAATAGATAATTTAGGAAGTCTCTTGAACCATTCTCTAGCATCTTTAGTTAATGATTGAAGAAACAATTTCATAATAACATCTTCAGCCTCAACCTCATAATCACTCATCATATCAAGAAAACTCTTCAAATGGTCTTCACAAGTGATATCGTTGTTCCCAACAAATTTAGGAAACCTTTTCCTTATTTCTTATGGGATGGGATTAGGATAACCAAGGATTCCATCAAAACATATTTTCCTATAACCCTCTAACTGGATAGGTCTTCTTTTTAAATCAATCTTAGGATGATGGTCAATATCTTTCCTAGTGTTATCCATAGTATTACTAGTGCTAGCATCATCGATAGAGTTGTTAAGATCTACTTTATGTGAAAATGAGGATAAGAAATAAATAGGTACCTTAGTAGCATTTTGGTTTGCATCATTAGATCCACCATCATCTTTAGGCATAACTACAGATTGCCTCCTAGCATTTTCCAAGAATTTAATCTTGTTGTTTATCTCAGCTATGGCTTCTTCATTTTCTTTCCTTTTCTTTTCTAGCTTAATATTAGAAAGTGACATGGAATCATGGATCTAAACAATTTTTTGTGGTTTCTTAATCTTAACACCAATCTCCTTTTGTTTCCCTTTTATCTTTAGCCTCAACAACATGCCCTACATCTTTTTCTTTGTTTTTGTTAACTTCTAGAGCACTATAGTTCTTACTCTATTGTATTATTTTTCCTTCTAGGTTCATATTCTGAGTTTCCAACAACTTTTGTTCTTGTATCTTAAGCTATTCAACTTGACCTATAATCTCTGGTTGCTATGTATTGGCTACTATTTCATTTTTCTTCTTTAGGGTAGCAATTCTCCTCAGTAATGTCTTCTTTTCTTCAAAAGATTTCATAATTTTCTCTTCCCTTTCCTTTTGCAATTAATTATTTATGGCTTCTTTCTCGGCAAGATACATTCTTAGGACCTCAATCTCATTGAGATCTGGGATAGTAAACTCAGAACTAGTAGTTTTTTCATCATTGAAACTCTTAGGATCTAAATGTTTTGGTCCCACTTCTCCTTGAGAATAGTTAGACAAGAAAGGGTTTGTACTTCATTAAAAGAGATTTTTGCTATTTCTTTTGTCTATACTGGGTGTATTGTGTAGCCCTACAGTTTCTTGGCATATCACTTTGGGTGTGCTAAAAAAGTCATCACGAGATAGTCCAGGATGGGATCTAGAACTTTGGTACGATGATTCCCTTTCCACAATAGAAAAATGAACATTCTCTCTCTTTATTATTTTCTCTTGGGGATGGTCTCCTCTATGCATCTCAGATCTTTTCATAGCCCAATTCTGTCTTCCCTAAGGAGGGACATTAGTTTGTAATTTGATTCTTGAGTTTTCCATGATTTTGAGACAAAAAACTTCTAAATAATGACACTAGTTGAAACCTTGTGAGTTTCCACCCATCCTATTAGAATGGGAAAATCTTTTGAATAGATCACAATTATTTCACTAATAATCATAGACAAGATGCAAAGAACCCTCGAGACCATAGAAAAGTTCTCGTAAAATGCCTACATCAGACTCTACCTAAGGGAAACATAGATCTTAAATGATATACTAGTTTATGACACATAAAGTGTTATTATCCCTAGTAGAGTCACCATTTTTTTAGTGTTATTATACATGTTTTTTTAATAAATTCTACATGCACAAGATTTTCATACCACACTTGTAGGTTGACAACAAGGAATATGAACCATGAAATTCGATCCTGATGTACTTTTTAGTGTTTTATTTTACTTGGCCATGGTGAATTTGCCCTTTTTTCTGAATTGGCATCTAACTTCTAGAGCACTATAGTTCTTACTCTATTGTATTATTTTTCCTTCTAGGTTCATATTCTAAGTTTCCAACTACTTTTGTTCTTGTATCTTAAGCTATTCAACTTGACCTATAATCTTTGGTTGCTATGTATTGGCTACTATTTCGTTTTTCTTCTTTAGGGTAGCAATTCTCCTCAGGAATGTCTTCTTTTCTTCAAAAGATTTCATAATTTTCTCTTCCCTTTCCTTTTGCAATTACTTATTTATGGATTCTTTCTTGGCAAGCTACATTCTTAGGACCTCAATCTCATCAAGATCTGGGATAGTAAACTCAGAACTAGTAGTTTTTTCATCATTGAAACTCTTAGGATCTAAATGTTTTGGTCCCACTTCTCCTTGAGAATAGTTAGACAAGAAAGGGTTTGTACTTCATTAAAAGAGATTTTTGCTATTTCTTTTGTCTATACTGGGTGTATTGTGTAGCCCTACAGTTTCTTGGCATATCACTTTGGGTGTGCTAAAAAAGTCATCACGAGATAGTCCAGGATGGGATCTAGAACTTTGGTACGATGATTCCCTTTCCACAATAGAAAAATGAACATTCTCTCTCTTTATTATTTTCTCTTGGGGATGGTCTCCTCTATGCATATGAGATCTTTTCATAGCCCAATTCTATCTTCCCTAAGGAGGGACATTAGTTTGTAATTTGATTCTTGAGTTTTCCATGATTTTGAGACAAAAAACTTCTAAATAATGACACTAGTTGAAACCTTGTGAGTTTCCACCCATCCTATTAGAATGGGAAAATCTTTTGAATAGATCACAATTATTTCACTAATAATCATAAACAAGATGCAAAGAACCCTTGAGACCATAGAAAATTTCTCGTAAAATGCCTACATCAGACTCTACCTAAGGGAAACATAGATCTTAAATGATATACTAGTTTATGACACATAAAGTGTTATTATCCCTAGTAGAGTCGCCATTTTGTTAGTGTTATTATACATGATTTTTTAATAAATTCTACATGCACAAGCTTTTCATACCAGCCTTGTAGGTTGACAACAAGGAATATGAACCGTGAAATTCGATCCTGATGTACTTTTTAGTGTTTTATTTTACTTGGCCATGGTGAATTTGTCTTTTTTTCTGAATTGGCATGACACTCAACCACTTTCTTTTCAAATTCCTATCTTCCATTTATATGTTGAATCAAAAAATTTCAATCTTCATAACCTCAGAGAAACACTTAGCTAGCCTTTATGTTTATTTAATGATGCTTCAGAATACTCCAAGCGTAGAAGCATTAGTGTTTCTTTAGCATTGATTGAAAATTATTTTATACTCTTACATAGCCCCTTATACCATAGAATCTCAAACCTCCTCTTAAAGTGCCTTCATTCTTATACTTCAAACCTTCCTCATATGAGTGTAAAGCCTTTATTAAAACCTTAACTTTACCCTTTATGCTCATATGCACATGTATCATTTGAAACTTTAAAAAAATTCTTTATACTACTACACTCACTTCATTACTCAGGACATCGTAACACTTTACATACCCATCATCTGGTCATATGCTTAAGGCTTTACTTGTGGCATCGTAATGCTTTTTACTTTTCTTTATTTTTCCTTTACACCTACATGAGTTACCTTAACCTCATAACATTATAAAGCCTTTACAAATGGCATCCCGCTCTTACATTTCTCCTTTCTTGTAGTAGCATAAAGCCTTCTTTTCATTCCTTTATCTATTCTTTTATGCTTATACGCATAGACTTAACTCATAACCATAGAGAAAGGGATGAAATAGCTCTCCATTCATATGGTGACTATGCAATCGTAAAGGCATAATGAGAAATTTCACTTTTTACTTATCAATGACCCAGATTGAATCTCTGAAAAATAGAAAAGAACAATGTCATTGATTTTAGGCACATGCAAAATGAAGAACTTAAGTTGTCTATCACATGAGTTGGGCCCATTTGACATGAATGATGTGTCACTATTTGATTCGTTCTCATTAGGGCTCATCTAATAACTCAATAGCTCCCACTTAGCATGATCACCATTATAATAAGGCTTTATGGTTGTCCACAAGTACAAGAAGCAAAGACACGTAAACAAAATTGAACTTCACTTTTGTTCTTACAAGTTTCTTATACACGTAAAACCATAAGACACTTTATGCCTTCTTATAAACCATCCTTTATGCTATGCCAAGATATTACGCCTTTATGCAATTCAATAGAACTTAAATGAGTAGATTAAACCACAATACCTTTCCACCCCTCTGCTCAACAATTTACTCATATTCATGTAAAAAGATCTAACACATCTCCTTTAAAACCTTTTATAGTCATATGCTTAACACTTTAACATATGACCAAAAATACCTCTTCAAACTCCTTTTGCTCACCTGCTCAATAGTTTATTGTAAAGTCAATAGACCACTTTCAAAGCATAACATTCCTTTATGCCTCTTTGCCTAAGAATCAAGTGTATGATTGGGGAACCTCAAAATGAACTATTCTACTACTATGGAAAGCATAAGCATATCCCTGTAAAACATGAACTACTTTACGCCTTTATGTTGCTTGGTGAAATGTGACCACAGAAACATGAGTAAGAAGGTACTTCATTCTTATAGGAAACCCTACACCATAAGACCATAAAGGGAAAAACTTAAGCAATTTACAAACCCTTTTGAAAATTTGAAAAAGACCTAGGGTTTTTACACACTTAGGGTATTTCAATGACTATGTTGATGACAAACCTTGAGAATTTAAAAGAATTTAAACAACACATGAACTAGGGCACGACTAGGGTAACCTAAAAATTTGAAACAATATAAGGAACAAAACCCTAATCTACATGATACATTGACTTAAATGATTTTTCACCAAATTTTTTTAGAATTTCTCTACACTATGAAAAATTAGACCAATAGCCCAATCAAATCTACTACCAAACTATCCCAACCTAGAGGGAAGCCAACCTAGCCCTTGTCAATCACAAGTGCCTAAGAAACTGGTGAGAAAAAAAAGAAAGGTAATGGATACTCATCCCCATACTCATCTATGAGCCTCTTCCATCTCAAGTGATAGTCTAGGATAGTGACATCCTAAAATAGTTGATGTATTGCTAATCTCCCCTTTTTTGGGGTCTCATCATAATAAATCTATGACATACAAAAACTTATGTCACTACATCTCATATGGATATCCAAATTTTAAAATGAGTGAGAATCAAAATATAATGATCATACTACAGGGTTGCTTGACATGGTACACAAAGGATGCAATATGCATCCTTGAAAGTGATGGCAGCCTCACCTATTGGTAGATGGAAGGTGTTGTGCTTGTTGTACCACCGCTCAGCTAAAGCACTCAACAACATATGGTTCATCCATATATGGGGCATGTGTTTCAACCATCTCAATCCCATACTTGATATGGTGACCCTCTCCTCATCATCTAGATAAAGTACATGTAACCCTACCACCTTCGGGGCTCTGATTAGAAATGCAAGAAAAAAAATCAACAAAATCAAGTCAAGCAAACATAGAAAAACATTAGTATCAGCTATAAATAGATCAAGAACATCATCAATACATTGAAACAATAGAACAAAGTGCTCATAAATGTAACATTTAACACTAAACAACTCAAAAATGATTTGTACGATAATTTTCATTATAAGTAGGCGATACTTTTTGTTGATTAAGTATCATGTGACACTTTCTATACTACCCAGGTGATACTTTCCTCCTAGGTGATAATTCCTACCATGCCATGTAATATTTTCAAAAATCCTAAAAACCTATTAAAAACATGTTAAATTCTCAAAAAGGCATACAATTTTCAAAGCCTTACTAGGGCTTTGTACTCAGTTGGCTAGTTGTGCAATCAACTACACTCGAAATGATGTATGTGGGTTAGAATGCTAGCTAGCACCATGATCTCTCTCCAAATCACTCAAAATCTCTCCAAAATCACAAAAGAAAAATGAATTGAAAATGACCCTTTGACCCCTTATATAGTCCTTTGATCTCATTTTGACCCATTTTTCAATTTCCTTAAAATTTGTAAAAATTGCACCCCTAGCTAATTTCAACATCCTAAATCCATTTGTAGGATCAAAATCAAAATTTGAGTTCATCTTGATTGTCAAAATTGCATTCCAAAATTCTACCTTCTTCCATGTAGTTAACTGACCTCTTGATGTCTAATCTTTACTGGGGCATCTTCATTTATTCATTTCTTCACCATTTCTACACTTTGTGCCTACTCCAATTCACATATTTCACTTCTAAATCATATTTCTACTTGATTTGACCTAATTTGCATACTTTATCGTTCTTGTTCAACTTTGGCCAAACTGGGACATCATATCACTTTTTTATGGTCACTCTTTAGTTCCAATCTCATATATGTCATCATGGACTTTGATATATCTCAATTTTTTCATATCTTGCTCATTTTTGCATTCTATTTACCTCATTTCAATTTTGATCTTGAGGGGGTAGAAATACTCTATCATCGCTTGCTACAACTATCTATTTCTTAGGAGCATATGTTTGACCTTTTCATTTTCTCTTGATCTATCTATATTGCTTGGTGTTAGTACTCTTCTTGAGCTTTGATACCATATCTCTCCTTTTGTTCAATACTATCACTATTAGGCTATACATTAAGGACTTGCTATTTCTTTTTGCATTTCATTCTTCTCAATTAGATCTCTATTACTGCCTACTTGTCTTCTATATTCTTTAACATTGTGTGTTCCTAGATCAATCATACATTAGTCAAATAGGGGCAAATCTGATCACCTAAAAATAGTCATCTAGACTATTACCCCCCTTCTCAACATTTTTGGCAAAATTAAATAATTATTTGCCTAGGCTAAATTGCTAAAAATCAATTTATTTGATTTTAACCTATAATTTTACCATATTATCCTAAGTTCATATTTGACTAAAAGAAATTTACCATTTTAATTAAATAAAATACCTCACTCTTCTAGCCCACGTAATGTGGACACATAAAGCCCTTTTTCTATTTAGAAACTAAAAGAAAAGACTTTTGTCTCACATGAAAAGTCAACTCCTTTTCATTGGTTGACTTTCTCTTAAACATGGATCATGCCAAAAGTAAGTCAACCCCCACCCTTGATTATCCATTTCTTGATCTTGAACTTAATCATCCATCTACCTTTAAAAGATAGAGCTCTCTCCTTAAAGGATCTCATTCTTGAGTATTGTTATGTTGTAGGTTTCTCAATAGATTTCTTAGAGCTTTGTTGAGAACTTCCACTTCTTGTCTAAATTCTCTCATCACCCTTACCATATTAGCTTAGGTTAATTTGTACATAGTTTAGATGTATTTGCAAAAGTGTGGCTTTCCTTTTGCAATAATCTAGATCACCTAGTTTAATTAGCATGGCTTGGTAACATTCTCATATTGTTATCATAGTTGCATTGTTCATCTCATTCTAACATAGATCATACTTTCATTGCATACTTGAGGACTCCTTTTTGACAGTTGCATTCTTTCTCATCTAAGGAATCTCACATTGCATGGTTTACTAGCAAGGGATATGTCTCTAAGGCTCAGTTGAGAGCTTCTCATATGCAAAAAAAACACATCTTTGCACTCCATGGATAGGGAGCTCTAAGACAACATTCAAGCATTCCAATTCATGGGATATCTTGAATAGAAGGGTTTAGAGGAGTGCACTTTCTTAGTGTATACTTGAATTATTATGATATTTGATTCAAGTAAATCTAAGTTTCTTTTTAATATGATTTTTTTTATTATGAGCATTTAACCCCTTGATATTCCATGTTGTTATCTTGATGGTGTTGAGGAGATGGATTTACCATTTCCTAAATTTAGGAGGGTATAAATCTTTTTCTTTCTCTTTTCCTTTTATTTTTTCCACTATTTAGATTATCTAAGCTACTTAGGTTAGCCTCAATCCCAAGATTATTTTTAATTTTTTTTCCTACATTTTGGGTGCTATTTCTTTGTATATTTTCTTCTTCTTTATTAGAGTTGTCTTATTTTATCTCTCTTATGATTATATTACTAATTCTTTTATCATTATTAATATTTTTCTTCAAGTTTTCATTTTGAGTACTAACATGATCTATTTCTAGAATATTGTATTCTTCCCAATAAGTTTATGGATTCACTTTATCTTGTAAGTTGGAAGAAATTTTAGAATCTCTTAGGAAGTTTTCTGCCTCTATAGGAAGGTTGTACATAAAATTTATTAGATCTTGATAGGGATTATTTATCTTTGTAAAATTTTATTTGGAGACTCTTTTTGATATCCAAGTCATATTGACTATCAATGCTAAACACTTAGTCATTTCCTAGGCAATGTTAGTTGGTAATCACTATGTTTGAGCCACCCAATGAAGGTTGAATGATGTATTTGTACTTATTCATATTTTAGTTTGAGCCAAGCAAGTCTTCAGTTTCCAAGAATCGTAGTATCTACCAAGTACATGTTTATGTTGAGTAAGTCAATAGTTATTGGATGCCAAGATAAATAGAGTTAGTTCATGCTAAGTTACACAGTTAATGCCAAGCATGCAGAAGCTTAGTGACAACATGAGTATTAGTCATTACTGAGTGTTAGAGTATTCAAGTGATGAGTAAACCAGTTTTGGTATATGTTGGAAATATTCAAGATATGATAGGTTACTGAGAGGGGAGGGGCGAATAAGTAACTTCAAAACTTTAAAAAATTCAACACTTTAACTATTCACCATTCATTCATCTAATCTACTACATATATGAGAAATCAAACATCCATAACACATGTACACAATGATTTGGTAACCCAGAAACCTTCCAAATAGAAAGTAAAACTAGGGTGGGGATGATACCCATAAAATTTTTTCACTGTAGTATGAAGTTGGCCTATTAAGGCTTACATTGACCACTTCTGGTGATCTGCCCTATTAGAAGCACAAAGGACTGCTAGGTCCACCTTGTTAGAGGATTTATAAACATACACTGAAGTATGCACTCTATTAGGAGATTTATACAAAGACTGTTAAGTCTACCCTATTAAAGGATTTACAAAATTTATTCACCTGTTAGGATGAAATAGTGGATGTACTTACAAAATTGATTTGCTAATTAGATCCTTGAAGTATAGATCACCTCTTGTGACTAATGAATCTTTACTGCTCCTTGTAAACCTTGCTGAATATTCTGCACTTCTGCTGATTCACTTTCATTGTTCTCAAAACATTACATGTCTCTCTTTTATACTTCATATCATATATTGTAAATGATATAATACATTACATATATACCATTCCAATAATTACAATTGCAAGGTTGGCCAAAACACAAGTGAACAAAACATTACTGATTCGACCCAATAGTAAATAACTCGAGTTCACTGAACTGACTTGTTGACCTTTTGATACTTGATGTCCACTGCATTACTCGACATCATCATGCACTCAGTAAAAGTGAAGGTGCAGTCCATACTAATCACTTGACGTAGTTCTAAACTCGGTAACCATAGGTGACTCGGTAGATGTAGTGTCACTTGATAAAAATTGGATTCTCTGTTTACCTTGATTTCACTCGATAAAAACTACACTTCCATTACTCAGTAAACGTTACACTTCTATCACTCAGTAAATGTTACACTTTGGTAAACATTACACTTCCATCACTTGGTAAACATTACACTTCCATCACTCAGTAAACACTGTGAAGCTCGGTGATCACTGGAATGCTTGGTGTGAACTGTGAAGCTTAGTTAACACTGGAATGCTCGGTGTGAATTGTGAAGCTCCGTTAACACTAGAATGCTTGTTATATATTGTAGATGCTAGGCGTAAATTTTGAAGCTCGATTAACACTAGAATGCTCAGTGTGAACTATGAAGCTCAGTGAGCATAGGAAACTGAGTTCTGAGCTCGATAGCTATACTAAAATAGATAAGTGTTTTCACTAATGGAAATAATAACTTAATGCCAACAATCTCCCCCTTTGTCATTAGTGACAAAGACACTTATAAGCCAAAACAAATGTACATTACCTAAATGAATTTTGGTTTTTCAAAATTGATCTTTGTAGAACTACTGCATATACATTTCTATATACCTTCTTGATGACTTACAATGTATATACAAAGATACTTATGTACACATGCTAACTCTAATGAGTGCTACCTCCCCTTATCACTTATAGTGATAACTCTCCTCATTTATTATGATGAGTCTCTGAATCTCTGAATTTCTCCCCCTTTTTGACAATAATGCCAAAGGACTGCATATATACAATTTATATGGCTACACCAAAGTGAGATAGAGATTCTTGATGTACCTTAAGGATGGTTGAAAAAGTAATATCCTAAGTCTGTTGTAAAATTTGATAGGTGGTGAGAGAAATTTGAACTTCTGTTGATAATTGGATCAAGTGATCAGCCATTGAGAAGTTTTGATCTTGGACCAATGTTTTTCAATGAACAAGATGTTTTTGCATTGTGTCCATGATAGGAAGGATCATGTTCTAGATGTCTATGAGTGTAGACCGGATCCTAGCTTCCTCTCTCAATAGTTCTACCTGTACATCTACCAAATATCTGATCTTGGTGTGATGGGAGGTTGTGGAGGAGGAGTCCACCTTCAACTTGGATGCACTTGATTTCATATCAATGTCAATATTATTTAACTTATCCTTTATTTCTTTGGTAAAACCAGAAACATCACAAAGTTTAGCAAAAAGTGATGCTGCATTATTAAAAGAATTTTCAAAATTTCCCAAAAATGTTGACAATTCAACTTGCTTTATTGCTATCTTTTGAGCAATATGCTCTAGCACTTTATTATCAAATTTCTTTTCAGCTTTCTCAATAAATTTTTCTTGACCAGAAGAATCCTCATTAAATTTCTATACAAACTCTTCTAACTGAATCAAAATGTGTTGAGTAGGATCTACTTCAACACCTATGGCATCTGTAATTATATTCTTGGCATTTTTAATTATTTTATATTCCTTATCCCTTTTTGATCTTAACTATTTCTGCATAGCTTTCATCTCTATGAGTTGACTGGCTAACCTTATCTCTTCAATGGTAGCATTGTCATAGTCAATCTTTGGAATCACTATCTCTATGTCTAAGTCGATATCTTTTGCAATTTACTTTCTAGTGATCAAAAGTTTTACTAGTTGCTTTTGTTTGACTTCTGTGATGACTGGTTTGACCTTAGGAATATACACAATAGTGGAGATAGAAGGGCTAGTAGCAAAAATTGGGATAGGACTTGAGGATTGAATGCCAATAGAAGTATTAACCATATCAAAAACACTTCCCAAAAATGGTATCATACTTGGTAAAGTACCCATAGTAGAATTGATTGGAGTGGAAGTGGATATAGATGATGCTAATGGAAACAAAACTATAGAACTTACTGGAATTGATGAAAACAAAATTGTAGAACTTACTGATACACTCACTGATGGTGAAGGAACTGAAGAGGCTAGTTTGGTAGCTAAAGAAGTGACAAATAGCTCGGTAGATGAAGTGCTTGGAACATCTATTTTAAATACTTGGAGCTAGGAGGTGGCTAGTGAAGATTGAGCAATTGATATGACTATTGTTCTCACAATCTTACTTGCAAAAGTTGTCTCCATAGTGGATGTAATAGTTTTTGGCGGAGAGTGAGGAAGGGATGCAATCACTTCTGCTATAATTTTAACTGGATCCTCTCCATCTTTTCCTTCCTTGTGTGCTTCCTCCTCCTTTTCTTCTTCCTCTTTTTCTACCATTAGTGCATGTAGTTCTCTTCGAGTAACTATGATGGATGTAGTGCTATCAAAATCATCATTGTCACTATTGTCATAATCCTTGATTTCAACTGGATCTTCACTGGGATTTCATAGATGATATATGTTCTTCCACATGTTTGTTGCATCATTTACAACATGCTCAATGTCTTTAATTAAAATAAAACATGTGTCAAATCTAATCATCATTTTACCTTCATCGTTCTTCATTGCTACCTTTATTTCCACTTCAGTAAGACTCAGTAGAAGATTCCTCAGAGATTGCTCATATATGTCTTTAGCCATTTGGGTGGCTGACTCCCATCTTAGTTAAAATCTCTCCAATAGTTCTTTGGATATTTGAGAGGCGAGATGGTCTGAGGAGTATTTCCATTTACCCATCTTATTGAGTACCAGTTCCTCAATCTGCATTTTCTCAACATTAGTTCTTGTTTCAAATTTCAATGCCTTGAAATTTGTGATGCCTATTCCCTCTTCCAGTTGTTTAAGCCTTTCCTCAAATGTGAGTGGAGGTCTGACAAGTATAGGTTCCTGCTTTCCTTTTTTGGTTCTTCTAGAGAATATTGTAGTAGGATTCTTCTTAGGTTTGGTAATAATTACCTTACCTTTCTTCTTTGGAAGTTCCTCTTCAGATTCATGTTCTTCTTTTTCTTCTTCTCTTTCTTGTTCTTCACCATCTTCTTCATTCTCACCTTTTCCTTCTGTAATCATAAGAGGGCTAGTAGCAGTTTTCAATTTAGTCATCTTACTCTTGCCTTTTCTTATAGTTTGGGGTAGCTTGATTTCAAGCTCAATTCTGGCCTTTGCCTCATCATATGTTCCAAAAATTTGTTGCTTTGGCTCTACTGGCTCATTCACCAGTGCTTCAATAATGTTCCCTAGCCTCATAAATATTAACCTCATAAGGAAGAGGTTTCACCCATGCAACTCGAGGTCTGACTGCTTGAATGTATACCTTATTACAATCAACCATAAAGCATACATCATCTTTGTAGTCTTCAACCAATTTTGGTGGAATTCGAAACCTATTATTCATCCTTCCCTTGAAATCTTCAAAATAATTATCCATGATGCTATCAAAATTTTCACCCATTTCTACTACAAACTCATTTATCTGATAAAGAATAAGAATATCTTTTCTCCATACTACAGTTCCTTTAGACGAAAAGAATTTTTGAATATAGAAAAATAAGCAAGTCAACAAAGAACCAAATTTATAGGGATTGTTCTTTGAAGTCCTTATACTATCCTTGTTCTTGTTTAATTGTTTCAATAGTATTTCTGATAGGTCAAATTCAAGCTTCTTCTTTACAATTTTGAAGGCCAAATCCACAGCCTCACAGGGTACACTATTCAGTTGACTAGAGCTATAGATTTTGTGGGCAATGACATGAGTGCCAAATATTAGTTTGACATCTGATACAGTGCTAACCTTCAAACCTCTTCCATCCCATTCAGCTAGGGTTTGCTTCTATAACTCATCCCGTCCTAGGGTTTTGGTAACCTTCAGTTTGTTGAGCATAGAGAGACCCGCGATTTTGTGAATCATCTTCTTTGTGATTAACACTCGCTACTCTAACCATAGTTTCCCATTGTGCACTCGACTCAAAATATACCTAATCCATTTGGTTTGGAAGCTTCTTGGCATATGTGAGATATGAGTCAAGCCTTTGGTTTCAAGATGCTTATGCTCGGGTTTCAAAGAGCCATCAACACTCATTTCTCCTAGGGCATTATCCATCTCTAGGTTTCCAATCTCTTGAATAGAACATTTAAAATGTGTACGAATATTGTTTATAAGGAGTAGCTTTGGTGGAATTTGAGATTGAGCACTGTTAGGGTCAAGTGATTCTGCAATGGCCAGAACAATTTTGAAGTTGGGTGCTTTCCATTTTGCACACTTTACCAGCATTTTTGAACCTCATTTTGCGTTTGTGCCACTACTGCTCCCGGATGCCATTGATGCTCGGTAAAAGATAGAAATTTTTCAAACAAATATTTTTCTAGAAAATCACTTGGAATCACTTGGAATTGCTTAAATTGCACCTGAAAATTTCTTAGCTCTAAAATCGCAATGAAGAATGAAATCAAATTCTGCTCTTTTGATGAAAATTTCATCATTAATGCTTGGTACGAAGGTAGCTGAGATGACATAGTGCTTGATAAGCTGTCATTCACTTGCTCGGTAGAAGCTTGCAACTTAGTGATTGAATAAAATTTTTAGTTACTCTTGACCTAGCTCGGTAAGGTCTTCAACCAACTTTCATTGGTAGATGCAACTCGGCAAAAGATACACTTTATTTGATCCTTGTGTATCTGGAATATTGATTTGATCATTTTGCTTTCTTTTATTTTGGAACTGCTTGAGATATTACTAGAGGATGCAGTTCCATATCCTTATTTATGAATCTAATTGGAATTGATGGAGTCACTCACTTCTTGAGTGACATTGCCATCATTTGAACTATCTTGCTTGGTAGATTTAGGAATCCACTGTTGCCTCATCTTCTTTTGAATGTTATCAGCTTTAGTTTTCTTTTCATCTTTGACTCTTCCTATGTTCATGCAGTTTTTAGCTATATGACCAAGTTTAGTGCATGCATAACATCTTACAGTAGTGTGCTTCCTCCTTAGGTGATGTCTTGCACAGTTTATACCAATATGTCCATATTCTCCATAATAATGACATCTGTACCAGGTATTGTAGTTCCATCCAAAGATTTCCTTAACAAGTTGTTCAATTGGATTGAATGATTTGGATCTACATTGGAATGCCTTGTGACCACGCTTCTTGCATTTGTGATAATTGCCTTCAAATTTTGGTTTCTCCTTGCATTCATTAGCTTTATGACCATGCTGACTGCAATTGTAGCATTTACCATTGAATTTACCTTTTCCATTGCTCCAACAATTTTTTGATGTGTGACCTAGCTTACCACAATGATTGCAAGTAGGTCTTTCATTCCTTTGGGCACCTTGTTTGGAGGTTTCACCTTCTTCCTTGTAACCAAGTCTAGCTTTACCTTTTTGTCTATGAAGATTCTGCTCACTTTGTTGATTTAATTGAGTCATGTCTGTTTGAGATTTCATCATTCTCTCATTGATTTTCTTTTTAGTGATCAAGTTATTTTCCAAACTTTCATTGATTTGTCTTTCAAATCTCAAGTTGATTTTTAAGCTTTCATTGATTTGTCTTTCAGTGATTAAATCATTCCTCAGGCTTTCATTCTTAGATCTCATATTCATAATTTCTTCATTTGCATTAGATAGTTGATCTACAAGATCTTCCTACTAAAGGGATTCATTATTTCTTGCCTCTAAGTCTTCATTTTCCTTGTCTCTCTATTCCAAAACTTCACATAGCCTAATTGATTGGATTTCTTGTTCTCTTTTAAGCTTTCTTACTTCTTCCTACAGAGAACCATTCTTTGCTAGGAGTTCCTTAATTGCCTCACTAGCTTCATCTGAACTGCTTGATGGTAAAAGGTCTTCAATCTTTTCTTCAACATACTAATGGTCATTCATTTGTCTTGCAAGTTCCTTCCTTCTCTTCAAGGATTGTGAAAGATGCTCTTTTCTTCTTTGAGTTGAGCCATGGCCATTTCTAGATCTACCTTTTCATTTTCAATAGCTTTGTCAAGTTTGAATATCTCCATTGTTCTTGATCTTTGCTCAAGCTATCAAGCTTTGTCCCGAGAACCAAATTGCTTTAATACCAATTGTTGAAAATATTCAAGATATGATAGGTTATTGATAGGGGAGGGGTGAATCAGTAACTTCAAAAATTTAAACAATTTAGTACTTTAACTAATCACCATTCATTCATCTAATCTACTGCATATACGAGAAATCAAACATCCATAACATATGTACACAATGATTTGGTAACCCAGAAACCTTCCAAATAGAAAGTAAAATTTGGGTGGGGATGATACCCACAAAACTTCGTTACTACAATATGAAGTTGGCCTGTTAAGGCTTACATTGACCACTTCTAGTGATCTACCCTATTAGGAGCACAGAGGACTACTAGGTCCACCTTGTTAGAGGATTTACAAACATACACTAAAGTATGCACTCTATTAGGAGATTTATACAAAGACTGTTGAGTCTACCTTGTTAAAATATTTACAAAACTAATTCACCTATTAGGATGAAATAGTGGATCTACTTAAAAACTTGATTTTTTGATTAGATCCTTGAAGTATAGATCACCTCTTATGACTGATGAATCTTTACTACTCCTTGTAGACCTTGCTGAATATTCTACACTTCTGCTGATTCGCTTTCATTCTTCCCAAAATATTATATGTCTCTCTTTTATAATTCATATCATATATTGTAAATGATATAATACATTACATATATACCATTCCAATAATTACAATTGCAAGGTCAGCCAAAACACAAGTGAACACAATATTACTGAGTCGGCCTAATAGTAAATAACTCGGGTTCACTGAATTGACTCGGTAACCTTCTGATACTCGGTGTCCACTACATTACTTGACATCATTATTCATTTGGTAGAAGTGAAGGCACGGTCCATACTAATTGTATATGCTACTTTAGTATGTTACAAACACTAAATTTAAACAATCAAAAAGCATTTGCATACTAATTTAACATAACTTCATGAGAGACAAAGTGAAGTTCTCAAATGAGAATATGAGCCATGGATAGGCTCTCTCAATGAGGATGATCATTTGATGTAGAGGTTTGTCTAATAGATAAGATGACTTGATTATGTATGTATACTCAAATGCTCAAATGGGCTTCAATGGAGGATTTTTTATAGATTTTGGTGAATGAATTTGATGTAAAAATGACTTCTCAAAATGGCATTATGGCTTTACTTTCTAGATTGTGTTAAAATGGCTTGGGAGAGGATTCCTTAAATAGGCAAAGGGCTTGAGGGGTCAAGGGCTAGGATGCAAGGTTTAGATTGAATGAGAGGAGAGCACATGGATTGTGCTTCTTTATAGCCAATTAGGGAGTGAAACATGTCATAGGGTCATTGGTTAGAGCAAGAGGGGTTGAGGGGTCAACAAAGGAGGCTCAAAGCTCATAAAGACCCTCATAATGGCTTGTAAGAGTCATTTATGGCTTTGTGAGCTTCATAAAGTTTTATGGTTGGGATATTTGTGAGAGAGTTGAGATATTTTGACTTGGGTTGGATTAAGAAAGTCTTAAGCTTGACTTAAGAATGTGCAAATGATTAAGGCTTGGATTAGGCTTGGGTTAAGATTAGATTAGGCTTGTTAGAGATGGACAAGTGGATGAAATTTAATGAGGGTGGGTGAAGGAGGAGATATTTGTTGGCTTTGACTTGGTTTAGCAAGTCTTAACCCATGTTTAGGGAATGTGACAAGTTTAGGAGGGGGATTAGGATTAGGGTCAAAGATAAGGATTGACATCTTCTAAAAGAGTCTAGGCTTTGGATGAGGATGAAGACTTTCTAGAAGAGTCTAGAACTTTCTAGGATGAGGATAAATAAGGTTTTTAGGAAATAAATAAAGTTTTATTTATTTCAAGGGTTTGGGTTGAGGAGATATTTATCAAAATATTTTTAATAAACATGAGGATTAATATGTAATCTTAATTAAATATTTTGAGTTGGGATTAGGGGTAAGAAATGATGGGATTAGCCTTTAATCGAAATTAAAGAAGGATTAGAAGATTTTGGAAAAGGTTGGTGGTCTTAAGGAAATTGACCAAATTTTGGGCAAAAAATAAATAAATAATTTATTTTGAGATTTTTGGTCAATTTATTAATAAAATAATTAATAAATAAGGAAATAATGTTTAAATAAGATTTAAAATTTTTTGGGAGGGATTAAATATTTTTAATTAAGATAAAGGGATTTAATGGCATAAAAATAAATAAATAAATAAATAAATTAATTAATTAATAAATGATGATGTCATCAAGGGCTTTTTCAAAAAATAAAAATACTTAATTTTCTAAAGGATTTAGGTGTCTACATTTTGCCTCTCTTTGACATAGTGTTGAGGTAACACTATTTCAAAGAAGTTTGAATATAAACGACACGAGGAAGATGTTTTAGCAACAAAGTTGCCCTAGTCTTGGATAAGAAGGAGAGACTAGACTATGAGATGCCCCCTCAAGAAGGTGACAGGGAGAGAAAATGAGGCTCGATGGTTTCTTGAAAAATACAAGAATTTGGGATAAGCAAGGAGACTCAGAGTGGCAAAGAGAAGGGGCTGAATTAGCTCAAACTCTCACTATGGGAGAATGATAAAGGGAGAATCAGAGGCACAAGAGTAAATAAGCTTAAGACTTCATGGGAGATGGAGGATGAAGGAGCGAAGCGCCATAAAAAGGAATCCAGGATAAGGGAAGGGATGATGGGATGAGATAAAGTTGAGGCAACAGGATTTCAAAGAGTCAGATTGATGGAAGATGGGTGTGAGAGATCCCTAGGACTACGATTGTGGATCTCAAAAGATGAGGTTTGGTGGATTGATTTGATGGGTTGATCCCTAAGACTAGGATTGTGGATCCCTAAAGCTAAGAGTGATGATTGATTCTGAGAGATATGGTTTCACAAGTTGGGGTAGGAGAGACAGATGCTAGATATGGATGGGGGATAATGGACATGAAGGGAATACATTGAAGCTTTTTGAGCAGGGGGATAGTTCAAAGAGAAGTACCACCATCTAGTTGAGCACTAAATTTACTATAGGGTTGTTGATTAATTGCCAAAGTTACCAAGAATGTCAAGGCTATGTCACCAACCATCTAGAGGACTAACAGACTAACTCGAAACAAAAACACAAGGATTTCCATAGCATCACACATGAAACCTAAAGGAAACAACATGGAACCGACACTGGGTAACCCACAAGCAAAAAAAGAAAACAAATGAAAGACTTGATCAATACCATACGCTCAAAGTGCCCCATTCGTAGCATACCATGATATGGAAGATCGTGGAAACCTTGAGGAGGGAACAAAAAGATTGCTTGGAAAAGATACGTCAAGACCCAGAAGGGAAGATTCCAAATCAAAAGAAAGCAAAAATCCAAAAGAGAACCATTTTCCAATGAGATGGGTAGTACGAGGTACTAACGAACCAAGATCAAATATGAGGAAAGCTATATCTTGCAAGGATCTATCGGAGAGCACCTACGCTAGTGGATTTGGATGAGTGATGCACTTGGCAAGCTGACCTGAGAAGGATAACACTTTGATGACAAGAGATCTAGCTAAAGGATGTAGTAGAATAGCTAACTAAGATTTGTGCAATGTGTGCAAGATGCTGATAAGGGATGAACTGACACAAAAGTTGGATAGATACAATGGTACTAAGCTAAAGAGGATGTACAAGCTGACAGAACAAGATATGTTACAAATGTACAAGGTTGTTCATGTTGTGGTTTTTGTGAGATGGAAATGTTTATGAAGGGTGGGATGTCTATAATAGTTGATAGGCGGATAGGTAGATGGTTTGCGAAAAGCTTAAGTGAAAATGGGGTTCTTTGTGTGCATGTGATAGGATACAAACTAGGATACAAGCTTTGGTATATAATACAAGCTGGAATATGGTTCAAGCTTTGGACAAGATTTGGATATACAAGCTATGATACAAGGGATGATACATGATTTACAAGCTAGGGTACAAGATTTACAAGCTAAGGTACAAGATTTACAAGCTGTACAGGAGGTATTTACAAGCTTCATTAGATTTTGGATATTTGGTTGGAACACCAAGAGAACAAGCAAGTGTTTTATGGGATGGTGGGTGAATGGATGAGGGATAGGATAGTGATAGATATTGGATTAGTATTAGTACACAAGGCACCTGAATTACCAGGTTTTCCCTAAGGTACCCATCCAAAGTGCTTGAATTGTTAAGTTTTCACCATTGGACGCTTATTTCTCTTTACTATTTTTTTTGTTTTGTTTGTATTTTCAAAAGCTAGGTATAACAAGGATCTTCAAGCATAAAACTTCTTGAGATGAATGATGTTAGTAGGATCATTCAAGAGTTCTCCTTCTGGTGTAGCTAGCTAATAGGCTCTAGAGACAAAGGAGGCCGTGACAACATAAGGACCAAGCCATGTAGGTTCAAACTTGCCTTTCTTTTCTCGATCAGCTTGGACTTTCATATTTTCTTTGAGGACCATGTCGCCTAGCTGAAAGTGTTGTGGAAGCACCTTCTTGTTGAAATTCCTTTTGAGAAAAATTTGATAGACTATGAGATGATCATAGGCTTGTTGTCGCTTCTCGTCTAAGAGATCGTGTTGGGCGAGCCGAGCTACTCTATATTCTTCATCTAATATTTTCCCTTGCAAAGATATGCACAAGGAGGGAAGTTCAACCTCTATGGGTAGTACTACTTTGGCACCATAGACTAAGGAGTATGGAGTTGTTCTTGTGGATGTACAAAAGGAAGTTTGATAGGCCCATAGGGCTAGATTTATTTGTAGGTGCCAATCGCGGCCAAAATCATTGACAACTTTCTTTAGAATTTTGAGGAGGGTTTTCTTAGTTGACTTTGCTTGGCCATTACCTTGTGGGAAATATGGGCTAGAAAAGCAATGATGGATGTGGAGGGAAGTGCATAATTCTTCCATGTTGAGATTATCAAAGTTACCTTCGTGGTCGGTGAAGATGGTGGATGGGATGCCAAAGTGAAAAACAATGTGATACAAGATGAACTTGGAGACCTGAACTCCTGTAGCTGAGACTAGGGGGACTACTTCCATCCATTTAGTGAAATAGTCTATAGCTATTATTATCCATTTATGTCCATCAAATGAGAGAGGTGTGATAGTTCCAACTAGATCAAGGCCCCAACAAGCGAAAGGCCAAGGTGGTGCAAAAGGCTATAGATCTTGTGCTGGAGCATGCACAAGATTTGTGTGCTACTGACATGGGAGACACTTTCTAAGAAAGTCACAGGAGTCTTCTTCAATGGTAGGCCAATAGTAGCTTTCTCTAAGGATTTGTCACGTGAGGACAATACCACTCATGTGGGCACTGCAAAGTCCAAAGTGTACTTCTTTTAACACCATTGCGGCCTCATTTTCATCTAAACATTGAGAGAGAGTATCATGATAACCTTGACGATATAGGGTATTGGTTATGATAACATAGAAAAATGATTTTTGGATGAGGTTTTGGCATTGGGTACATGTGAGGTGAGGGGAGATGATACCATCTTTAAAGTAAGCATGAATCTCATGATACCAAGGGGATTGGGGACCAACCAAGATACAAACACAGTTTGAGTCATTATTCGCATAGGCAGGTGTGAGGAGCTGCTCGACTAAAAACTCATACTGCATGACCGCTTGGAGAATTTCCAAGAGCGAGCTGATAGTAGCCATAGTGTCTGTTGCTTTGTTCTGCATTCGAGGCACTTGTGTAAACTAAAGCTTTGTAAAATATTGGGTTGGCTGATCAACTAGCTCTTTGTAGGGTAATAGCTTTAAATCTTTGGTTTGATATTCATTTAGGGCTTGCTTGATGATGAGCTCAGAATTGCCAAATATTTGTAACTCAATGATGTTCCATTCTATAGCTATCTTTAATCTTACTATGAGAGCCTTATATTTAGCTATATTGTTGGTGCTAGGGAATTGTAGCTTGAAGGCTTTTGGAATATAATCTCCTTGAGTTGTGACCAACAATATTCCTACCCCTGATCCATGAGATGTATATGAGCCATCAAAATAAAGTTTCCATGGGGGTTGTTCTTCAATTAGACAAGTATGCTCATCTAAAAATTTTGTGATCAAAGGATATATATCTACTAGAGGCACATCAACTAGGTGATCTGCTATAGCTTGCCCTTTGATTGCCTTTCTGTCCACATATTGGATGTCAAATTTGCTAAGGAGCATAACCCATTTGGCCAAACAACCTGTAAGTGTTGTTTTGGAGAGCATATACTTGAGAGGGTTGATCTTGGAGACTAGTTGGATGCTATTACTTAGCATGTAGTGGCAAAGATTTTGAGTTGAGAAAACAACTGCCAAACAAGCTTTTTCCATAGGAGTATAATTGAGTTCATAACCAACTAGGGTTCTACTGATGTAGTAGATGGCTCTTTCTCTGCCGTAGTCATCGAGCTATGCTAGAAGTGCCCCTAGAGTAGTAGGTGTTGTTGATATGTACAAGATCAAGGGGCGACCAAGAACTGGTGGAACCAAGATAGGGGGATTGATGAGATACTGCTTGAGATGATCAAAGTTGCATTGACATAAAGGATCCCACTTGAATTTTTCATCCTTCTTCAGTAAATGTACAAATGGCATACACTTATCTACAAGCTGGGAGATGAAGTGTCAAATTGATTGAAGCTTTTCCTAAAGAGTGCGAAGCTGTCATAGTGCCTAGGGAGGAGGCATGTCTAAGATAGCCTTGACCTTCTTGGGGTCGATCTCTATACCTCGTTTAGAAACTATAAAGCCTAGAAGCTTGCTAGATGTGACCCCAAAGACACATTTCTTGGGATTCAACATGAGATGATATTTGGCTAACCTATCAAAGACTTTCTTCAGGTCAGCAAGATGATCCATGAAGGTGTGAGATTTAACCAAGATATCATCCACATAATCCTCCAAAATGTTATGGATAAGATCATGGAAAATGGTTGTCATAGCTCTTTGATAGGTAGCCCCAGCATTCTTTAGGCCAAAAGGCATCATGTTGTAGAAAAAGGTTCCCCAAGGGGTAGTGAATGTTGTCTTATGTTGATCCCTTCTGCAATCTTGATTTGATTATACCCAAAAAATCCATCCATGAGGGATAGAATTTCATGTCCAGCTGTAAGGTCTACAATCATATCTATGTTGGGTAAGGGAAAATCATCTTTTGGACAAGCTTTGTTAAGATCTCTGAAATTAGTGCAGATTTTGATGTCATCGAAAGGCTTAGTGATGGGGACCATGTTGGAGATCCACTCTAAGTAGTTGATAGGTTGGATAACCTTAGTAGAAAACATTCATTCTAATTTAGCTTTGACCAGTAATGCCACCTTGGGGTGCATTTTTCTAAGCTTTTGTCTGACGAGCTTGATCTTTGGATCGACTGCAAGATGATGAACTACAAGCTTTGGATCAAGTCCTGGCATGTCTTGATATGACCATGAAAATTGGCCAATGTTCTCTCTTAAGACCTCAAATAGGAGGTCAACTTGGTCTTGTGATAGGGATGCAACAATGTGAACAAGTCTGGGGATCTCTGAAGAACCGATGTTGACTTCTATAGTATCCTCAATTAGAATAGAAGAAACCTCTAGTCAATTATCTTGAGGAGGCAATGCTAAATCCTCATGTTTTTCTTGTGACTTTGGATTTTCTTGCTAAGGGGTTCTCTTCGCTGCCTTAGCTAGTCTTGGATTCACCTTAGTTCCAGTTTTGGGTGTATCAGAACTAGGTTGGGGATTTTCTCCAAAATACCCCTTAGGATCTAGCTTATGGATATAGGCAGAATGTGGCTTTTTTTTCTTGTGAGGAGTTTTGGCTCCCATGAATCTTAGAAGTGCTTCCTCTGATGTGAACTCATCAATATGTATGACACTTGGTTGGTCAGAATCTATGAGTTGTGGATGGGCGAGTGGTAGGTCAATGAAATGGATGGATAGTTATCTGAGAATAGAGTCTCCAAGGAAGATTTGGTCTGGTATATCATCGTAGGCTCTCTTTTCAACTTCCTCAAGAATGTCTTTGATTTTGACAAGGTTGTAGTGAATGTTTGAAAAAGCGTGACCATTCTCATTGGTGCCCCCAGTTATGGGTATGCCAAAGCCAAGACCTAACTTTGATTCCCACTTGTGTGCATCAATGGGGCACTGCATGCCTCTTTATTTTGGTCCTAGACCACCACCTTGATCGTTCCATTTATCAGTGATGAGCTTATGTTCTTGGGGATACTTCTGGCTAAAGTGATCAAGGTGCGCTTGATTTCTTGGAGGTGCATCCTTATGTAACCAATTGTTGATATCTGGAGTGAGCTCATCATGAAGAGGGATTTTCGAGGATACAAAGGTTGTTGGGCACAACTATTTGTATCGAGGAGGTGGAATCTCCTTAGATTTGTGATATGTCAGTCATCCATGGGCGTGTGGATCAAGTGGGAGTGCCCCAACAACAAATGCCTCTGACATACTATACTCTCCATAGCCTTTGTTATTGATCTTCACAGTAGACAAGGTGGAGGCGAGGATGGTTTCTAGGTCATTACAAGTGTGGGATGAGCTGGCGATGGCTGTGCCAATATTAATTCTAGGGCAATGGTTTGTATATGAAGCTTCAACCGCATTATAGTAAGCAAAGGGTTCTGGATCGGCATGGATGGTTACCTCAATGCCCTAATGTAGAAATTTGATGCACTGATGGTAAGTGGATGGAACGGCTTTCATGGCATGAATCCATAGGCGACCAAGGAGGATGTTAAATGGTAGGTTTAGATCAATAACATGATAGAGTGTTTCTTGGATGACTGGCCCAACCTTGATTGGTAGCAAAATAGTTCCTTCTGTGGTTCTTTCCAAGTTGTCATAAGCTTTGATGGTGATAACCTCATTGATGATCTCTGCCTCAGTATACCTAGCTTTTTTTTATGAATTTTAGGGTGCAAATATTCAAGGCTGATCCATTATCTATCATTACTCTTTTTATGGAAAAATTGGATACCATGATGGCTATACGAAGCAAAAGGGTGTGATCTGGCTCGACCACGGGTATGTTGGTGGGTTTGAATGATAGGGCACATGAGGAGGATAGGTGTCTAATGAAATTACAAAAATCAGTAGCGTTGATATCTAAAGGGACACAAGATTCTATGAGAGTATTTTCAAGGATGTTTTTGTACACAGGACTAGTGCAGAGAAGGTCTAAAATGGAGATTTGGGCTGGCATGTTCCCGAGGTGTTCCAAGATATTGTATTGGCTTTTGGATAGAGCTGATGATATTTTTGGGGTTGATAGTGTTGATGGGATTGATGGGGTTTTGATGTTCAATCACGCTCTTCTAGTGGTGACTACACACTCATTTTTTGGGCCTTGGATATTGATAACATTGACAGAAGGGTCTTTTTCAAATATACAACCGATGAGGCTACCATAGTTTATGTAGGATTAAGTGTGGTCATTGTTCTTCCCATGCTGTTGGTTTGGCTAGCGGTTGTTGGTATTGTTGTTGTTGGTTTGGATAGGTGCTTTTCTAGGATTTTGGTTGTTGTGAGGAGGAAAAGCATTTTCATAGATCTGTAAGCTTGCATTGGGAGAGGTTTGGGCACCAATGGTGATTTCTTTCCGATCAATGAGGTCCTGCACATAATCTTTCAGTTTCATGCATCTGAGGGTGGTGTGACATTTTACCCTATGAAATTTGTAGTACTCATTGTCTTTGTACCATGCAACTTTGGATTGGCCTGGGTCAATTTTCTAGGTAGGAGGAAATTTGATGAGGTTTTCCTTAGTCAATTTCACAAAAATGAAATCCAATGGCTCACCAAGGGGTGTATAGTTTCTAAGTGTAGGTTGGAACTTAGGCTTTGGTCTTGCAGCTATATTGATGGCATTAGCTTGATTGCTAAACCCTTGAAAGTTGGGTCTTGGATTGTGGCTTTGATAGCTTTGGTGATTTTGCTATTGGTAGTTGATAGCTTGTTGATTGTTTGATTGATACGATGGGTTGGACTAATTTTGGGAAGGACCAACAATATTCACATGTCTCATATCAGTAACCCCATCTATTGCAATGTGCTTTTTTTTGTTCCAATACCTGGACTTGTCATTTGAATGTGTTTGATTTTGGTTGGCTTCCTTGTAAATCTTGACCACACCATCTTTAATGAGTCGTTGCTCAAGGATCATTCCTTTCTCTTTGATATCTTTATAGGTCTGCAAACAGTTCATGGTCATGTAGTGAGCCAAGCTATGATGGGCATTATCAATAAACATTTTCACCAAATGGCACTCTGGCAAGGTGCAAGATATGCTGGTGGTAAGGGTTTGCCATCTTTGCAGATATTCGGGAAGGCTTTCTCCACCTTTTTACTTAGTGTGGACAAGATCAACTACTGATAGTTCTGTTTTGACAAGATGGGCATATTAGGCTACAAATCCCTCAGAAAATTTAGAAAAGTTTTTAATTGTGCCATATGGGATTCTATAAAACCATTCAAGAGCTTGTCTGGCTAAGCTTTTGGGAAAGAGAGGCAAGAGGAAGACATCACCGTATGCCACTTCTTGGTAGTGCATGTAAAATTCTTTGATATGTGTGACAGGGTCTCCTTTTCCTCTAAATTTGTCAAACTTGGGTATCTCAAAGTGTTTGGGAAATGGTGTCATGGTAATGGCTCTGTCAAATGGGTAAGGACACACATTCTCAAATTTGAAGGTTTTTGGATCATTTCCCTCCTAGATGTTCTTCAAATCTGTCTTCATGGCTTCCCATTTTGAATTAATGGGTGATGGCTAGGGTGCCCCCAATGTAGGAGTGCCCTAAGGTAGGTATGTGCTAGATGGGGCAATGGAATATGGATGGCTTTGAGGTATGGGCTGGTAGGGATTGTATATGGCTTGGGCAACTGAATGGTGGATGATGGGTTGCTAAGGTGGAGGTGGCACATATTACTGGATGTGTTGTGAGGCTTGCTGTTGAAATTGGATTTGAGGTTGGGATTGAGGAACATAAGCTGGCTGTGGGATAAATGGATTGTTTTGTGGAGGTAAGGTATAAGATGGTTGTGAAGCTTGGGGAAAGGATTGGGGAGCTTGTGGAACTTGACTTTGGATTTGAGGAGTTTGACCAATATATGTGGGTTGTGCTCCCATTTGAGAAGGTATCTGCATGGCAAAAGAGGCCAAGTAATTGGTGGTTGGTGGTGGTGGATTTCCTCCTAGAAGTGGCATAGAAAAATAGTTAGTAATAGGAGGTAATGGATTAGTTGGTGGTGGAGGTGGTGGGAATTGAAAGCTTGGAAATGGAACTGATGGGGTTTGATAGCCTGGTGGCTAGATTTGAAAGATTGGTAGAGTGGTGGCAGGAGCTTGACTCACTTGAGAGCTTGGCAGAAAATTGGTAGTAGCTTGTGGGGTTTGATAGCTTTGTGGAGTGAGGGCAGTAGCTTGTGGATTTGTGGCTGATGGCACTGAGCTCTAAGGACCTAGTGAAAATGATGGAATTGTGCTCTGAGCTGAGGTAAACAAGCTGGGGGTGATGAAAGGTTGATTACTTGGCCCCATGGGTGGCATCCTAGTTGTATATTGCTGAGGTTGGCCAAAGATGCTAGCATTGATTTGGGAGATGGGTGGATTTGGAAGGTTGGGTTGGAGAGCAGCAGCAGCAATAGTGAAGGGAGTGAATGATGAGGTGTTTTCGATGAAGGGGGTTTGGGATGGAGTGTTATGGACCAATGGTGGAGTGGTGGTGGCTGGATTGGCTTGCGGAAGGGAGATTTCAACTTGAGTAGAGGCTAGTATGTTTGGGTCTATTGGATCATAAGGATTGGCTTGAGGCTCTTCTTTTGGCACATATTGAGGATAATCTAAATCATAAGAGCCTATTGGGAGTGGTAGTTTCCCAAACAATAGGTGAGATGGATCTGATAAGGGAGGAGGTCTTCCAAAGTCGAAGGCTCCTATATTGTCCCTTTGAAAGTTAGCCATGATTGTTTATTTCTTCTTGTCTATAATGGCATTCACCAATACTGCATTTCTTGGTTGGTTCATGAAAGCTTCAATGTCAGTAGGTGATGGTATAGTGTTCTCTAGGTTGAAGGATGGTTGAGTGCTCAAGGGGAGCGATGTTGTTTGATCCAAATGATAGGGTTCCATTGTTTCTTTATTCTTCTTGGCTAAGTGAGTGGTGGGTGGCATGAAAATGTTCCTAGGGATGAGATGCAACAATGTTGATGGATGCAAAGGGGGAAGACTTTTCTATGCAAATGATTTCCTAGGTTGAGGCAAAGCTATATGACAAACCTAAGGAGGATCAGGTTGGGGATTCTAACTTCAAAGATATGTTGCCAAAGCATGAAAGGTCTACTTTCCTATGTGCAAGCTTGGTGGTGATTGTGTCAACTTCAAGGATAAACTGATGATCCTTTAGGAAAAACATGAGATTGACCACTTGTGGATCCCAACCTTTGGCTCAAGGTGATGAGGATAACAAGTGACAAAGCTAGATTACCCTAGACAAAGCTTTCTCAGAGAGATAACCTTGGTGAGGCTAGTGGATTTGCAAGATGGTAGGAATGGAAAACCTTTGGTAAGGTGACAACAATTTTGAAGGCTTGGATGTGAAAATTAGGCTTTTTGGGATGCTAGCTAGGTTTGAGGGGATTGGTTTGATTCTAAGGCAAAGACCTAGATGAGATGGATGAGCTAAAATTATTTAAAGGGATAACCTAGAATGGTTGGCTTTCCTACAAAGATGACTATAAAGTGAAACTTATGCAAGATGATGTGGAAAAACAAGGGGGCCTAATCATAGAAATCATGCCTAGTTGGTAAGACATAAATAGGGTTAACTCCTAGATGCTTGCTATATCTAATAGTGCGATCTAACCAGGTGTCCTGACAGGGTTCTTCGGTCGCTTTGTCTTCTACTTTGTGGAGTTTGGCAATTCAAGGGCTTGGTGTTACTTCCTTTCTCTTGGCTGAAATTTTTTGGTATGCCTGAGAGGGCTTGAATTTGGCTTTGTGAAACTTTTGTTTGGGTTTGGGTTGTTCTAACATAAATTCTTGAATTTTTTTGGCTTTGAGAGATTGTGGTTGTTTTGCTTCAACTTGTTCAACTTCTAATATAGGCAGTGACTACGCTAAGTGTTCCCTAAGCTAGGATTGACCAAGTTTGGCAAACATTCATTCAACAAGTAAAAGATCAAGCAATAGATAGGAACAACCAGATAGAAGTTTTTGATTCTCAGAGTACGATACGTGTGCCAAAGATTGTGTATATTCTACAAATGTTTTGATCAGTCACTTCAAACACATTAACATCTTAGATGGTTGTCTACAAGGTTGATAGTTGTTTTAGCTAGGGAGTCCTCAATATACCCAAGGTACGTGAGGCCCAAATCCATAGGAGCAGTAACCCACTTCTCCTTTTTCAATTCCAAAGGGTATAAAGTTCCTTGAGGCTTAGCCCGAGAGGAGCAGTAACCCACTTCTCCTTTTTCACTTCTCAAGGGTATAAAGTTCCTTGAGGCTTAGCCCGAGTGACATAAGTTTGATCCCAAGAGAGGTGTCTTTGGATTCACCTCTTGATCTTTATACTCTGCTGGAATGCTGGAGTTGAGGTCATCCCAAGGGGTGATGAAATCCCCAAGTAGGCCTCCTAAAAGCTAAGACAAGATTTTGGATCCCAATCTTATGCACCCAAGATGGCCTCGAAAGATGACAAGGGGAGAGAAGACTTGGATGATCTTGGGCTAAAAGATAGAGTTCTTTTTCAACTGACGCTTTAAGTTTTCTGATCTAGACCTTTTGAAAACACACGTGATTTAAGATGCAAAGGTTTAATTCCAATTTGAAATGCACCAAAAAAAGAGAAGTTATTGAAGAATGAATACACCAAGAAGATTTAGGGGCAACAAAAAGTAAACTCGCGTGCCTAGAGGCCCTCCACTTCAAGTATCGATTGATTTTTTTTAAGGCATTCAAGATTGAGTATGAGTTTGTTTTAAGCCCAAAACAAAGATGTGTGTAAAGCTCAATTTCAAGCATGTGCCCAGAGGCCCTCCACGTCAAGATTTGTTCAATTTTTATGTCCAAATGAAGTGTTAGCGAGACTAATGTGCATTCAAGAAATTTTCTATCTTAGAAAAACCAATAAAAATTCGAGTAGAATTTGATTTTTTTGGAGCACTTAACACCTTCTTAGGTAGACCCATCCCCATATATGGTGCTGGTATTGAAACCAATGGTTAGATTGATGGGTGATTAAAGAGGGCGAGTCCAACAATAAATTCACTCAAAGTGTCTTTATTTGTTTTTATAACTTAGAAAGTTTCTAAAATGTAGATTCTTTTTATGCCCCAAAAGATGAAGTGTGAGATATTGTAATGATTAATTGACCTTTTGCATTCAAGATTGGATTTTTTGTTTTAATCATGTATTCATAAAAAAAAAATACAAACTTTATTTTAATCCATGGCACTCAAGAGTGATTTTAGCAACGTGCATTCAAAGACAAGTGATTAAACATTCAAGTTTTTTCCTTTGAGCATTCAAAATTGAGATTTTGTGTGTTGTTTTAAGAACTTTGAAGTGTTTTGTTTTAACCTTAGATCATTCAAGATTGTTTTGGACTCAAAAGTGAAAATGACTCTTTGGAATTTGGTTTTCATTCAAGATTTTGTGTTCTAGTTTGCATGTTTTAAGCCTAAAAAAATGATATTCCTAGATTGTTTTGATGCATGAAAAACTTAGGAAACATTCAAGATTTTGAAACAAGACATTTGTTTGGAACAAATAACAAAGCTTTTAGGACAATTTTGGCAACCATTAGGACTCTTTCTTTTCATGACATTTTTAAAAGAACTTTAAAATATTTGCAAATGAGGTTCATTTTATCCTTGATGGATGCTTTGAGTTTGATTTAGATTTTAGTCTACACTTAGTGTTGATTTTGAACCTTTTGAAATGGAAACTTGAAGTTCTTTTTAAATTTTCAAAAATGAAGTGTTCCTAACTTTGCATGAATGCATCTAAAACCTTGATGTTGCAAGGATGCAAATGATTGGATTGGTTTAGTTTCACTTGTTAAAAGATTTTTTATTTTTGTTTGCAAATTTTTAGTTTTTAATGGATTTAAGTATGATCTGGGAGTTCATTTTAAGCAATTAAAAAAAAAGTGTGTATGATTTTGCTTCCTTAAAAAAAAAAAGCCAAGATCCCTCAAGAAGAAGAAGAAGAAGTAGGTGGAATAGAAGAAGAATATAGACAAGAAGGGGAAGAAGAATTCCAAGTGCTTTGTCCACCTATAAGATTGAAAAATCTGCAAACACTATGAGATAGACTATGAGTTCCTTTGTCTTCTTCATGCTCATCTGGACCTACAAAACTAATTTATACAATCCTACCAATCACAAAAACAAGCAAAATTAGCCAAAATTAGCAAATGACATACAAAACTTGACTAAAAAAGCTAATGAAAATGACCCACCGGGCATGCCAAAATGTATATGCTACTTTAGTATGTTAGAAACACTAAATTAAAAAAAAAAAAAAGAATTTGCATACTAATTTAACATAACTTCATGAGAGACAAAGTGAAGTCCTCAAATGAGAATATGAGCCATGGATAGGCTCTCTCAATGAGGATGATCACTTGATGTAGAGGTGTGTCTAATAGCTAAGATGACTTGATTATGTATGTATGCTCAAATGCTCAAATGGGCTTCAATGGAGGATTTTTGATAGATTTTGGTGAATGGATTTGATGTCAAAATGGCTTCTCAAAATGGAATTATGGCTTTACTTTCTAGATTGTGTTAAAATGGCTTGGGAGAGGATTCCTTAAATAGGTAAAGGGCTTGAGGGATCAAGGGCTAGGATGCAAGGATGGGAGAAAGCTTATGGAAGGTTTAGATTGAATGAGAGGGGAGCACATGGATTGTGCTTCCTTATAGCCAATTAGGGAGTGACACATGTCACAGGGTCATTGGTTAGAGCAAGAGGGGTTGAGGGGTCAACAAAGGAGGCTCAAAGCTCATAAAGACCCTCATAATGGCTTGTAAGAGCAATGAATGGGCTTGTAAGAGTCATTTATGGCTTTGTGGGCTTCATAAAGTTTTATGGTTGGGATATTTGTGAGAGAGTTGAGATATTTTGACTTGGGTTGGATTAAGAAAGTCTTAAGCTTGACTTAGGAATGCGCAAATGATTAAGGCTTGGATTAGGCTTGGGTTAAGATTAGATTAGGCTTCTTAGAGATGGGCAAGTGGATGGCATTTAATGAGGGTGGGTGAAGGAGGAGATATTTGTTGGCTTTGACTTGGGTTAGCAAGTCTTAACCCATGTTCAGGGAATGTGACAAGTTTGGGGGGGGATTAGGATTAGGGTCAAAGATAAGGATTGACATCTTCTAGAAGAGTCTAGGCTTTGGATGAGGATGAAGACTTTCTAGAAGATTCTAGAACTTCCTAGGATGAGGATAAATAAGATTTTTAGGAAATAAATAAAGTTTTATTTATTTCAAGGATTTGGGTTGAGGAGATATTCATCAAAATATTTTTAATAAACATAAATATGAGGATTAATATTTAATCTTAATTAAATATTTTGAGTTGGGATTAGGGGTAGGAAATGATGGGATTAGCCTTTAATTGAAATTAAAGAAGGATTGGAAGATTTTGGAAGAGGTTAGTGGTCTTGAGGAAATTGGCCAAGTTTTGGGCAAAAAATAAATAAATTATTTATTTTGGGATTTTTGGTCAATTTATTAATTAAATAATTAATAAATAAGGAAATAATGTTTAAATAAGATTTAAACATTTTTGGGAGGGATTCCTTAATTAAATATTTTTAATTAAGATAAAGGGATTTAATGACATAAAAATAAATAAATAAAATAAATAATTAATTAATTAATAAATGATGATGTCATCAGTCACTTTTTTAGAAAATAAAAATACTTAATTTTCTATAGGATTTAGATGTCTACACTAATCACTCGACATAGTTCTAAACTCGGTAACCATAGGTGACTTGGTAGATGTAGTGTCACTTGGTAAAAATTGGATCTTTTGTTTACCTTGATTTCACTCGGTAAACACTACACTTCCATTACTCGATAAATATTACACTTCCATCACTCAGTAAATGTCACACTTCAATAAATGTTACACTTCCATCACTTGGTAAACATTACACTTTCATCACTTGGTAAACAATGTGAAGCTCAATGATCACTGGAATGCTCGGTGTGAACTGTGAAGCTCGATTAACACTGGAATGCTTGATGTGAACTGTGAAGCTCGATTAACACTAGAATGCTTGGTATACATTGTAGATGCTTAGTGTAAATTGTGAAGCTCGGTTAGCACTAGAATGCTCAGTGAGTGTGGGAAACTGAGTGCTAAGCTCGATAGCTATACTGATATAGATAAGTGTTGTCACTACTGGCAATAATAACTTAATGCCAACAATATATGTGTTTGGAATGGCACAAACACTTGTGTAAATCATTTTGGATGAGTTCTATATATGGTTGAAAGGTTGTTGAGACAACTAAGAAGCTGATTAGACATTTTTTAGTGATCATTAATCCCTATGAAGGAAGTGTAAAAAATCAAAAAAATTAAAGGATTAAGCAACAAAAGGGAGAAATCTAGACCATTGATTATGATCTAGAACCTTTTCTAGCTGGTTATTTAAGGAGGTTCTAAACCCTAAATTGGAGAGATGAAGTAGAAAGCAAAGAGTGAAGTGCATGTACAAAAGAGGCTATGTTTTAATGTTTAGAAGCAAAGACTAGGAAAAGCAACTTATTAGTGAAGGAAAAAATAGATTTGATCAGATAGGAGATCTAATCAAAATTGGAAAGAGGAGATCCGTAATGAAGATTCATTGTGCTAACTGAAGGATCAAGTAATCAAGATAAATCTATTAAAAGAGTGGTTCTAATAGGCCTATACAAATATCCTAAGAAAGTTCTTACTTATCAACAAATTTTCATCCTTTAATCAAGGCAGACTAAATAAGTCTTGTAAACTCTTAGTAAGGAAAGCCCCTTACAAGGTAGATCAACAGAAGTGATCAAACATTGCAGCCTTAACATGCATACTTTATTGTTGTAGTAGTGAAGATTTGTGGGTATCATCCCCACCCTAGTTTTACCTTCACCTTAGAGGTTTTTTGGGTAACCAAAACTTTGTGTTATGTGTTTCTATTTAATTTCATGTTTATGAATGTGGTCAATAGTTAGATCTATTTTAGTTTATATTTATATGATTCATGATGCTGATATGAGATGGGTCAAAGGGGAATGTATTCGATTTGTTCAAGAAGATAATTTTTTTTTTTATAGATCTTGACCACACCCCCCCCCCCCCCCCCCCCCCCCGCCCCCCTTTGCCTTGTAGTATCTTACTTTGATAATAGACTTCCAACAATTAGTGTTAGAGATTTGTTCTCTTAGAATAAGTCTAACCATTTGAGAGTTGAGATCTTGGAGATGTAGGCTTATAAATTGGGAAAGATCATTGAGAATCAAAAGATTGACATACATATCATACTATAGTGTCTTTAAGCAACAAGAGAGAAGTTGAAGAAATCCTTGAAGAGAAGAAAGGAATTGGCTATCCAATAGAATGACACTCAATATCAAGAAGAAAACATTGAAGGACTAATTGATAATGATAATTCTAGTGAAAGCGATGCAACAATAAAAAATTTATTAGAGAGAAACAACATACTGAATGAAGAGGTTAAATGATTAAAAAGAGAGCATGAAATCCTATCAGTAAGACTATGTGAAGTAACTAAACTAAAAAGGAAAGATGAGGAAGAAAAAATAATGGAAAAATAAGACAAGAGACAAAAGGCTACTAGGCTTGATGAAAGGACATCTGATGTGCATAAGCTCACAAACAATCAACTAGATATGATGAATCAATTATTACATGCAAATCAAGAATTAAATGTAAAGGACATGGAAATTGAAAATTTGAGGATTGAATTAAGGTTAATAAAGGAACTCATTGAGAGGATGAAAGAACATAATGAAGCTATGACATACTTTGAGGAATTTATGAGATCACCAAGAATAGCTAGTGACACCTTTGGACTAGGTTATACAAAGCACCTATCATCTACCAAAGAAGGAGAATCATCAAAGAGTGGAGAATAGAGGAATGCAAATCCAAAGCACAAAAAACCTACATCTCATCATTGTGGGAAATTAGGAGATACAAAAAATATTTGTAGAAGCAAGACTCATAAGAGAAATCCTAAACCAAAATTCAATAGATACAATTTGAATTGCAAGAAGCAAGGACACCAATCACATGAATATAGTTCAAAGAATAGAAATACATAAGTTGTTCCTAGATTTTGAGGATATTTCTACAAATATCAAAAGTATGGACATAGAGCTCAAGAATGCAGATCCAAGACAAAACCTAATTGAACAATCAAAAGGTGAGAGAAGACATTTAAACAAGGTAGCTTCCATAGTTATGATTATAAAACAAGGCACAATTGTCATTATTGTGGTGAATATGGTCATATTGTAGAAAATTGCATTAGGACACACTTTAGAGGAAAATCCAAGAGTTGGATGGATGGAAATTTGGTTTGTCATAGTTGTTACAATATTGGACATGTAATCCAAAGATGTAGAACTAGAGCACTAACACCTAGAAATGAACAAAGAAAAGGTGAAAACATTGTTGAGATGACAAAAAACTAGTTGAATAAAACCTAGAGAAAGAATGAAGAAGTGAAAAGTAGTAGAACTAGTGAAGCTAAGGTCACCCAATCCAATGGATTAGGTGATCACACTACTTCTAACTAAGAAAAGAGGGTGTGTAAAGAACTATACATTTGATTGCTACATTATATACTAGTTCCTAACATAAGATGTGTTAAAATTCCATATCTACATAAATCAAGATGCACTAGGATGGATATGAGGTAAGAACTAAGCAAAGAGTTCATATACATAATTAGTGTTGAGTATTAGTATTAGTGTCTATAATGACTTAGTGAACCAAGATCCCATATAGATCAAGGTGACATGTTGACCAAGCCAAGTATGAAAATAGTAATAGTGATCAAGTTGTGGTCTTGATTGAGTGATGGAAGGAAGGTATTGTATTAATGAAGTTCTTATGTTAAGGCCAAGTCAGCTGTAATGCACCCACATTGTATGAAGCATTTATTAATGACCTAATTCAACTATTTGAAACTATATAGCACATTTTGTTGATCATTTTTACTCAACTAGACATCAGAGAACCTAAAGAGTGATTCAAAGGTAATTGATAGAGTGATTTGTGTGAAAATATGTGAGATTTAACAATGTGTTGTTGGCATGAGAAAAAGCAAGTAAGGTTGAAAAGTTCTTGGAATTGAGTTTATTACTTTGTGATTTAATTCAAAGTTTACAAAACTTAGTTTACAATGGCATCATCTACATCCAGAAGTAGAAAGGAAGCTTTATAGGAAACCAATACACACATTGTGAGGAATAATACATGCCCTCCACCAAAATTTAGGGCATATCGAGAAGTAGCAATTATAGGAGACAACTCTAGTGTATTATCATCCATTCCTCCTTCAGTCATCATGGTGCATGATGTAAAATCATGCTATATGTGTAATATTGGAGAAATTGGTGATTATTAACTAAGGAATTCTTATGAAAAGCTATGTGAGAATGAAGTTTTGAAATAAGAGAGTAGAGTAGTTGTAGAGAAAGGGATTACCCATGCCCTAGATTTTCCCAAGGTATTTAAGGTTGAATGGACTAAAACCATTTTGAAAAGGGTACATGACATGTAGATGTGGTTGGATATGGACTAGTCAAGATAACAAAGGTAATTGTTCATTAAGTGATTTGGTACCCTATCCTAGATCATGTAAAGACTATGTAATGCCCAGCCAAGAATGTGATAGAGGAATAAAGAAAGGTTAAATGGAATGGCCAAGGAATATCAATTGATTACATTGAGGATCCTTTTATCAAGCTTACAATCTAAGTGATTGCACACAAATTCTATTAGTCAAGTTGATTGAACAATGTATCATGTGTAGCAGTAGATTTGGGCTACAAAATTATGAAGAAAGATCATAGCTATGACTTGGATGAGCTACAATTGATCCAATTAGTAGAAATTATTGGAGTCATTAGGAAGTAAAATAACACTTCATGTATGTTTGGCTCACTACTATTGTGCATATTTTATTATGTACAAAACTCGTTTCCTACCATAGAGAAACTATGTGGGATAAATTTAGACCTATAACTAAGTAGATAAATGGTTACATTGAGCAACTGGGAGAAAAGTTTGAAACCATTTTGGATGGATATTTTGATGAATTCAAAGGAAAAATAAAGAATAAAATGAGAAAACCCAAATTAGATGTTGATCATTACTATGATCACATTTTCTTCATGGTGGATACTGACTACACCTTTTCCCAAGATATTACACCAATGGTTGCATGGTTGAGGCCTATGCAATATGAAGTGAATGTTGATGAGATATATATAGAAATTAGTGCATTATTGGATGAAGAAATTGATAAGAATGCCAAATTTTTGGCACATATGAGATTTCCAAGATCAAGATGCTTATGAAAAAAAAGTGCCCAAGATGGACAAGAAAATAAAGAAGATGATAGCAGATCTTGAAGGTAAACTTGGAGAGGCACCCCTACAAATCAATAACGGAAAAGGGGAAGATGAAGAATATGAATCAAAAGGAAAGAAATTAGTGGTTTTCGAGCCTCAAGAACCAGAAAAAAGAAAATAGTAATTGTAGAACCTAAGGTCAAGAGGAATCTAAAGAAAGGGGTTAAACCTCCCTCCTCTACACCTTTTAGGAGAGTAACTAGGAAAGGATCTAAGACATCATCACCTACAATTGTCAAACCAAATAAAGGGATAGTAAAGATTACAAAGCCAATTAAGGGAAAGTCCCCATCAAAGAGGAAACTAGTAGCTAAAGGGACTAAGAAAGGTCAAAAGAAGAAACTGAGGAGAAAAATGATAGTAATGCCTAATAATGAAGATGATGAAGGAGAAAGAAACAAATCTAATGACCTGAGAAAATTTAATATTATTCCTAGGAAACCTCCTCAAGACATTCAAAAGGTATGTGATACTATTAGGAATTGAGAAGGAATTTGATGTTTTAGACATGTAAAATATGATTCTTTAGAGAAAATTGACAAAGAGAAGGTTGAGAAAGTAGTTTTAGACATGATGATAAAGTTTAAGTATACAAATATAGGGTTGGGTAAGGAAATACCAAAAAAATTGTATAATAAAATGGATAAAAAGTGGAAATGGGAATTATCTATTGAAAGACAAATAAGAGAAACCACATTAGCTCAAAAAATGCCAGATTTAGTGAAGACACATATTTCTATAGCCCTAAGGGATTATGCCAAGAAGTTTGTTCCCAAGATGAGGGATTATGAAATCTTGAAAAATATAATTGAAGATGTAGTACAAGAAAGAAAATTTGTTTGGAAGAAACCATTTGGGTTGTTAACTTCAGCAATAGAAGAAGAAAAGGAGGCATAAGAAGTTTAATTAGATAATAAGGAAGATATAAATGAGTTAGAAAATTTGGAGGAATAAATAAGGAGAAAGGTAGAGGATAGTGAACAACAAGATGTTGTCACCATTGAAGACACACCTGAGGATACATAATTGAATATCAATACCTTGACTGAGGAAAATCTTTAAAATGAAACATTCATCAAGGAAACCTCATATACACCTCTATCATGCATTGATCTAATTTTGATATAAGTACATGATTATCCTAGGATAGAAAATGCTCCAAATGTTGACTTAGTGTGTGATAGTTCTACAATTTCTACAGTCAAAATTGAAGATAAGAGCATACAAGGTGTAAGTGTTGAGGAACATGGCAAGGCTATAATTACACTACATCTGCCACCCTAGGACAACCTTGTCAATGAAAAAGAAGAAGGAGATGAGAAAGAGAAAGTAGATAAGTCTGTAATTGATGCCTCAAGACCTCACATTAAGGGGGAAAAGGAGGGTTTACATTCAGAGACTAAGGAGCACCAAGAGCATAAAGAAAAAGAGGCACCAAGTGCAGAAACTGCTACACATACTAAAATGAAGATAATTTTTACAACCAAACAAGTGATTTCCCACTCATTAGGAGTCTACTTAATTTTGTATTGACTCTAGTAAAGGATAGGGTAAGCCAAAACTAAGCATGGACATTTCATCGTTACAACTCACTATGCTAAGAAATAACATGCTAAGGAAGAAATAGTTAAGAAGAAGGCCATATCTCCTATCAAGCTTGTAAAATTAGATGAGGTCATTGGGATACTTTATTATGACCCTAAGAACATAACATTTGATCAAATGAATATTTTGCAAGAGTTATTGAAGAGGAAGACTGAGCAAGAGGATTTGAGGAGAGAGCACTAGCAAAAAGAGGCACTCCATGAAATAAACTATAATTTTGATGATGCATTTAAAATTCAAGATATTAATGAAATGACACCTATCATAGATCAGTTAGTACACATTGTTGGGAAGGTTAAAAATAATGATCTTGAGGCTAATGAAAAATTAATGAGGTGGTTTGAAAAGAAATTTGAGACCAAATTTTTGGAGAAAGTTTTAATAGAGATTTCTATGAAGCAAGTTGAACTTTCTACCCTTGTAAATAATTTAGAGGAAGTTATACAAAATGTTTATTCTTTGTATAAGAATATTTGTGATAAATATTTCTTTACTAAGGACAATCAATAATGTATTGACAATCTTTAGTCATATTTAAAGTCAATAGGATATTCTTTGAGCATGGACGCAAGTTCAAGCTCCATTCATTTTAATAGATTTAATTTAGCTCAATGGAGACTATTCGAGTTAATGGATAAAGGTAGAAACATAAGGGAGAAATTGATTTTTGATTTAATCCATGCTGATACCTTATTTGGAGGTCATGTAACAAGAACTAAAAACTTCAAAGGACTTAGTATAGAGAGATCCACATATCTCAAGTGCAAATAGTTTGGTTGATCTAGCTACTCAACTAGAAATCAAAATACAAGTTTTGGAATTTGTTAGATCCAGTTGTGACAATGCACTAGCCATGATTCTATAGATTCATAAATCAGTTTTGGATAAATATAATTTGACTCCAACACCTGCACAACAATGAGTGACAAAAACAAGGGAGAAAACAAATGACATATAAACAAGGGTGAAATAAAAATAGATGAATGTCACACAAGGAAATCAGTCGATGATCAAAGAATTAGGAAGATATGGCATAACATAATGTATTACTCATTTTTGAAGACATGTATGTATGATGTATATAGTGAAGTTTTTATGAAAAATGAGTCACAATATAAGAGGGAGTCCTATTTTGTAATTTTGGATGCAATGACTAGTCATGATTAAGTGTTTTTGCCACTAATGTCAAAGGGGGAGATTATTGATCTCTAAGTCATGTTGACTATTAGTGCCAAAGACTTAGTCATTTTCTAGGAAGTGTTGGTCGATCATCACTACGATTGATCTACCCAATGAAGGTTGAATGATGTATTTGGACTTGTTCACATTTCAGTTTGAGCCAAGAAAGTCTTTTGTTAATGAGCACCCTAGTGTTCACTAAGTAATAATTTATGCCAAGTAAGTTAGAAGTCAATGAACACCAAGCTAAATAGATTTAGTTCATGCCAAATTACATGGTTAGTGCTAAGCATTCAAAACCCAAGTGATAACATGAGTATTAGTCATGACCAACCATCAAAGTATTCAAGTGCCAAGTATACCAATTCTAGTATATGCGTTTAGGATAGTACAAACATTTATGTAAACCATTTTTGGCTGACTTCTATACACATTTTAATGATTGTTGAGATAGCTAAGGAGTTAATTACACATATTTTCAGATACATTAATCACTATGAAGGCAGTGCGAACAATCAAAAAATGAAAGGATTAAGGTGGCAAAAGGGAGAAATCTAGATCGTTGATTATTATCTAGAACCTTCTCCAATTGGTTATTTAAGGAGGGTATAAACCTTAAATCAGAGAGATGAAGTAGAGTGCAAAGAGAGAAGTGAATGTGTGAAAGAGGCTATGTTTGAATGTCTAGAAGTAAAGACCTAAAAAAGAAACTTAGCAATGAAGGATATAATAAAGTTTATCAGATAGAATATTAGATCAAAATTGGAAAGAGGAGATCCATAACCAAACATCATAGTGCTAATCAAAGGATCAAGTACTGATACATTCTAGCAAGTGAATCAGGGTAAATCTATTAAAAGAGTGGTCCTAACAAGCCTATAAAAACATCCTAACAAAGTGCTTACTGTGTTGTAAATTTAAATCCTTTAATCAAGGTAGACTGAATAAGTCTTGTAAGCTCTTAGCAGGGAAGACCCCTCATAGGGTAGATCACTAGAAGTGATCAAATATTGTAGCCTTAACATGCATACTTTATTGCTATAGTAGTGAATATTTGTGGCTATCATCCCCACCCCAGTTTTACCTTCACCTTGGAGGGTTTCTGGGTAACCAAATCTTTGTGTTATGTGTTTACATTTAGTTTCATGTTTATGGATGTGGTGAATAGTTATATCTATTTCATTTTATGGTTATATGATTCATGATGCTAATATGAGATGGGTTAAAGGGGAATGCATTTGATTTATTCAAGAAGATAATTTTTTTATAGATATTGATTCAACCCCCACCTCGCCTTCCCTCGGTATCTTAGTTTTCTAATAGAATTCCAACAATACTTGTTGGATTATTATCTTTATTCAAAGCTAAATTTTTAATTTTTGAGTTATTAATAGGATCTCGATTCGGTTGAATTTTCTCTATAAATTTTTTTTCTTTATCTAATTCTAAGATTCTCTCTATTAGCCATTTTTTTCTTTACTAGCTTCTTCACTAATCTTATTTTCAAATTGAGAGTTGTCTAATAGAAACTCATTAAGCTGTTTAAGATCTACTGATTCTAGTTGAGATTTTTCTAATTTAATTTTTTTTCTAAAGGTTGGTTAAAATTAGGAGGATTTGGCTAGAATTTAGTCAATCATAGCACTTTATTTGATTCTTTGTTTAGGGAGTGAAATTGATTTTTAGTTAATTCATTCATTTCATGGTTGTTGACAATATCTGATTTTTAATATTTTATTAAAGAACATACTATATCATGGTTACAACTTTTTTAATATATTCAAAGTTACTTATACTAATTGCCACTCTATCCAATACTTCTGGAGAATTATTTTTCAAAATTAAATTGTTTGATCTTTTTTTCTTAATTTTAATTTTCCTAGTTTGATGCCTTTCTTACGTCTGTTAAGTTTATTCTTTTCATTTTGATTATTCATATTTGAGGAAATGTTTATATTTTTAGATATTTTATGTTAATTGATGTCATCCTCTTGGTTTTTGAATGCTATGTTTTTTAATTCCTGACTCTACATTATTTAAGATTGGATAGGAATTTTGAGGTATGAATGAACCTTTATTGTCTTTGATTATATAGGGATTATGGTCTATTTCCCATATAATGAGTTGGTCACTAATATCATTATAAATTAGTGAGATTTATTACATGAGTTTACTATGTAATTTTAAATTTTCTTTAATGTCTTTTTATTAAAATGTCTTGTTTCTTACATAGATCACATTGCTCTAAGTTCTTAATTTTTTCTTTATATGAAGAGATATCTAAATGTTGTGTGTTATTATCCTTATAGCCATTTTGAAAAACATTTTTTTATGTTTGCAAATTCTTTTTAAGATTACTTATGGGGTTTACTATTTCTATACTTATATTGAAAGTGAATTTTGATTGAGCAAATTCCTATGTTTCTACTATTTCACCTTCTTCTATCTCTGAGTTGGGATTATGAATTTTACTTTGAAGAATTAATTATTTTTTATGTGGAATTTCTAAATGAAGGGAAACATTTTCTTTGGGAGAGTTGAGAAAGCTACTAGATTTTTTATGTTGGTTGGGTTTACTTACATTCAATATAGAGGATTAATTGATTATTATATAAAAATTGAAATCATTGGTTCTAGAGTTAGGATAAAAGACACAATATTTTGTACTAGATTTAAATAAAACTCTAGTTGTAATAAGCATATAGATCTATTTGTAATGATTTTAATAGGTTTAAGTTGTTGAATTTCATAACTTAAATTTACTAAAATCTTAATCTTATTGGCGGAGGAATAATTAGAGTCTATGCCTAGGAATTCACCTATTGAATTACCCACTTTTTTAAAGATTTGAATATGGATTAATTCTACAAGGATATTGTTAAAAATGATCTAGGTTGGTTTAGTTAACTTGCTTAATATAGTATTATCAATGTTTGGTGCCCAATTATGAAAAATTATAGTGTATCCATTTAAGAAATGTATTGGTTTTTGTAATAGTTCCTCTTTAATCTTTTCATTATAACATTGAATAAAGATTATACTACTGGAGAGAGATATCATACTTAACTAGTCCATGCATCCTACTATTATCCATTTTTCCAGAGTTGATTTTGTTGGGAATGGATTGTTCCATATTGCTTATACTCCATGGTTTTTACAATCGAACCATTGGGCTTCTAAATATTGGTTGCTTATTATGGCCATATTTTCTACTTTAACAAGGAGATATGTACTACCTTTATGTTCATCTAGATTGTTTGAATTGATTGTGGTAATAATGTTGATAGATGTCCTTTCTTCCTTATGCTTTTCTATTGATTCTGTTACTTTATTTTTGAGATTTTTTGCTAGAGGAAAATAATTATTATCAGCCAGGGTTTCAAATAAATTATTTGAAAACTTTATAGAAACCATCTTAAAGATATATCAAACTATACATATATATTCCTTAGATTTAAACAAAATTATTGGTTGGGAATCTTTCTAAAAAATAGATATATTCAAGACAATAAACTAAGTATATTATGATTTCATGTTTTAGAAGATCATAAACATGTGAAAATAATTAGTGTATGCTTATTATTATTTAAAAAATATATTATTTAATTTTTGAATTTATAAAAAATAATTAATTATTAATTATTAACTTCATAAATTTAAAAACAAAACAAAAAATTTGAAAAATATATTGTTGAAGTTGATGAAAGATTAACCCCAAAGCTCCCAAGAATCACCTGCATACAAACACCTATTGCAGAAAGAGAGAAGCAAACATTTGGAGGATGGAATTCCGAGATCCATAGATGAGACATTCTTGATGAGAAAAAAAGTGAAATTGCTATTATCAAAAGTGAATGAATCAGTATATGATAAAGAGGGATTAGTCCTTATAAAAGAGATCAGAAACCCTAAAATGGAAAACTTAAGTTGCATAATAATATTCAATAAAAGAATTAATTATTATATGTCTAAAGTTTAGCTTAAGTAAAATAGACTTAATTAGAAAATATCTAATTACTCTAACACCCCCTCTTAAGATGAACTTAGAGAGTAGCTAAAAATTTAAAAACAACTACTAAAAGTAGATTTGGGTCTTGACTACAAAACTTAATGAGGTACTAGCAAAGCACAACCAAGTCTCTAAAAAAGAGGAGAAATAGAGAAAACCGCATGGAAAAAACCTTACTCCAAGAAGAGATAGAAAGAATGTTGAAAGACTAGTGAAGGAGTGAATAAGCCTCAAAACTAGAAAATGTCCTAGAAGATAGGAACAAAAGATGATCATGTAGAAAACCACTAAAGCATGTAGAACCTACAAATATTTGTCAAAAGTAACCACTGATTTGAAGAACCTCCACTAAAATAGAACTTGACCAGGTAGAGAATACTATAATCTACATGAGTTCTCTCAGAAGACACTACTCAAATTAGGAGGCAAATAAGGAAAATAATTGAACTAGAAGATACAGATGACATGAAACATGAAAGCTTGAAGAGCTAATCAATCAAACATGGAAGGTTGCATCTAAAGTAGGAAAAAAAAGAAGAGTGCCTAAATGGTAAATGATCCATCTCACCAAAATGCATAAGTACCCAACTACTACATCCACCTAGTACATAGGAACAAATATTGAATACATAGCTCACTCCATCAAACTAAGGAAGTATAAGAACCAACGGAAGAACCCCCCTAATAAAGATAGGGGTGAGGTGATAGAAAATTGGAAAAGTGTGTCAAAAGAACTACATGTCAAGGAACCATTATTGAGATGCACAAAATAATACATTTGTGTGTATTGAGGTGATCAATCTCAGACACATCATGAGGCTAATGTCACAGAAGGGAAACTTATTGGACAAAGGAAGATAGAAAACAAAGGCAAAACATTAACCTCCCATGGAATTTTAATTAAAGTAGTGCATGCACAATAAGGTACAAGATATGGTGAATCCTAAGAATACAATAATTTGTATGAGTATCAAATGACACCACTTGAATCATAATGCAAAATAAGGAAAAAACAAATGAAACAAAATAATAGATGCAATATGACACTTCATCTTAGTGAATTTGCAAACATGCATACAAATTATATCTATAAAGATTAGAAGAGACATAAGGTTGATACAATAGATAGTACAATCCATGATGAATCATTTGAAGCAATGATATCGATCCTTAGACCTAAAATAACCAAGATAATTACTAGAGCATAAAAAATGAAAATATTTGAATATAATATTCTAGGAGTAAAATATGGGAAAATAACAAACATCACTAGAAATATCTCAAAAACACCTTTATAGTGATATAAAAAATTCCCAAATCAGAGATTGGATGATCAAGATATGTCTCCTAAAGTGCAAAAAAGAACTCCTAACTTCGATAGTAGAAAATGCCATAAAAAAGCATCAAAACTGAAAATAACCTAGACCAATATAACTGGCTCTAAAGTAGCTTTTTGACAATATCTCATTTCCAAAAGTAGAGTTTGAATGAGAAAGATATGGAAAATAACCATAAATAGGTCCAAACTAAGCCGAAAGGGCTTGTAGGGTATCTTGATTCAATGATGATGTCAGTAAGTGATGAGCCCAAGTATGATGGTCAAATGGCCATTGAGGCAAAAAAAATGCTTGGAAAATGATCTAGTAGCCAGAAAAAAAATAATCCATTTTTTTTGAAAAATTAGTAATGGTAGAAAAAAAAATCATTGTTTCCAGAGAAAGAAAGCCATAAAATGGGCCGATGTCAGAAAAAATTCTGGTGGCTATTAATCATCATGTGCTAAAAATCATGTGTGGAATAAAATATCTCCATAAAGACTTTAAAAAAATCTTCAAATGGGCAAAAAAGAATTTCTTGGCTATCCCATAAATGGAAAATACAAAAAACCACCATTAAGTGATGCAAAAACATCCAGTGGAAAAAAATCACCAATCACTGATGCATGCGGAAACCATAGGGGAAATGGTGAAACTACCCATCAAATAGAAAATCCATGATGGGAAAAGGCCAAAAAATAGAAAATCACTAATATAGCCAAAATGTCGCTAAAATCAAGTCTTCAAAGGGCCAAAATGCCATTTGGAAATAGATCCAATATAAGGAAAAGACCTTTGGAAGTCGGTGTGGTGATGCATGGTATGCGGTCCACCAATAAAACATTCACCACAAAATCCAAAAATAACATGCACATTAAGCGAATCAAAATGTGATTAGAGTTTTTTACGTGGCATATGGTCCATCAAAGAGGGTGCAATCAAATGAAAGACCACTATCCAAATCAAAATGTGAGCCCAAAAAAGGTGCATTGACTGAGCATTAAATATGGGTCTAAACATGGGAATCTACACTTTGAAGCCCCAAATTTATGAATGTCACCAAGAACTAATAGAGAACTAGAGGCTTCAATAACTATAGGCTTCAATCTTAAATGGTGTACTGCCCCAAAATAAATGCATAGGGATGTTGGCATTAAATATGAATGCACTTCCCCCAAAAAAAATTTTGTATATGCATGGAAAATGTCAAGCCAATAAAAGTAGAAGGCTGATGTTAGAGTGCACTCCAAAATTACCTTGAAGGGTTTGCCAAAAATAAGGGTGGGCATGGGCTGAGCAGGTGGTCTATCTCTCTCTAAGTGTAGGTATGGGCACTTTCAAAGGGTCATAAATTGGACAAAGGTCTCCAAGAAGCACACCACCCCATACAAATCCTAAATGCTTCCCCCAATAACATGCATCACATGTTGGGGCTAGGTGTAGGGCATCGATGCAAAGAGATGTCACGAGCTAAAAAAGGGCATGGGGTCCAAGAAATGTGGGTTGAGAAAGATACTTTAGAAAAAATCTACCAATAATACTGCTCCTAAAAAACTTTCATATGCTTTGGAAAAAATAAGCCAAAATGTTTTTTCATAAAATAATATCAGACCCTAGATTTTACTTTAAAAATAATAATCACTATCTTGATTTGTGTGCCCAGGTCTAATGACCTAGGTGCAAAATCATTTTGTCCCAAATTTTAACAACATCCAAACTAGACATAATTTATATGGAAATGGAATTTTTTTAGCACTTTGAGCTCAACAATTATGTCTGTTTGGTCTCAAAGTTCTCTAAAAAATAGGTCCTCCCCAGATCTAATACAAAATCCTATAAAGCCATTGATTTGAAATGTCAAATCTTTCACAAATAGAACATGAAAATGAAGATTTGGATCTTTGATACCATGTTGAAGTTGATGAAAGATCAACCCCACATCTTTTGAGAATCACCTGCATGTGAATACCTACCACAGAAAGAGAGAAGCAAAAGCAATGGAGGCTAGAATTTCTAGATCCATAGATAAGTCATTCTTGATGAGCAAAATGAGAAATTGCTATTGTCGAAAGTGAATGAATTGGTAAATCACAAAGAGGGATCAATCCTTATAAAGGAAATCAAAAACCCTAAAAGGAAAAACCTAGGTTGCATAATAATAATAATTAAAAAAAAATTAATTATTATATACCTATAGTTTAGCTTAAGGAAAATAGAGTTAATTTGAAAATATCTAATTACTCTAACATATATTATTTATTAATTTCAAAAATTAAATAAATATTATTCATTTATTTGTAAAGTGGGTGTTAGTATTGATATTTTCTTAGGTCTAGTTAAACTATTAGTTGCATATAAGTGATTATGTATTTATTAATGCAAGTGGGAGGTTAATAAATAAATATTTGTGATTTTTTTATATTCTAAGTGAAGTTATGGTGGAGTTCACAATGTAATCATCTAGTAATGAATACTTATTATTATGAGAGAAATTATAAAAAAATTAATTAAAATTATAATATCAAGTTTGAGTTATTTGTAGTTGGATTATGAACTAAAGAAAAATAAATATTAGTATTGGGCTTTAATTGAAGTCAAATTAATATTTTAAAAATAAAGTTGATATTTAATACTTAATCTAACAATATTAGTCATTTTTTATTTAAGATTCTTTAAATTAATAACATGATAATATTGCATGATATTTTATATGCACAAAGAGATTTGAAATTTAATTACTTATTCATTTGAATAAGCATATTAGTGTAAAAATTTATATAAACATGTATATTCTTACTTTATTGCTAAATACATCCTTATGGCTCAATCTAAACATAATGAAAGATGTAATTAAATTGTATGGCTAAAACCTATATATTTCTTATGTTTCATTTTAAGTCTCGTGATATTTATTTCATGATGGTTCTATGTGAGTGGTATAGATGGCCAAACTAGGATGTGCATGAGAGGTATTTTTTAATATTTCTTTTATGATGATGATTTGACTAGATGTCACTATGTATTTTATTAATTAAATTGAGATTTGTGTTTATGGCTTTTATCTTTAATGAGCATTTATGTTGACTTGGGTTTTGAGAAGCAACTATTATTTTCGGGTTTCCTGTTATGCAAATGAATTTCATCATTATGGATTTTTTGGTATGGGATACAATTATAGTTTGTGAGCTTTAGGAAGGTTGTCTAGGTGCATTTCTATAGGAGTGACTTGCAATGGGGGTTGGGGCCCAAAGTGACTGCTAGGATAACTCATTGTAATTTTTGTAATAAAAGATAACATAGTAATTACAATATTTAGACACACATTAAAAAGATAAGTTAGAATACTTCCTTTCCCATGCCTTGAGTGCTTGTATAGGCTAAGGATGAGAATGAGATGATACCTAGTGAGAGGTATGGCTAGTTTCCCTCATCTTTATGAGAGAGTATTCTAGTTCCACACATTTCACCTTGAGAGTCTGGGGTCTAGTGAGAGACTAGTCCAAAGTAACTCAAGTAGTTTGATGATGTGATGATACTCCCTATTATGTAGCATGAGTCTCCTTAATGATTTTTTATATTTTCCTCTGATGGTGTACTTGTTGGATGTCTTTATTGTGAGTTGATACTCATTGGTGGATCTTAATTATTATGAGTTCTGGATGTTTATTAATGATACCTATTTATTTTTTGGTTATTAAATTTTTAATATTGCCATTTTATTTGGAAGTGTTTTCCTTTTAGTTTTGTATTTCTTTGATTTCAATACTTGATTTATATTTGGTATCTTTTGTTGATTTTGGTATGTAGTTTTGGAATTGGTTAAGTGTCTATTCGACTTTGGTTATCTTTCTTTATCAATAGTTTGTGTACCTTTGAGGTAGATTTGGCTATTAGGATTCCTTTTATAGAATTGATTTTATGATTTGATATCCATATGTGGACCGTGCACTATCTCCCGTGCATGGTAGGAGTGGGAGCCTGAATAGGTGACCATGCAGTTAGGAGGTAGTGACTTCTTACCATTTGGGTCCCCCACAGATTGGCACCAAAGTTGTATGTTGTACCTTTATCATTATTGATAATATCTGAGAGACTTCTATTAAGTTGATGCATATATATATATATATATATATATATATATATATATATATATATATATATATATATATATATATATATATATATATATATATATATATATATATATATATATATATATATATATATATATATATATATATATATATATATATATATATATATATCATTTATCTTGTATTTTGAGATCCTATGGGATGTAGTATTGTATTTATTATTGCATACCCTATGATATATGTAGTGGATGTTGTTATCTAAATATTATTTATCATATTAGTTGCACTTATGTATTTTTTTATGAGATTATATATTTGATATTCATTTATGATTGTGGACATTGTGCTTAAGATTCAAATTAATTAATAAAACTTTCTGAAATGTGAGTCGACATGAAGGAATCCTTGAGGAATGGAAATTATATTTGTAATTGCTTATGTGTATGTGTATACTACTTCTAAATTATTATCTTATGTTGTAAAAATTTAAAAAAAAATGTTCAGTTAGACATTGTAACTAATTTCTCTTAGGTTCCATAGTAGGGTGTTACATCTAGTATCAGAGCCCAAGTCTCTGCACTAGGGACTCTAGGCATATTATGTGCCACTAGAATATAAGTAGGAAACATTTCAATGAGATTAAATAAAAAAACACATCATTAAAAAACTTAGATAACACAATTTGGACAAAAAAATTGGGAAACAATAGAACTTTTAAAATAAATAAAACTTGCATTCATAACACTCGATTTTGCAAACTCTTATTTTATGATTGTACAACTTATCCTTTTTATCTTAGAGCTTATGTGGAGTTCTTCTTTATTAATTTAGAATGATAAATCTTGTTTCTTATGCACTTGGTTATGTAATATTGATTTCTAGTTTATGCTTAGGCTCATGCATATTGATTAGATTTTATTGTGTATTGCATACTATTATTGTGTGGGTGTTAATAAAATATGAAAATATGTGGTTAATTGTGAAAGTAGAAGTTGATTATTTTTATTTTATTTTTATTTCAAATGCATCATACAAAATTTAAATACTTCATTACTTATTATGAGTCATGTTTTTATAGTGTTGGGTGTGTGTCTTATCCTAGTAGGTTAATTGGGTCAAGGACTTAAGTCCCCAATCGAATTATTTATAATTTTCATAAGAGAACCATTTGACATATGATATACTAGTAGCATTTTATAAAATGGAGTTAGAAACATTATTTTAAATTCATGCATCAAAAAACTCAAGCATTATAATAAATACATGGACTGATTCCTATTAAGTAGGGCTAATATTTGCATTAAATAACATGAAAGATAATTTTAATAATCATTAATGATCTATCTATTCATTTAGTTTAAGTGAATTCTCTAATTTACCCAATATACTAGACCCCTGAGTTTCATGAAGTAGTTACTCCCTAGAGTGTGCCTACCACTAGTCACCTTGTTATGTGAAATATATTTTTATGAAATCTTATTTTTGATTATTGCTTATTTGTTTGTGTTGTGTGTGGGTCAACATTGAATTTTGAACTTTCTTATGCCTATATTAGTCACCTTACTCTCTTTTCTCTATCTATTTTGTAACACTAGTCACCCTTGATTTACTGTTGAAAATCATCACGTGATGTTTTTTTATTTATTGTTGAACTTGAAATTCACCCACCTAGGTTTTTTCTTTGAATTCTATGGTAACTATCCCAATGTTTGGTATTCTTGGCCCTATTATGTGACAAAAACTATTTCTATTATGTCCATTAATTAGAACCTTTGATAGTACATGTAAGGAAGGATATTGTGAGATTGCATTATGATTGCATGTAGAAAGAAAAAACATTGGAATCACATAGGTCACATTAGTGCCACATTAATTATGATTAGGTGAATGTTGCATTAACTAGGAATGCATGGGATTCTCAACTTATTATTCAAATGTAATATCAAATTTTTGATGTCTTTTATGATGCTCATTGGATATGAATCTAAGCCCATTTAAGAAAATATTAAAGGAAGAATGTTTGATCAATGTGGTTTTTAGCTTATGCTTAAACCATAATCATATTGCTCTTAGTGGTTGGATGTGTATACTTAGTAAGTTACAATGTATTAGTTTCCTAATTGACCCTTGTTTTTATAACATTTTGGATATTAACTTTGACTTTGAGTATCTTAGTAGTGATAGTCGACTTCCAAGAGTAAATCTATTCTAAAGTGGGAGGATGTAATACCCATCCTTTACTATCATTATAAACTTTGCTGTCAAAGTCCTATTTGACTCTTATGTAGACATGTTAGCCCTTAATTGATATTTGAAATTTTATTCTTTGATATATAGGGTAATTGATTATATCAGATAGTAATGGTTATTTAATTACAATGATAACACTTTCATGTGTCTATTCGATGATTATGATTGCCTTCATAAATTATTTAGTTAGTAAATATAATTGCTTCCATAACCGATGCAAAGAAAGGTAGAAGAATACCCAAAGGAGATTTCCTAGGCCCCAACAAATGACCACATAGTAGAAATGGAAAAATAATGCAAGATCTGATACCAAATTACAATAATTTAGTTATAAAATAACTGTTACATGCAATGTGTTAGGTTGTAAGGCTTTCCCGGTTATAGCCAAATACAAAGCAATTACAATAATAGTTCTACAAGATCTCTCAAGATCCAATCCAAACCCTAGCTAGTCCAAATATCACTCTAGTAGAAACCTCCAAGGAAGATCTAAACTTGTGCTCGCAAGCCCACCAAGCAATCTCCTTGTTTTCCAAGCCACAACTACTAGCCTTTCTCAAACTTTATCCAAGATCCAACTGTAAAATGCCTCCCATTCAAAGCTCTATCCACACACTCTAGAAATCTTCTCTCACTCAACTATCCATATTTCATCCTCATTCAGCTACTCTCCATACTCATTCCTCCTCTATATGAATGAATCCATTTGACTAAAGACTTCCCACAACCCTTTCTTATACCAATATAAGCCACAAGTTGGCCCAAAATGCTAAAATCTAACATTAAATACTTGAAGAGCCACAAGTCGACCTCCAACAAAAATTAAATGTCCAAAAATTGACACCCAAGAAAAATTGCAATATCTCCTAGCTCTAATTGAATTAGAATGCTTTCTTCAAAATAAAGGTATTAATTTAGGTCCTCTACAACCCCTTAATCTTTCTAAGGCTGATTCATTAATGATATCTTCGGATTCATCCTAAAATTCATGCATAGAAACCCATTATGAAAACTACCAAAAATTGATATTCTAGGAGAATTTCCATATATCCCAACTTATAATGAATTAGGAGTAGAAACATTAACCAAAGATATTATTCTAGGACCTCTTCAATCCCTAAAATATTCATTCTCTAACTCATTGCAAAAAATTAGTTACATGGCCTACAACAGGCACCCAAAAACTAGAAAACACAATTCCAACAACAAGGTAAAAACAACTCAAACTTTGACTCAATCCATCCAATCTATATGCAATCATGAGGAAAGTTTCCCCAATGTGTCTCCATCACATCCCTAACCATTAAAATCATAACTCCACCAAAATACAAGCTCAATGTTCCTACATCAGACTCCCTAGGTAAATAGAAAAGTGTGTCCCATACTTTGATGCCCAAAGAAAGATCTGCAACCAACTTCATCTTCACCAAAGGCTTACACTTTGTCAAAGTTAGTAGAAAAAAATCTGAAAATCAACCATCTATGCTTCATTAGTAAGCCCTCATCGACATCAACAACTAGCAAATCCACACTAGCAACAACAAACTCCATATCAATAGCACCATGTAGATCTCTATCAACACATGCCAAACTAACAACACCGACAATCTCATTGCTCACAACAAGATGCTCTGCAACATACAAGTCACCAAAAATAGTAACTAGATCATCCATGACCAAGTTCTCTACAATTTCCATGTTAGACCAATCAACTAATCATGAAAACCAATGTCCTTCCCAACATCAACAAGGTTAGGAATATCCTTAGCAACAACCTCTATTTGCTCTGCAGGTTCTGTATCAGACTCCAAAAACTTATTAGCAAAACCAACCTCTTTCACCTTGAACTTCCTATGCCATCCTCTCTCACAAATGGATTGGCAGATTCCAGCTCTAGAAACTTATATAGAATGCCGTCCTCATCCTATCCTTATCTTGATTAGTCAAACTAGTTTCAGACCAAGCAACCACCTCCTTGGCTTGATCAGCCAAACTAGCTTCAACCCAAGTAGACATCTCAAAAAACCTCCTTTCTAGCACATCATGGAGATTCAAAATCATCTTATGGTACAATTCTCTTAGATTAATCTCCCAAGATCTTTATAAACTCTCTACAACAAATCATCACTAGCTCAATCTTCCTGAACCAGATCAACCTTCCATCTTTGCAACCATAGATCCATCTGCATATCCTCCCAAGGTCTTGGTGCAAACTACCACAAGTTTGACAATCTATCTACACACTCAAGAACAATCTTTGCTTTGATACCACTTGATGTAGTTCAATGTAAGAGAATCCCCAAAGGAGATGTCTTAGCCACTAGAAAATAACCACACAATGCAAATAGAATAACAATGCAGGATTTGATACCAAATTATAACAATTTATTCATAAAATAATGGGTACATGCAATGTGCCAGGCTATAAGGCATTCCTGGTTATGACCAAATACAAAGCAATTATAATAATAGTTCTACAAGATCCTTCAAGATCTAATACAAACCTTAGCTAGTCTAGATCACACTCTAGTAGAAACCTCCGAGTAAGATCTAAAATTGTGCTTGCAAGCCCACCAAGCAATCTCCTTATTTCCCAAGCCACATCTACTAGCCCTTCTCAAACTTTATCCAAGATCCAAGTGTAAACTACCTCCCATTCAGAACTCTATCCACACACTCTAGAAATCTTTTCTCACTCAGCTACTCAATCTTTCATGCTCTTCTCCAAGCTAGATGATTAATCACAATCCTACTATAAACTACCTCACATTTGGTGCTCTGTCCATAGACTCGAGAAAAACTTGCTCTTCATTTACTCTCAACTCTCACGTCTCCTCTACATGAATGAATCCATCTGACTAAAGACTTCCCACAACCCCTACTTATACTGATCTAAGCTACAAGTCAGCCTAGAATGCTAAAACCTAACATTAAATACTTGAAGAGCGACAAGTTGGCCTCCAATAGAAATTAAATGTCCAAAAATTGATACCCAAGTAAAATCACAATATCTCCAAGATTTGATTGAATTAGAACTCATGCTTCAAAAAAAATGTATTACTTTAGGTCCTCTACAATCCCTTAAGCTTGTTAAGGCTAATTCATTAAGGATATCTTCAGATTCATCCTAAATTTCATACACAGAAACCCATCACACAAACTGCTAGAAATTGATACTCTAGGAGAATTTCCATATCTCCCAACATATAATAAATTAGGACTAGAAACCTTAACCAAAGATACTATTCTAGGCCCTCTTCAATCCCTAAACTTCACATTGTCTAACTCATTGTGGAAAATTAGTTACACAACGTAAAATAGGTACCCAAAAACTAGAAAACACAATTCTAGAAGCAAGGTAAAAATAACTCAAACTTCAACTCAATCCATCCTTCTCTATGCAATCATGAGGAAAGGTTCTCCAATGTGTCTCCAACACATCCATAACCATGAAAAGAATAACTCCACCAAAATCCAAGCTCAATGCTCCTACATCAATAATGATGTCATATGATATGCCTTCAAATGATGATGATGATGAGTTGTTTATATTAGAATGTAATGCTACTTAAACTCATGATCTATTGACTATACTTACCCCATACTTGCATGTGTATGATGTGCATGTCTATTTTATATTTTTGTCTAATGTTCCTAATGTGGTTGAGATAGGAAGTCATAGTCATCTACTAGTTAGGATCTACATATGTATCACTCCCTTCCATTGCTTATTTAGCTTAGATATATACACACATGTACAATGATCATCTTTTAAATAGGTTTATAGATACTATACATTGACTTCCCTTAATTGTTAGGATGAGCGTGCCTACCACAATAACTCAATGGAAAGAATGGAGAGATAATGTCCAGGTCCAATCTCATACATAGCCTAATTACTTGTCCTAAGAAGGAGGACATGTATTTGACTTCCTCCCCTTTTAAATTTGTGATTTTATCTTTGAATGTGTTGTTTGATTTTGGTTTTGGTCAGTTGTGCTTATGTTATCTTTATATGATTTACTTGGTAAATAATTTCATTATGACTTTTAGATTAATCTTATGGTATTAGAATGATTAAATATTTTTAATTAAAAATAAAATATTAAAATGTGATGATAATTGAAAATTAATTAAATACGTGCTCTAATTTAATACTCTAATTTGAGAAATTGGATATAATGAATTAAAATATTAAAGATTTCATATTGATTCATTTTAATTATTTAATTTATAATGATTAAATTAGAGTTGTATTTAAATAATGGACTTTAATTATTATTATTAATTAAAATAATAAATTATTCTTTCAAAAGTATTTTGCATAAATAATCAAGTGGAGAAAAGAACATAAAATAATATTTTTAAATTAAAAAGGGCTTGAAGCGTGCATGAAAAATGAAAAAATTATAATAATTATATTTTAATAAAGAAAATGGATTTAGAAACCCTAATTAGGGTTATGACTCTTTATTAGAGGGTTTGTACTTCATTTTTCAACAAATGGATTTTAGGGGAGCAATTTGTGAATTGATGTTAAAGGATTGTTAAAAGATTAAGATTATTTGGATTATATGTATTCACTAGATTGTCTAGAATTTCAGCTATTAGATTGTGGTAGGGTATGAGAACTCCTTTGTAGAAATTATTTTTGAATATCTGTCTACCTCATGTCTGCCATGTTGTTAAAATTTATTTGTTAAAATTTATAGAATGAAATATGTAGAATAATTGTAATTTATAATTAGGAAATAGAATTTGATTCATATGTTAATTGAAAAAAATTGTCAAATGTAAACTACAGGATTATATCATTGAAAATTGATTTAGAAAACCCATATCTGAGCAACTAGTGAAAATTCAACATTAACTTTTAGAGGAAAATGATTACAATCTGCTAGGGTTTGAAAGATATTATTTGAAAACTTTAACTGAAGCCCTCATAAAGAGTTATCAAATAAAATGTATATTTGCCTCAGATTTAAACATAATTATTGGTTGAAAATCTTTCTAAAAAATAGATACATTCATGATAGGAAACTAAGTATATTATGCTTACATGTTTCAGAATATCATAGACATGAAAATAATAATTGCATGATTATTATTATTTTAAAATATATAATTTAGTTTTCAAACTTATAATTTATTATTATTATAAATTATTAATTTTAGAAATTTAAAAATAAATATAAAAAATATAATTTATTAATTTCGAAAATTAAACAAATATTTCTCATTTATTTGTAAAGTGGATGTTAGTATTAATGCTTTCTTTTAAACTATTAGTTTTGATTATAAATCTATTAATACAAGTGGGAGGTTAATAAATATATATTTGTGATTTTGTTATATTCAAGAGAAGTTATGGTGGAGTTCACTATGTAATCATCTAGTTATGAATATTTAGTATTATGAGAGAAATTATAAATAATTTAATTAAAATTAAAATTTCAAAATTGAGTTATTTTTAGTTACATTATGAATTAAAGGAAAATAAATGTTAATATTGGACTTAAATTGGAGTCAAATTAATATTTAATAAATAAAATTGATAGTATTATTTAATCTAACAATATAAGTAATTTCTGATTTAAGATTATTTGAACTAATAACATGATAATATTGCATGGCATTTTATATGCACAAAAAGATTTGACATTTAAATAAGCATATTAACTTAACAATTTATGTAAACACGTATTTTTGTACTTTATTGCTAAATACATATTTATGGCTCAATCTGAACATAGAAAATGATGGAATTAAATCATATGGCTGAAAACCATGTGTTTCTTATGTTTTGTTTTAAGTCTCATGATATTTATTTTGTGATGGTTTTATGTGACTAGTATAGTTGACCAAACTAGGATGTGCACCAAATGTTTTTTTTTGTAATATTTTTTATGATGATGATTTGACTAGATGTCATGATATATTTTATGATTCAAATTGAGACTTATGTTTATGGGTTTTATCTTTAATAAGCATTTACGTTAACTTGGGTTTTGAGAACCAACTATTATTTTTTAGGTTTCCTATTATGGAATTGAATTTGATCATTATGGCTTTTGTAGTATGGAACACAATTATGGTTTGTGAGCTTTGGGAAGGTTGTCTAGGTGTATTTCTATGGGAGTGTCTTGCAATGGGGCTCAGGGCCCAAAGTGGCTACTTGGGTAACTCATTGTAAGTTTTCTAATAAGTGATAACATAGTGATGAAAATATTTAGACATGCATTAAAAAGATAAGTTAGAGATATTTCCTCACTTGTGCCTTGAGTTCTTGTACAGGCTAAGGATGGGAATGGGAGGATACCTAGTGAGAGGTATGACTAGTATTTCACGTCTTCATGAGAGAGTATTCTAGTTCCACATGTGTCACATTGAGGGTCCAAGATCTATAGTGACCAATCTAGGGTAACTCAAGTAGTTTGACCATGCGATAACACTCCTTAGTATGTATCTTGAGTCTCCTTCATGATTTTCATATTTTCCTCTAGTGGTGTACTTGTTGGAATTATTTATTGTGAGTTAATACTCATTGCTGGATCTTAATTATTATGGGGGTGGACATTTATTGATGATAGTTATTTATTTGCTGGTTATTATTCTTTTGACACTTGACATTTGATTTGGAAGAGTTTTTCTTTTAGTGGTGTATTTCTTTGTTTCAATATTTGATTTATATTTGATATCCTTTGTTGACTTTGGTATGTAGTGTTGGAATTGGTTGAGTGTATACTGTTATATTTCTTTATCAATAGTTTGTGTACCCTGGAGGTAGATTTGGCTATTTAGGTCCCTTGTCAAGGATTGATTTTATGATTTGACACTTGTATGTGGACCATACATTATCTCCCTTGCAAAATGGGGATGGGAGCCTAATTAGGTGACCACACAATCAAGAAGTAGTGACCTCTTACCATTGGGGTCCCCCATGGTTTGACACCAATGTTGGATGTTTGTTGATGTCATTGCACCTTTATCATTCTTGTTCTTATCTTGGAGACTTCTATTCAGATGATGTATATATGTATCATGTATCATGTATTTTGAGATCCTATGGGATGTAGTATTTTATTTTGATGTACTTGTATTTATTATTGCATACCCTACAATATTTGTAGTGGATGTTATCTAGATGTCTTTTATCTTATTAGTTGTATTTATGCATTTTATTATGAGATTATGTATTTGATATTCATTAATGATTGAGTACATTGTGCTTAAGATTAAAACTAATTAATAAAACTTTCTTAATATGAGTCAATGTGAAGGAACCCTTGAGGAATGGAAATTGTATTTGTAATTTCTTGTGTGTACTTGGTGTGTATGTGTATATTGCTTTCACATTGTTATCTTATGTTGTACAAACTTAAAAAGAATGTTTGGTAACATATCATAACATAGTAGGTTAATTTCTCTTGGGTTCTAGAGTGGGGCTTTATAAATCACTGGTTATAATATTTTTTTTGTGTATAGTTCTATAACCTATGGGAGGAACTAATGATGTGATAGATGATGATTGATAAATAATTAGATCAAATTATTTCAAACTCTCTTTGTCATTGGACTATTGGTGAGTGAGACATTAGCAAGTTTATTGTTTCACATGTCATATCTTGTCTTCAACACGTTGAAGAGATAATGATATTTCTTGTGTATATTTTGGACCTTGTAAATGTATAGGGTAAACTAAGATAGTGTTCTTTCTCTTGCCTCATAGCAACTTAATTTAATTGTATTCTTTTAGAAACCCTATCCTAATTGAACTTTTGGATTGTGACTATTTTTATCCACATTTTTAAAATATACATGACAAGTTATTTTCTAAATATAATGTTAACAATTTTAATAAAAAATAGAAAACTATTTTGTGTTCAACTTTATCTAATACCATTCACCCATATTATAAGAGATTCTCTATTAATATACACTTAAAATTTATGGTTGAGACATTATACCATGTCTATATTAGGTTTTTGATGTAGGTTAGATAGAATATTCCAAATTGGTCACTCTTTTAACCATTTTAGATGCATGCATTTAATGATTTTATACTAGTTTATTAGGTTTCTATATGGATGTGTATTTAATTGAGTTTACTGAATATTTCATGAAGACCTAGACTAAAATACTCAAATATCATTTTTTTTTTGTTTTTAATTTACAAGTTAGTAACATCTTTAATCATTAGTATAGTCAAATTTGTCTATCTGCCTAGAATAGGAATTTATTCAATTTTGATAAACCATATAAATGAACAAGTCAGGCATACATCCTTATGAAATAGACACTCAAAAATTTATCTATAATGTGCATCTATAAAAATAGGGGTCAATATCTATCTAGATATGATAGATATGTTCTCTAGATATGATTTATGATTTAGATTCATCAAGACCTTTATAGTTCTAAGACTATGCTCCCCAATTGACAGTGCACTATTATTGTTAGCTCAAGAGTTCAAATAATATATAATGAGATTAAAATTTGGTTGATCTAAAACCTCTGGAGAATCATAACAATCCATCTATAGAGTTCTTTTTTTAGTATACAAAGAATATATTTTATCAATATATTTATGTTAAATTTTTATCTCTTCTTGAGAAAAGAATACATCATCTTGTTATAGATTTTGTACCTAACTATTGGTGACATCATTCATCTTCCAAATTGTATGCATACCTCATATCCATATGATGAAGGTACTAAAGGATTTATAAAGTGTGACAAATATGTAGTTCTAGTTTATATTATGTTCACATGACTGTTCACAAGAGGGTGCACAACCCTTTCTAGGGTCCAATTTATTTAGATTGTTCTTTTCCAATTACTACCCACTTATATAAAATATAGATGAAAACTTAGAGCAACATCTAGAAGAAAGTTTCTTATGGAGTTTCGATTATGTATGTGTGTGTCTAGAGTTTACTTATCATATAAGTTTGGCCTACAATTTTCATGTGAGTTCATTTTTTAAATTTACTTTCTAATCACCAAGATCATTTTTGAGAGGTGAGAGCCTTCTATAATAATAACTAAAAAATATTATTTAAATGTTAGTGATTAATTATCTTAATAAGTAATAATAGATCAATATTGGGATCAATGATTAATTAGTTTTATTGATTAAATAATGATATATTAATTCTAATCAATTAATAATTTAAATAATACTTTAAAAATATTAATAATTGTGTGATAATTATAAGATGACAACAATAACGTTGGAATAATTGATCTAGTTGGTTGATTGACGAGGAAGTTGATGATAATGTTTTAGATTACGGTAAAAGCAAGTTTTGAAGGGGCCTCGAAACCCTTTTAACAAAAACAAGAAAGATAGGCAATTAAGACCACCAAGAACAGTCTTGAAACCTACTATAAAGTAGAATGAAAAGTTGATGATAATGTTGTTATTAATACAACAAGGATTATAACATGATTGATAACATAGCAATCAGTTATATTATTGTCATTGATGTCAAACTATTTGACATATTGTTTTAACTTCTTACCATATAATCTAGAGGACAATGTCGTTGTTGCATAGAGATGTTAAGTGATGTAAAGGTTTAAGTTATGTCAATAGGAATATTATTATGTAACAATTGAGACAAATAGTGGTGGAAAAATGAATGATTTGATTGTTTATTAGTATATGTGATTTTATTGATGGTTATTATTCATGAAGATGGTGTAAAGACATAATCAAGATATGTGTATAGAAGAAGGAAAATTGATTAGTTGGAAGTTGGTAAAGCAGAAGAAGTGTCTTATTGGTAAAATTTAGTCTTATTGGTAAAGTGGAGTAGACATCTTATTGGTACAAAGAATTACTTATCATTAATAGTGAAGGATTGTTGGCAAACAAGGAACTATTGATGAAGATTTGAGATATAATTGTAGATTTTGAGCTTTTTTAGAAGTTGGATGAATAAGGAATGATTTAAGGAAAAAGGTGATGACACAAGGATTGAGGTAATATGTGTAATCACCTAAAAATGGTCATCTAGACTATTAGCCCCATTTTCAACATTTTGGCTAAATTAATTTAATCATTTACCTAGACCAAATTGCTAATAATCAATTTATTTGATTATAACCTATAGTTTGACTATGCTACCCTAAGTTCATTATTTTATTAAAATAACATGTCCCTTTTTAATTAAATAAAAGACCCCATTCTTCTAACCCACTTAAAGTGCACACATAAAGTCCTTTTTCTATTTTGCAATTAAAAGAAAAGGCTTTGTGACTTTTGTCTTATATGACAAGTCAACTTATATTCTATTGGTTGACTTGTGTGTACACATGGATCACTCTTCTTTTTGAATTCCACCGTTGATCATCGACCATCTTCATCTTGATCTCTACCGTCCATACATCTTTAAAAGGGAGAGAGCTTTCCTCCTCAATCAATCCTCATTTAAATATTGTCATGCTGCAAGTTTTCTAACAGGTTTCTTGGGAGCTTTGTGGAGAACTTCTCATTTCTTGTCTCATTCTCTCATTCCATCATATTAGCATAAGATCATATGGCATTCTTAGCATTGTTGCAGTTTAGTTTAACTTTGATTTCTTGCAATAATCTCACATAGTTTAAATATTTGGTTTTGTAACAATCTCATACATGCTTAGTATAGCTGCATTTTGCATTATCATCTTAGCTTAGTTTTCATACTTGCATTGCATTCTTGAGGGATTCCTTAAAGATATTTTCACTCTTGCTCTTGTCTCACAAGAACCTCTCGTTGCATGGTTTACTAGAAAGAAGAGTATCTCTAAGGCTCATATGAGAGCTTTCTTATTCTTGAAATACACTCTCTTGCACTCCATGGATAGGGAGCTCTAAGCTAGCATTCAAACATTCTGAACTCATGGAATCGTTTGGATAGAAGAGTTTAGAGTGTGACACAAATCAAGTGTACATTTTTGGTGCCCACCGTGGGGCTTGAATCAAGTTTCTAGCTCCATTTTCTTTCATTTCTTATCTCTAATTTTTTACAGTAGCATATTGGATCTAATCAAGTGCTTTTGTAGGATTATCACTTTGATTTTAATGCCAACCCATAAGTAGATTGGTTTGAAGGCCAAAAATCCAGTTGGTTTAAAGATTTGATTGTATCTCTTAAACCGCTTGGATTTTGATTCTAAATTTTTTTTTGTAGGTTGTGTATGTATCCAAAATGTTTAAGTCCAATTTTTAGAGCATTTTGACATGATTTGAAAACGTTATGATATTTTCTTTTTTTTTCATAAAAAGTCATTTCTGGTCGCACATCAACGTCTTTTTTAGAAAAACTTACATCTCTAGAAATTTTTTTCAATTTTAATGGGGGTTCTTTCTTTGTGTTTTGAATTTTGAGGTGGTATTAAGGATCAAAAACTCGATTTGATAAATTTGACCTATTTTGACAAAATCGATCTCTAGAGTGCAAATGAAGAGATTTTTTTAAATTTCTTGCATTTTTGGAAAGACCTCTAATTTTTAATATGGGTCTCTTCTTTTCATTTTTATTTTGGAATATGAAATCATAGCAAACAAGTCCAATCTTGTTGACTAAGTCAAAATCAAAGAGTAAAAATGAGAGCATTTGTGATTAACTTGCACTTTCTTTGCATGCACTTGGTTGGAAGATAAATTGGATTTTTGAGGAAACTCACCACTTTTTATTGCAGATTTTTATGTTATTTCACACTAACTTTTGGTGCTAACAAGTTGTGATTACAGGTTGCCATCCTTATGAAAAAAATTGAAACATTGCATAAAAAGAACGCATGTCAAAGCTTCAAATGCGCAAGGGCTACTAACATTGTTTGCAGGGCTGCCCAAAGCATAAAAACTCAAAATTTATTTCTTTTTTGTTTTCATGTGTGGAATTGACTAATTGTTCATTTTTCATAGGCACATAAAACTTGTGATTGGAGTCTTTTGGTAATAGGAGAGTATGCTCTTCACCCTTGTGGTGAATCAGAAATCTTGACTTGCCATTTGGTTTCAAAAGCAAGGTGTAACTGAATCTTCCTAGTGTGTTTGGGAGAAAATTATTAGAATAGGAGAGTATGCTCTTCACCCTTGTGGTGAATCAGAAATCTTGACTTCCAAAAGTTGATCCACTCTTTGTGTAGTTTAGAATCCTTTAGAGGGCCTGCTCTCGGACAACCTGAGATGAACGAACCAAGTGGGGACAAGCCGATTACCTGGCTCTTCCAACCCACTATAAAATCAAGGCTATCAAGGAAAAAAAACCTTGGTAGACATAGTGTTTGTCTTCACCTAGTGTGATCACCTATGGGATTTTGACCATAGGGAGATCACTAGGCAAGAATGCTTAAGGTACTCTTGTGATCGCGAGATTGGTTACTCATCGCAAGGTGAGGTGTCCCATAATTGGGAGCAACAGGAACACTATGAACGGAAGCCTGATCTAAAAACCCTAAGTTAGTAACTACCCTTTTTAGCCGCTCAACTTCTTAGTGCAAGGATCGATCCTAGTGGACTACCCGGATCACCCCAAGATTTACACTCACCATATGTGTTCCCTTGGTTGTGCTTATGGCACTTCCATGACAAAGCCAATATCTCTTGTGAAAAACCACTTGGTGTGAGGCAAAGGAGCATCAAGCGTGGGCCAAGTTGTTGAGTAATGAACCATGACTTTTAGGTAGATATTGCTTGATGTGTTCTCGAATGTGTTAGACCTGTGAAAATCTTTGGAACATATACATGATGATAGTTATATGGCTTTCTTTTAAGACCTCACATATGCTTGTATCATGCAAGGTTGCTTTGTCCCTTGCTTGATTTTTTTAAGACTACTCCATGTGTCACTATCTTGCTTGGAAAGAAATTGCTTTTGAACATCAAACTTGCTATGCTATTAACTATTGTCAAACTTTGTCAACCAAGTCAAAACATCAAATGCAAACATTTTCTTGTGTTGCTTGCTAAGGGGAGTCTAATCATTTTATTTTTATTTTCTATGTCTCTAGTTCTTGAACATGCTTAAAGTGACTCTTTGGTCTTGGTTCTCTTGGTCTTTTTTTCTTCATGGTCTATGTCCGCTTGCTAGTCATCCTTTTGCTGAAATGGTTACCTTGATTTCTTGATTGCACTCTTAGGTTGGGAAAGTTGTTCACTTGTCACCCTGCTTGCATTATCTATTTGCCTATTTGGGCATCTTGCCTAGCTATTGACTTGAGTCATTCATGTCGTAAGTTTCTTGGACATATTGTTTGACAAGTCACTTTAATCTCTCTATACTATCTTGGCAAGTGAACACTCTACCTCTCTAGTTTGGACATCAAGTTATCTTGTGTCACCTTATTAGCTTCCTCTAGTCTCCTTCATGCTTGATTATCTATCTATAACTATGGAATTTAGAGCTTGTGCTACCAAACCTCAACCAAATCTAGATGATCATGATATCCTCCATGTCACTAAAGAGTTTCAAGATTTATATGCACAATATAAAGAATTGGAAGAGACAAATGATCTTTCTTACCTTCATCTCTCTAAGCGCATGACAGAAATGAAGTCTAAACTTGAGAAAAGGTTGGAGGAGAAGATTTCATCATTACATGAATCTTCCTTAAGGTCTTTAGATGCATGTGAGTCACCTTCTTTGAGGTCATCCTCTTCTTCTATGTCTACATGCTCTACTTCAAGACATCAAATGTCTTCATCTTCTAGACCTAAAGACCTCTTTAGAGGACAAGCAAGTGATACCTACTTTGAGCCTATTTCAAAATTTTATGATGGACCTATCTTTGACCAAGATAATGATGAAGACATGAATGCATTCTATTCACTTGAGAAACAACAAGAAGATCCTAGACATACTTCTAATAGAACTTTTGCTCCCTTGGAAGATTCTTATGATGACACTTTGCAAAAACTTCTTAGCAATAAGATCATCATGTTACCAAAGTCTAGCTCATATGGAAACCCATTCTTGGATATCTATTGTGCTTATCATCAACATAATGAGCATAGTACTTCAGATTGCATTGAGCTAAAAACATAAAATCCAAGATCTTATTGATAATGGAATTATTGATACCTCTAATGATTCATGCGATGAGGATACTTTTCTTGAGCAAGATTACATTAATGAACCTATGTCTAGTAGTGGCTCCATTACATCTTCCACTGCTTCCAACACTCATGCATCTCCCAACACTTCAAAGCTTTCCAACTTTCCTCCATCAAATAAAGAACCTAATGCTTTCCACATTGACTAAATGTATCCTCAAGGGCTACCTCTAAAAGAAACTCAAGCTAGCCTTCACTTGGCTGCAAACCTTTTCCATGCTACTAATCCTAAACATCCTCAACCTTCATGCACTACTATGCCTAATCCAAGCACTACTCCACTCACTCTTCATTCTCCCTTGTCCTTAGAAGTGGCTCCATGTCAAGAGGACTCTCAAAAAGAAAAAGCTATAAATGTCAAGAAAGATCAAGATCAAGCACCCTTTCATCTCTTTCAAGATTTTTCCCCTCCATATCCTATAACTTGTCCACCTCCTAAGTATGATGAAGATACCACTTCCATTATCTCCCTTGAGCTTACTGAAAATTATGAGAAAAGTTCTCTTCCTATGCTATCCAAAGCTACTTTTCAAGATCAAAGCATCCCCTTATGTTCTACTTCTCCACATCCACTTCAAAATTGTGCTCAAGCTTCAAGTGCTTCTATTAAAAATGTTGTTCCTATCAAAGGTACTTATGAGTCTATTGATGGCTTTGACCATGTTGCTCATTCTGAAGATGTTGATATCCCTTCCCACTATCCATTTGCATCTTCTAAATCTATCCTTGGTCCTTATCCATCTAAGCTAAAGCATTCAAGCCTTCCATACATATTGGGGCCTTATGTTCCTCCATCTCCTACATTCACTCCTAGCTCATTCCCTAGCTCTCTCATCATACCTCAAGATCAACAAAGACACTCGTCCTTGATGAATTTTCACCCATCTATCCATCTAAACTAGTCATATCAGCCTTATTCATCCAAAAATCCCAAGTCCTTTGGAAGTGAGAATAAACATAAGAATCCATTGAAAAATAAAGATCACTATGTCCCATCTAATCGACATGTGAATGCTAAGAAGGAGAATTCACGAAAGAGACTGCAAAGGTCAACTATTAAGAGAGCTAAATCAAATAAAATGTGGGTTCCTAAACCCATTATTGAAGAAATATGTTTTGAAGTATCGAAAGGAAAATCTAAAGCTATATGGATTCCCAAGTCTCTTTTAAAAGAATTGAATATTGAAAATACTTCAAAATTGACATTCAAGCTTCCAAAGGCTTCCATTCCATCTTCTTCCAAAAATCTTCCTAAAAATATTCCAAAGCCTTCCACTCCACTTTTTTCCAAATCTCTTCTACCAACTCATACATCTAAATCTCAATCTATTTCATCCATGATTCCTCGATTGTTCCAATACCCTTCAAGGTGTGTGTCAATGTTGATCTTATCCAATATTTCAGCTACCCACATGAAATCCTCTAAAGCTTACACTTACTTTCTATACATGAACTCTTATCCTCAATATATTCTTCCTACTACCATTTCTCTTTCATCACCCTATAAACATCTTTGAGCATACCTTTCTATGGTCTTGTCTTATCATGACTTATCTTTCCTATAGGAGCACTATCTACAATTCAAATAGCTTGAGCTCTTTCTAAAAATTCAAAAAAAAAAAGAAAAGAAGAAAAAATAGAAAAAATGAAAAAAATGAAAATGTGTCTTGGTGAAAACCACTTCTTGTGGCACCTTGGTAGCAAAAGTAAAGAGAAATAAATTTATCCTATGGTGAAAACTACATCTTGTGGCACCTTGGATAAGTACCATGATGAAAACCTGGCAAACAGGCATCATGTGTAATTCTTCCACCATCTATCTATCCCCTCTTCTCTCTTTGATCTTCACAATGTTGAGCTATCTTTGCATATTGGCTATCTTATCCACCAGATTTTCTATTGTGCTCTCACATTCACTCATAGCCTCTATCCTAAGCTTTATTCTTATTGCTCTATCCCATTGCTATACTATCTAGTTGACCCCTTGATCTTGATCATAATAAATGAAACATGGTTCTCATAGGTCTCTTGACATGTCTACTCTTTTGGACTACATGCTTCATGCTATCTCACTTGTTGGCTTTACTGCTTATCCTACATGCTATCTTGCTCATTTCTTCCATTGCTTATCCAAGACATGCTTCATATGACTATTTCACCTCTTTTCCTAGCTTGGGTACTCTTGAGGAGTCAGTCCTTGAGGATCACTTTCACTTGCTTCACATTCCTTTCTTATGCATTATTGCTTATCCACTGGCTTGTTTCTCCATCATGTCCTATACCTTGCTATACATTAGGAGAAAATGATGTGATCTTTCTTGAGAACTAGTGATATCTAAAACCTTCTAAAAAATTGTAAAAAAAATCACATTTCATGATCCTAAAAAAAATCCTAAAAATCAGAAAATATCCTGAAAAAAAGATCTTCTTAGTGAAAACCTAGCAATAGGCACTTTGATGTATCACCAAAAAAATCAAAAATACAAAAATACAAAAAAATTGAAAAAAAGTCCTGAAAAAAACTATCAAGTGGTGAAAACCTGGAAATAGGCACTACTTGAAACCCTCGCACCTATGTCTATCAGTCTCAATCATACACTTCGCTACACATTTCTTAGCTTGGAATTGTTTCTTGTCCTCATCTCGAGGGCATAGCTACTTGCCTATTGAGGTATTCTTGTGCATTAGGGTTTCTTTGACAACTCGCAAAATAGTTTTTCTCAACACTTCCCCCCACCTTGACATCAAGTGTTTTTCAACACTTTTTAGATAGTTTACCTATGGTCTTCGATGTCGCAATATTTATCACTATCAAAATCAAGTCTTGAAGAAATGGCCAAGTGACTTACACACACACACACACTTTAAACACGTAAATGACTGAGCTATGCTGATCTTTATCTACTTTGTGTGATGTCTATGACAATTTCTTTACTATATGTTCCATCCCTAATAGTCTTTCAAGGATGTCATTGACTAGAAGACTGGAGGCATGGGGCATGTTTTCTTGATTTCTGCTTGTGGGTATACTTTGTTTGTCTATAGTGTTGTAAGCATTTATGCTTGATCTATTCCACATTTTGACTTACAAATGTATCATCCTTGACTGTTTCGCAAGACCGCACTTGGGGTTTATCCTGGCACTTATGCCTTGATACAGGTGTAATCTTGCTACATTAAACTTAGGGAATCTAATCGAGTAGTTATCTTGACTTACATGTCTCTGATGCTTAGATTGGATTTCCACATTACTATCTAATATCGATCATATTCATATCCTCATAGTTATACTAGTGATGGTTGTATGATCTCATGATGTCCCTAATAAATGCTCAATGATGAAATTAAGAGTCTAAATGTTATGCGCTTCTTGCTGGTAAACCACTTTGTCTATTAGCTTGCATTTTAGGTTCATTTTCTAGATTAGTCTTGCATTCTTGCATATGGGGAGAGCTCTCTCTTCATCTTTTCATAGACATATCGACTAACTCCTTTCATATATTTCTTTACTTTCTTCTTGTTCATGTCTTTTCACCTTCTTAATCTTTCACTTCATCTCTTTTCTATCTTATCATCACATTATATAAAGTTTTGACCTCTTAACTAATTTCAACGTCCTAGATTCATTTTTGAGATCGAAATCCAAATTCGAGTTCATCTTGATGGTCAAAATTGTCTTTTAAAATTCTACTTTCTTCTGAGCAGTTAGCTGACCTTTTGAGGTCTAATCTCTGAATCATCACTGGGGCATCTTCATTTCTTCATGTCTTCATCATTTCCATACTTCATATCTACTTCAATTCATTGTTTCATGTCTAAAATCACCTTTCTACTCATTTTGACATAATTTTTATGCTATATCCTTCAAGGTCAACTCTACTCAAACTGGGGCATTTTATCAATTTCTTATAGTCATTCTTGGGTTCTAATCATCTATCTGTCATCTTGGACATTTCTCTATTCTAATTTTCTCATGTCTAGCCATTTTTTGCATCCCCTTACCTCATTTTAATTTTGATCCCAAGGGGGCAGAAATACTCTATTGCTGATTGTTACAGCTATCTATTTCTTAGGAGCATTTGTTTGACCTTATCACTTGCTCTCGATCTATTCGCTTTGCTAGGTGTTAGAATTCTTTTTGGATCCTAACATCATCTTCCTAGTGTTCAGTACTACCGCTATCAAGCTGTGCATTTAGAACTTGCCATCTATTTTTGTATTTCATTCTTTGAAATCAGATATCTATATCTATCACCGCCTACTTGGCTTTCTATTTTCTTTGACATAATGTGTTCCAGATCGATCACGCATTAGTCAAAGAGGGCCAAATGTAATCACCTAAAAATAGCCATCTAGACTATTAGCCCCCTTTTCAACATTTTGGCTAAATTAATTTAATTATTTACCTAGACCAAATTGCTAATAATCAATTTATTTGATTATAACCTATAGTTTGACTATGCTATCCTAAGTTCATTATTTTATTAAAAGAACATGTCCCCTTTTAATTCAATAAAAGACCCCATTCTTCTAACCCACTTAAAGTGCACACATAAAGTCCTTTTTCTATTTTGCAATTAAAAGAAAAGGCTTTGTGACTTTTGTCTTATATGACAAGTCAACTTATATTCTATTGGTTGACTTGTGTGTGCACATGGATCACTCCTCTTTTTGAATTCCACCATTGATCATCCACCATCTTCATCTTGATCTCTATCATCCATACATCTTTAAAAGGGAGAGAGCTTTCCTCCTCAATCAATCCTCATTTGAATATTGTCATGCTGCAGGTTTTCTAACAGGTTTCTTGGGAGCTTTGTGGAGAACTTCTCATTTCTTGTCTCATTCTCTCATTCCATCATATTAGCATAAGATCATATGGCATTCTTAGCATAGTTGCATTTTAGTTTAACTTTGATTTCTTGCAATAATCTCACATAGTTTAAATATTTGGTTTTGTAACAATCTCACACATGCTTAGTATAGCTGCATTTTGCATTATCATCTTAGCTTAGTTTCCATACTTGCATTGCATTCTTGAGGGATTCCTTGAAGATATTTGCACTCTTTCTCTTGTCTCACAAGAACCTCCCGTTGCATGGTTTACTAGCAAGAAGTACATTTCTAAGGCTTGGTTGAGAGCCTTCATGCTGAAATATTAACTCCTTGCACTCCATGGATAGGGAGCTCTAATCCGACATCTAAGCATTCCAACTCATGGAATCATTTGGATAGAAGGGCTTAGAGTGTGACACAAATCAAGTGTACAATATGTTTGAGAATGGATTCATTGAGAAGTTTCTACAAGGTCAAAATGGCTTGTGAAAAGATGATATGTGAAGTTGATAGAATAATTAGATTTGAATCATTAGATTTAGGTTTAGGGTTTGTGATTAGAGGAGTTTCTACTTAAGGAGGAGACAAAAAATAATTAGGATTACATCACATTATGATAGAGTAAGGAAGAAGATTATGAAAATGTTTATTATGACTTAATATCAATGGAGGAGAAGATTGTTGCAATGACAAATGAGGTTATAGATCAGGGCAAAGGATTAGAATGTTATGTTGATGTATTTAGGAATTGTATTGGGTCTTGTTAGTACCTATATGGACCCAATTTTTTAATTTTTCAATTTATGGTTTCGAACCTATTTGAAGGAAGATCCAAAGCAGTTTGAAGTGATTGGATGGTTTGAAGTGGTTCAAAATGTAGATTGGTTAACTTGGAAAAGTTTAGAATCCATCTTCAATTTAGAACCTAAATTTAGTCTTAGTTCATAATTCAAGTTTAGATTCTATTAGGTCAATAGTACAAAGGTTCAGTGATTCAAAGTTCAAATTTAAAGGCGAGTGCAGAGGCTTCTCTCTTATATCATTAGTTCCATCTAATTCAATTAATATAGTTAATTCATATAAAACACCATCATATTCATTTTTATTTCAAGTCCAAAATAAAAATTTAAAGATTTATACTTTAAGATTCATGATCCTAAGTCTAAAGGTCCCCCATTATTTCAATTTCAAGGTTCATAACTTTCTATACCTTTCTTAACTAAATTCAGAATGGTTCTAAGGTTTCAGAATGCAATAATTCAAATGCTCATATTTAGATATAAGTTCAACACCATAGATGTAGCTCCAGTTGGAAAGAATATTTCAAGAGTGCAACTCAATTTAAAGCACAATTCATCAATTTAGCGGTGCTCATTCATGTGTGAAGTTTGAAGTTACGGGTTTTGAGTGAAAATTGGGGTCAGGCTTTGGGTAAGTAATGAAAGGATGAGACAAAGCAACCAAAGATCTTCTAAAAAGGTTGATCTATCAAAATGTTATATTTGTGGTCATCAAGATGAAATTATTATAATTCCTCAAGATTAGAAAGTAATTATGTCAAATGAATATTCGAGTTACCTTTTAAGAATGTTGATCTCACCCTCCAACCAAGTCAAGCATTCCAAATCTAGTCTATTCTAACAAAATTAGAGTCTTCAATTGTAAAACCTGACACAATATGCTTGCCCATATCAATTGGTTTCTCAAAACAACATATTCATAGTATGAAAACAAGTAAAGCTCAACTCAAATTGGAAACCTAGGTGTTTTTATAGAGAACTAAAGTCATTATAATCCATCATTAGGAGCATAAAATATCAAAACTTTTATAATGCTAATTGCATTGGTGTCAATTTATTTTTGATGAAATTCCCACTAGCTAAGACACATGTTTAGCAATGAGAACCTATGAAATGGAACAAGTCCATCATGGTTAAGGTGTCAGTGGACATAAAGACATCAAGTCAAAGTAATGTTTGGAAGCTATCAATACAATTGGGCCACAAGGTTCCAAGTATGGGAAGATATTATAGAATGTGAAGACATTCTATTATGGAAGTAAAATACTTTTTAAATTATGACTAGTAAGGATCCCCGATCCCTTCTAAGAGGCACAAATTGGTTTGGTGTTTTTGACACCCAAAGGAAAATCATAGTTTATATTTTAACATCAAAGGGTGAGATTCAATGTCATCTTCCCAATGTATATGTGGCACCAACTACCCAACATCATGTATGCATAGTGTTGGCCCACTAGTAAATGACAATCTATCTGAAATATACAAATGTAGTGAAGCTCAAGCACTCCCATATTGAGAACCATGCATATAAGATGCCTAATAGTATATTTTCATTGTGAACCATAACCATCTTAGATTATACATGGCCCACTTTCTATGGTTTCATGATAATAGAGTCAGAATACTAATAAGAATAGAGCACAAGGACTTGTTGCAGTATTTGAAGAAATAATATTGAATATTCTCATAGAGGGAATACAAATCATCATCTTATAGATAATCTCTTAGATAAAGATCAAAGTGGCAATTATATTTTTGTGAGGTGTTGTCCAAATAAAGTTATTTCCAGGTGTCAAGGAAAGAGATATTATTGAAAATGTTCAATAAAAACATAATATGACAATTTGTAGGCACCAAAAAAATGTCTAATTCCTATAAGCCAATGAAAAGTGGTCATTCTTGAAATCTTTTAATAACTTAAAAAAGCATTAGGTGTGCAACAATTAGTTTTACTAACTAAAAGGGAAACCAATTCATGAAGAGAAAAAATAAGTTGTAGAAGGATCTAGAAGAGGGGATTCTAGTTTTTGGGCTTGGAGGTGCAGACTTTGTGATACATGGAAGAGCCAAAGATAGCATAAATATAGGGGGGATTTTTTTAGTTTTTCTAGTTCTTCTGAGAGAGAGAGAGAGAGAGAGAGAGAGAGAGAGAGAGAGAGAGAGAGAGAGAGAGAGAGAGAGAGAGAGAGAGAGAGAGAACTTTGGGGTTGTGAAATGATAGAGCCTTGTTCCTTTTTCTAAACTTTGTGATAGCGAAAAGGGGAAACCTTGATTTTTAAATGTAATGTAAGGGAGGGAATTTTAGTTTCTTTTAGATAGTGATTTTGATGTAAATGTGTAATAAGATCTGTGTTATCTTTTATGCTTTAGAGAAGGGAGATTTGGAAAATAATTGTACATCAAAACTTGGAGTTTGGGCAGTTTTCTTCCCACTGATTGTGATCTTTGTATGGATTTCTCTAAATGTATTTTAATGTCCCCGTTTCTTGAATATGTTTTGATTTCAAGATATCTTTAAAGGTTTGATTCTTCACTTTCTCAAAGAGAATGGAAGATATAGTCCTTGATTTTGTTCTCTTTGTAATATAACATTTAGGTGAATGAACTATGTGTCATTTACTATTCATTTTCTTTTTAGTCACTTAATTTTGATACATCTATATCGTGTTTACAGATAGATGTTTGTAAACCTTTCTTGCTTTTAAGTTAAAACATTACCAATTGTAGTATAGTTCATTCACTGTAAATCCCATGTGGTGAGCTATACTTGATAGAATTTAGAGGAAGGTTATCAATCCAATGATACCCTATCCAACTGTTAGTGCTGATATAGTCTTCTTATCTAGGCATTTAGAGTTAATTTGTATGTATTTTTTTGGAAGACAATCTGTTCACTAACGATTTTTGGTGACTCTACTAGGGAACCAGAAATAAAGATTTAGTGTCTACTAATTATTTCCTCAATTTTCTAATTACCTCCATGTGTAGGAGATTAGCAACTCTATCGCAAAGATCATGCTAACTATAAAAGTCATGAGAAGATCAAAGGCCAAACCCTTCTCTCCCTAAACTTTATCAAATAAATGATAAAGTATTGCACAAATTTGTGGATAGCTTTAAAGAAATAATATCTCAAGCTATCCAAAATAATATAACTCTCAAAGATATGCCACATCTTGGCTGTTGTGGAGAAGCCTTTGTTGTGCTAGATTCCACAAGTTGAAAGAGTTAGAAGAAAAGAGCAAAATGCTGCAAGTATATTAGAAAAGGGTATCATAGTTAAATGAAGAATTGAAGGTTGACGAAGAATAAGCTCCAATTATTTTAGTTTCACTCTTTTATTTAAACCACCTTGTCATGAATGACCAAGAAGTTCAACCAGAGCTACTCCAATCCCATGCTAATACAATTTTAAAATATGAGAATATATGTGACATTAATAGAGAAATGGTAAGAAATAATAATGAAATCTTGCCTCAAGTTCCTTTCTCACCTCTTGTAGAAAGTTTTATAGTTGAGGATCATGATGATCATCTTTTTTGTAAAGATTCCACTGCAATGCTTTCTAACCATGCCTTACTAGAAGATGAATCTCTAAATGTCATGAAAGATTCTGAGAAAAGTGACTCTTTGTATGTGAATGTTGAGAAAGTCCCCATTCTAGAATCATTTCACTTTCAAAATAATGCACTAGTAGATTTTATTGTTAATTCTGATTTTTAAAATGGTGTTGAAATTTATCTTGAAAGAGATTCTATTGTGACTAAATATTTGGCCAAAGGGTTGCAGCTGGAAACAAAATTACAGCAAGAGGCTTTATTACTTCAAGAAATATTACAACCTCATGAAGATCAAACAGGGGTAGACAAAGACTTTCAAGTTGAAAGTGAAAACCATGGCAGCAGTGACAATGAAGATAAAGAAGAGTTGTTAGTTAAAGATGAAGAATCTCTGGTGACATGATCTAACTTCATCCCTCACAACCATTCCATTCTTGCTGATCATGATGACACTTAGGAAAACATGAATAAAGGTACTCCTAAATCCTTTTTCTCTCTATTTTTTTTAAATTTCAGATTTGGATGTGATGATAGTCATCTCATTTTAGAAGTTCCTATTTTGTGAAAAAATTGACAACAACATGCTGCTAGAATATCAATCTTTCACTTTTAATGAAATGGATGAAAATGATATTAGTAATGTTTCTTTGGAAAGTCTTCTTTGTAAAAGGATTTAGAATAACCTATAGTTCAAGATTGAATATTACACTTTCATGGAAAATGAAAATGATTCCTCATGTTTAAAAATATGTGATCAGCTTGTGGAAAGATCTGGTTGGTTTGAAGATGTAGTTTGTAATGATGACAAAGTCAAAGTGCATGTGGAAAAGTTTCATTCTCATGCTAAAATTCTATTTGAAGAAAGAGGTGCTGAAGTTAATGCTAAACTTGTAGATTACCCAGCTGAAATATGGAGAGGAATCCACCTTGCCCAAGAAGACGAGATCATAAGCAACTTCTTATTGTCTCTTCAGCCAAAATATCTCTTTTAAGTTAGCCCATTTTATGATGATCTAATTCTTCATAGATATGAGGTAAAGATGCCTTTGGATGAAACTCCTCATACTAAATTTCTTCTTGAGAAAAAGAGATATGAAATTGACTTCCAACCTAGTGGTGACTCGCTTGGTATGCTAAAGGATGTCCTTCTCAATGAGGAGGAGGACATTATAGACAATTTTTTATCATCACTTCAACTAGATCATCTCTTCTATAATGATTCAAGTATTCATTCAAATCAAGTTGAAAGTGAAACACTAATGAGTGAATCTTCTTTTCTTTCCTCTGTATATGGTTTTGCTGATTTGGATTGTGGAAGTAGTGCTGCAAAATGTGATGGCATTTTGGTAAAGGAGAAAGATGGAATGTATTGCATGCCTAAGGAAAACTTGTTTCTTGAAAGATATGAAGAAATCACATACTTGAGGATTGTTCCTATGTTGGATGAGGCATCTCTTTGCCTGCAAACAAATCATGATACTAAAAGCCATATGCAAAAGGTAACTCTTGAGGAGAACATTTTTAGACATTATACACTATTTCTTGATGAGGTTTCTACCTACCATTTTTTTAGGTTGAAATAAAATTTGATCTAATTAATGTGGAAGATCAACTTTTGAGTGAAGAAGAATGTTATGATGAGCTATGGCTATTCATGAAGAAGTGTTTGGTCAACATTTTCATGTGTGCTTTAAATTTTAGCTTTGAAGAAGTCATTAGTAAGCAATGGTTTGGAGGTACTCCATTGAGGTATGATTTGTTAATGTGGAAAGGCTCCTATTTCTCCTAGTTGGTAAATGGATTCAAGTGATTCCTTTTCTTTCTTCTATTTCTTGTGGTAGGTTCTTTACCTACTTTTGTATATATCCTAAAATTATTCTTTTGGTGTGCATAGTGTTAGTTTGAATAATGTGCAAGCTTTGTGCTTGCTAGTAGTTTAGGTATTTTGGGTTGTTGGCTTTGCCCTACTCCCCTCTGCCCTCTCTGCAAGAACCTCCCAATTTTCTCTTCTTGGTGACTCTATTTTCCCAATGGATAAGGCACTTGTCTTTTTCCAAATATTTTTGGAGTTCTCTAGTTTTGAGTCAAAATAGTCCCATAGTTAGAGCCCCTGTTAGTACCTACATGGACCCTGTTTTTCAAATTTTCAATCTACAATTTCAAACCTCTTTGAACTAAGATTCAAAGAAGTTCAAAGTGGTTCAATGGTTTGAAGTGGTTCAAAATGTAGATTAGTTAACTTAGAAAAGTTTAGAATCCATCTTCAGTTTAAAACCTGAATTCAGTCTCAGTTCGTAATTTAGGTTCAAATTTGGTCAGTTCAGTAGTAAAAAGGTTCAGTGATTCAAAGTTAAAATTTAAAGGAAAGTAAAGAGGATTTTCTTTTATATGCCTATCTTTAATGCCTATAGTGACAATGATTATGATGATGATGACTATTATATTCCTACATATCCTAAAAGTCATCCTAGTCCTATGCTTGTGCTTAAAGGGGATGAGTCACATATAGATATTGATGGTAATCCATATGAATCAAATCTTGAAAACAACATTGATAAATTTTGTGAACAATACCTAAATGATAAATCTACTTTTTTTGAGGAAGAGAAAGCATTTTTTTCAGCTGAAATAAAACATCAATGCCATAAGAGTTTCTCTTCTCAAAACCCTCATGCTAAAAATAAAGATTACACTCTTGAGAAAGATCATGTTAATGTTGAACCTTTGTCTTGGGATGGTTCTCTTCCATCTTTTACTTCCTCCACTATCCATACATCCCCTAAAGATTTTGAGTCTCTCAAATCTTCTACAAATCCTTCATCCAATGAAGATCCTAATGCTTTTCATGCAGTTCCTTATAGTTATCCTCAAGGGCTACCTCTTAAAGAAACTCAAGCTAACCTTCACTTGGCTACAAATACTTTTGATAATGTTAAACCTAAAGAGCCTAAGCCTTCATGCACTATAATGACTACTTCAGCCAGTCCTTCATCATCTATTCCAAAGTCTTCCATACAATTACAACATGCTTCCTACTCCTTAGGAGTGGTTTCATGTCAAGAGGACTCTAAAAATGATAAAGAAAAGTATATAAAGAAAGATCAAGATCAAGATCTCTCCATGTCATCCAATTATTTTTACGATGTCTCTGATATGTTTCATGGTTCTTTTGATCCCTTACACCCTTTCTCATTCATTCCACCATGTCTTAAGTCTTCTCCTAAGCAAGATCAAGATACTACTTGCACCACTGAGCTTATTGACAATAAAAATGACCCTAGTACACTTTCTCCTTCCAAAGATGATACTTCCATTAAGGTTATTAAAAATGATGTTGTTACTTCCAATGTTGAGCCTATTGAAAATCAAGATAACAATTATATGCTTATGTTATCCAAAGATCCTTGCCAAGATCAAAGTCTTCCATCTTCTTGTCCTACCACACCATGTTCCCTTCCACTTTTTACTCTTCCTAAGTCTTCTTATGCTTCAAGTACTCATATTAAACAAGTTTCTCCTATTCAAGATGTTCATGATCCTATTGGAAATCCTAATGCTCACTCTAAAGATGCTAATATCCTTGATTGTCATATAGATGTTAATGAACTTATTGATTACCCTTTTGCATCTTCCACATCCATCCTTGGACCTCCCCCACCAATTCTAAATGCTTCATGTCTTCCTTCCATCTTGGGTCCTTATTTCCCTTCACTTTCTCCTCCTAATTCTCCTAATTCATCATCCATCTTGGGTTCTTATGTCCCTCCATCTCCTATCTTTCCTCAAGATCAACATGGATGCTTATCCTTGAATCCTTTTCATCCACCCACTCATCTAAACTAGTCATATCATCCTTCTTCTTCCACAATTCCAAAGTCTTTTGGAAGCAACTTGAATGTTCAATACAAAAAAAAGAAGAAATTCAAGAATCCATATAAAAAAGAAGACCACCATGTCTCCTCTAATCGAAATGGGGGCATAAAGTCAAAAGAGATATCTAAGAAAAAAATTATAAGACAAGTATGGGTTCCAAAATCCATCATTGAAGATATTATCTCTACATCACCAAAAAGAAATGAAAAGAGTCCTATGGCTATATGGATTCCAAAATCTCTCTTGAGATAGTCTAATGTTGAACAACAATTGAATTTGACATTCAAGCTTCTAAAGAATTCCACTTCATCTTCTTCCAAAAGCATTCTTCTATTCCATGTGCCTAAACCACATCCTTTTCTATCCACTCACCATATTCCTTCACATATTCCTTCATTCACATTTTCTCCATCTTTTCACCACCCTTCAAGGTGTGTGTTGATGTTGATCTTTCCTTCATTTCCATCTTCCAATCTTACTCGCTTTTCATAAAGCTATATCCTCCATTTTTGTCTTCCCTCTTCCTTTCCCTATTAGCATCTTTGAGCATATCATTTCAACTCCTTTGCATGTCATGGTTTAAAATTTTAAGGAGAATTATCTAAAAAGCTTGACTTCTTCCAAAAAATTCAAAAAAAAAAAAAGAGAGAGAAAATTTGAAAAATAAAGAAAGAAAAAGAAGGAAAATTTTGAAAATGTGCCTTGGTGAAAACCTGTTAATCAGGCACCTTGGTAGCAAAATCAAAGAGAAACAAATTCATCCTATGGTGAAAACCACTCCCTTGTGGAACCTTGGATAAGTACCATGATGAAAACCTGACAATCAGGCATCATGCATAGTTCTTCTACATCTTTCATCCATTCCATCTTCTCTCTTTGATCTTGACAATGTTGACCTATACGCAAACATTTGGCTATCTTGTGAGCTATCTTATGATGATCTTGTTTTCATTCCTTTCATGTTTAGCCTTTACATCTATTTCCCTCCATTCATTTTAGTCTTTCGCTACCCTTTTCCCATTTACCCCTTTGGTCTTGATCTAATAAAATAGAGTAAAATACGATGCTATGAAGTCTCTTGACATGTCTACTCCTTTGGATTGCATCTTTCCCACTTTTACATTATGTTTTCATGAATTATCCTATACTGGCCTTTCATTTCTTGTCCAAATGTTCTTTACATGACAACTTTTGCCTAGCTTGGGTACTCTTGAGGAGTTAGTCCTTGAAGATCACTTTCAGTTGCTTCATACACTCCTTCCTTATCCATCATATTATACCTGGGTAGCAAAAAATACAAAAAAATTATAAAAAGTCTTAAAAAAATTTAAAAAATTAAAATAAAAAAATCCAAGTGGTGAAAACTTGGAAACAGGCGCTACTTGAGGCCTTTGCACCCCTGTTTCTTCACGCGTGTCCTTGACACTTAGCCTTTCTCCATCATGCCTTGTCCTTGTTGCCTTGGTTTGGAATTGGTCTTTGTCTAGGGGGCATAACTATGTTAGCTTTGGTCTCTTAGATGTGTTAGTCTTTAGGACACCTTGCAAACAATATTTTTCAACACCACCCCAAACGTATTTTTCAATACAACCATTGACATCGAGTATTTTTCAACACTTATTGGTTTGGTCTTACCTAGTATCATCATGTGATCTTCCCTTCCTGCAAGCATTTGATCCTTATCCTCGAAACTTAGTATCAGTTAACACACTTAAATTTTAAATGCAACACTTAATGCTTGAATTATGTCATGATTTTTTCTTTGTGTGCTGACTATTATTGATTTTTGTTAACTGGCATTGTCTGATAAGTCTCTCCATGATGCATCGCTAGAGGACTTGGGGCATGGGACATGTTTTTATTTTTTTTTGGCTGGTGGGTATGGTCTTGAAAATCTAGAGTGTCTCTTGTTGTCCCCTTGAAACACTTAGGAGATTTGAGGCATCATCCTTGATTGTTTTTGCACAACCATTCTTATGGTCATCTTGGCATCTATGCCTTGATGCGAGCATGGTTTTGCTACATTAAATTGGGTAAGCTAACGTCAAAGTCATCTTGACCTTTATGTCTTTGATACTTATGTTAGAATCTTTCCACATTCCAATCTTATATCAATTACATTCATATCTTCATAGTTGCACTTGTGACTAGTGATGATTGTGTGATTTTTTGATGTCTATTAATAATGGCCCAATGATGAAAATAAGTTCTTTACATTCTCTAATGAATGATGAACACAAAATCCTATGTTACAATTGCTCTTTTGCAAGTACACCATTGCATTTTCTTGTACCTTGCATTATTAGACTTCATGTTAGTTTGCACTTTTAGGCTACATTATGAGTTTGAGAGGGTTCTCTCTTCATCTTTATTGTGGACTTTTAATCAACTATGGTCACATTTTGATCTTCATTTCCTTATCTTCTTTCATGATCTCAATCAAAGTTTCTATCTTGAATAGTTATTTAATTTTGGAGCATTTTCTTTCTTATGGAACATTTTATTATCTTCTTTCTGTATCTTCCAAACTTCTATCTTTCATTCACCTTACCCCACTTCTTTTCTTCTAAATCACCTTTGGGGCATAATATTTCATGCTTGATGATCTACCTTGGTTCTATGATTCTTATATCTTTCATCTTACTTCAAGAACCTTATCTTTTGTTCAATTTGATCAAATTTATCAATTTGTTGTTTCTCTTCTATCTCATTTTGATTTAGATCACGAGGGGGCAGTAATTATTAAATTCAATCTTTGATTCAGTTTTATCAATTTTATCCTTGACTTTTTCAAGTCAAAATTTATTTGTATTCTTGGTCCTGATGTGTTCCTAATTCGACCACACATCTGGGTTGTTTTGTGATCCCAAATCGACCTCACACTTCAATTTCTTTCTTTGACTACATGTGTTCCCAAATCGATCACACATTAGTCAAAGAGGGGCAAATGTATGCACCCTAAAATGGTCGCCTAGACTATGGGCTCCCATTATTCAATTTATCAATTTATCAAATTTCTTGAATCAATGGTGTGTAATATTTTATTAAATCAATTTAAATCAATTTCCTTGATCAAATTCAATTATTCTATTTTTCTAAGGTTAATCATTTTATACTAAGTCTTATTCAATTAAAAGAAAATATCCTCTTTTAATTAAATAAAATAAGTCCCCATTTAATTAAAAGAAAACCTCTCTTTTAATTAAATAATTCATCCATATTTAATTAATTAAGAGAAAAAACCCTCTTTTAATTTAATTAAATATCTCCTATTTAATTAAAAGAACTTGCTCCCTTTTAATCAAATGAAAATCCCACTTAAATATCTCTTTTTGATGAAAAAAGGAAATAAAATAAATTCTTTTATTTAACTTCTCTACAGTTAAATGCACATATTTCTAAGTGGGACTTATCTTTCCACTTTCTTCTCAAACACTCCTCTTTTCTCATTGGTGGATCCTTATTTCACATGGATCATTATTTTTCCACCCTTGATTAAATCTTTTCCTCTCAATCTAGATCATCCAATCTTCTTTATAACGGAGAGCCCTCTCCTCATTTTGGATACCCATGATTACGCTATTGTTATACTGTAGGATTGGAGAACAAATTTTGAAGAAGGAGTTTTGAATGCTAAATCTTTTGTGGAGAACTTCTATCTTCTTGTCTCATTCTCTCTTGCACCCATGGCTCTCATCATGGGCTTTTATCATTGCATTTGCATATTAGTTTAGAGTCATATTTGCTTTGATAGATTAAATCTTGCTTTCATACATTAGATCTTTCTTTTTTTTGCATTGTTATCATTTAGATTAGCTTGCATCTTCATTTTCATAAATATTTGATGATCACAGAGACTAGCACTCTTGCTTTTCCTCTTTGAATCTCTCATTTCATGGTGTACTTGCATGGGCATGAACTAGGTCAAACTGAGGGCCTCCATTGCAAACCCTTGCACTCCATGAATAAAGAGCTATGAGTTTCCATTCGAGACCTCACTTTTGAGAATTCTTGGATATAATGACCCATAGTAGTGTGCTCACATTTTAGGCATACACCCTTTGGATCAATTGATACAGGTAATTCATATAAAAAATCATCACATTCATTTTGATTTCAAGTCTAGAATAGAAATTTAAAGATTCATGGTTTAAAATTCATGATTCTAAGTCTAAAGGTCCCCCATTGTTTTAATTTCAAGTTAAGGTTCACAAATTTCTATACCTTTCTTGACTCAATTTAGAATGGTTCTAAGGTTTTAGAATGCAATAATTCAAATGCTCATATTTAGATATAAGTTCAAAACCATAGATGTAGCTCTTAGTTGGAAGGTACATTTAAGGAGTGTAACTCAATTTAAAGCACAATTCATTAATTTAGTAGTGCTCATTCAAATGTGAAGTTTGAAGTTACAGGTTTTGAGTGAAACTTAGGGTCATGCTCTAAGCAAGTAATGAGAGGATGAGACAAAACAACCAAAGATCTTCTAAAAAGGCACATATGTCAGAATGTTATATTTATTGTCATCAACATGAAATTATCATAATTTCTCAAGATCAGAATGTAATTATGCCAAATGAATATCCAAGTTGCCTTTCTAGAATGTTGATCTCACCCTCTAGCCAAGTCAAGCATTCCAAATCTAGTCTATTCTGAGAAAATTAGATCCTTCACTTGCAAAACCCGACACAAAATGCTTGCCCATATCAATTTTTTTCTCAAAACAACATATTCATAGTATGAACACAAGTAAATCTTGGTTCGAAGTGGAAACCAATATGTTTGTATAGAGATCCAAAGTCATTAAAATCCATCATTAGGCACATAAAATATCAAAAAATGATGTTTTTATAAATTCTAATTGCATTGGTGTTAATTTCTTTTTGATGAAATGCCAACTGACTAAGACACATGTTTAGTAATAGGAACCTACAAAAAGGAATGAGTCCATCATGGTTAAGGTGTTGGTGGACTCAAAGAAATTAAGGCAAAGTGAATTTTGGAAGCTATCAACATAATTGGGCTAAAAGGTTCCAAGTATGGGAAGATATTATAGAATAGGAAGCCATTATATGATGGAAGTAAAACACTTTTCATATTATGACTAGTTGGAATCCCTAATCCCTTCTAAGAGGCATAGATTCATTTGGTGGTTTCAACACCCAAAGGAAAATTGCAATTTATAGTTTGACATCAAAGGGTGAGATTCAACGTCATCTTCCCAATGTATATGTGGTGTCAACTACCTAACATCATGCATGGACAATGTTGGCCCACTAGTAAGTAGCAATCTGTCTAAAATATATATATGCAATGAAGCTCGACTAGTCCCATACAGAGAACCATGCATATAAGATGCCTAGCAGTGCATTTTCATTTGGGAACCATGACCATCTAAGATTATACATGGCCCACTTTCTACAATTTCAAGATAATAGAGTCTCAGAAATCTTGATTAGAATAGAGCACAGGGACTTAGTGTGGTATTTGGAGAAATAATATTAAATATTCTCAAAGAGGGAATAAGAAGCATCTCCATAACCTATTAAAAGAAGGATATTAAGTGACACATCTTATAGATAATCTATTAGATAAAGATCCAAGTGGAAAATATCTTTTTGTGAGGTGTTGTCCAAATAAAGATATTGCTAGGTGTCGAGGAAAGAGATATTATTGAAAATGTTCAATGAAAACAAAATATGATAATTTGGAGGCATCAAAATAATGTCTAATTCCTATAAGCCAATGGAAATTGGTCATTCTTGAAATCTTTTAATAAGTTAAAAAAGTATTGGGTGTGTAATAATCAATTTCAATAATTGAAAGGGAAACCAATTCATGAAGAGAACAAATAAGCTACAGAAGGATAGAAGAGGGGGTTCTAGTTTTTAAGCTTGGAGGTGCAGACTTTGTGCTGTAGGGAAGAGCAAGAGATAGTAGAAAGATACGGAGAGATTTTCAATTTTTTGAGTTCTTCCAAGAGAGAGAAAGTAGAATTTGGGGCTATGAAAGGGTATAGCTTTGTTCCTTTTTCTAAACTTTGTGATAGCGAAAAGGGGAAATCTTGATTTTTAAACATAATGTAAGGGAGGGAATTTCAGTTTCATTTAGATAGTGATTTTGATACAAATGTGTAATAAGATCTATGTTATCTTTTATGCTTTAGAGAACAGAGATTTGGAACATAATTGTACATCAAAACTTGGAGTTTGGGCAGGTTTCTTCCCTTCGATTGTGATCTTTGTATAGCTTTGGATTTTCTCTAAATGCATTTTATTGTTGTTGTTTCCTAAATACATTTTGATTTCAAGATATCTTTAAAGCTCTGATTCTTCACTTTCTCAAAGAGAATGGAAGATATATTCCTTGATTTTGTTCTCTTTTTAATACAACATTTGGGTAAATGAACTATGTACTATTTACTATTCATTTTCTTTTCAGTCACTTAGTTCTTCCACATCTATATCATGTTTATGGATAGATGTTTGTAAACCTTTCTTGCTTTCAAGTTAAAAGCATTACCAATTGTAGTGTAGTTGATTCATTGTATATCCTACATGAGGAGTTGTACCCAATAGAATTTAGAGGAAGGTTATCAATCCAATGATAACCTATCCAACTATTAGTGCTGATTTAGTCTTCTTATCTGGGCATTTAGAGTTAATTTGTATGTATTTTCTTGGAAGACAATCTATTCACTAACAAACTTTTGGTGACTCTACTAGGGAACCAGAAATAAAGAATTAGTGTCTACTAATTGTTTCCTCAGTTGTCTAATTATCTCTATGTCCAAGAGATTGGCAACTCTATTGCAAAGATCATACCAACTATAAAAGTCATGAGAAAATCAAGGCCAGACCCTTCTCTCCCTAAACTTTATCAAATAGATGATAAATTATTATGCAAATTTGTGGATAGCTTTAAAGAAAGAATTTCTCTGGCTGTTTAGAATAATATAAGTCTCAAAGACTATGCCACATCTTGGCTATTTTGGAGAAGCCTTTGTGTCAAATTCAACAAGTTGAAAGAGTTAGAAGAAAAGATAAAAATGCTGCAAGTATATCAGAAAAGAGTATCATAGTTAAATGAAGAGTTGAAGGTTGATGAAGAAGAAGCTCCAATTATTTTGGTTTCACCCTTTTATTTCAATCACCTTGTCATGAATGACCAAGAAGTTTAGCTAGAGCTACTCTAGTCCCATGCTAATCCAATTTTAAAACATGAGAATATATGTGATAGTAATGGAGAAATGGTAAGCTATAATAATGAAATCTTGCCTCAAGTTCCTTTCTCACCTCTTGTAAAAAAATTTGTAGTTGAGTATTATGATGATCATCTTTTTCTTAAAGATTCCATTGAAATGCTTTCTAACCATGCCTTACTAGAAGATGAATCTTTAAATTTCACAAAAGATTCTATGAATAGCGAATCTTTGTATGCAAATTTCAAAAAAGGCCTCATTCTAGAATCATTTCACTGTAAAAATAATGCAGCAAATTTTTTTATTGTTAATACTGATTTTTAAAATGGTGCTGAAATTTGTCTTGAAGGAGATTCTGTTGTGACTAAATATTTGGCCAAAGGGCTGAATGTGGAAACAAAATCACAGAAAGATGCTTTTTTACTTCAAAAAATATTATAGACTCATGAAGATCAGATAGGGATAGACAAAGACTTTCAAGTTGAAAGTGAAAACCATGGCAACATTGATAATGAAGATAAAGAAGAGTTGTCAGTTAAAGAGGAAGAATCTCCAATGACATCATCTTACTTAACCTCTCACAACCATTCCATTCTTACTAATCATGATGGCACTTAGGAAAACATGAATAAAGGTGCTCCTGAATCCTTTTTCTCTCCATGTTTCAAAAATTTCAGATTTGGATGCTACGATAGTCATCTCATTTTACAAGTTCCTATTTGTGAAAAAATTGACAACATGTTGCTAGAATATCAATCTTTCACTTTTAATGAAATGGATGAAAATGATATTAGTTATCTTTCTTTGGAGAGTCTTCTTTTCAAAAGGATTCAGAATAACCTATAGTCTGAGACTAAATCTTACACTTTCATGGAAAATGAAGATGATTCCTTGTGTTTAAAAATCTATAATTGGCTCATGGAAAGATCTGGTCAGTTTCAGGATGTAGTTTGTAATGATGAAAAAGTGAAAGTGCATGTGGAAAATTTTTTGTCTCATGGTAAAATTTTGTTTACAGAAAGAGGTGTTGAAGTTAATGCTCAACCTGTAGATTACCTAGCTGAAATATGGAGAGTAATCCTCCTTGCTCAAGAAGAAGAAATCATAAGAAAGTTCTTATTGTCTCTTGAGCTAGAAGACCTCTCTCAAGTTAGCCCATTTGATGATGATCTAATTCTTCATAGAGATGAGGTAAAGATGCCTTTTGATGAAACTCCTCATGCTGAATTTCTTCTTGAGAGAAAGAGATATCAAGCTAATTTCCAACCTAGTGGTGACTTGATTGGTAAGTTGAAGGATGCCCTTCTCCATGAGGAGGAGGACATTATAGATAAATTTTTATCATCACTTCAACTAGATCATCTCTTCCATAATGATTCAGGTATTCATTCAAATCAAGTTGAAAGTGAAACACTAATGAGTGAATCTTCTTTTCTTTCCTCTATATATGGTTTTGCTAATTTGGATTGTGGAAGTAGTGCTAGAAAATGTGATGGCAATTTTGGGAAAGGAAAAAGATGGAATGTATTGCATGCCTAAGGAAAACATGTTTCTTGAAAGATATGAAGAAATCACATACTTGAGGATTAATCCTATGTTGGATGAGGTGTCTCTTTGCATGTAAATTGATCATGATACTAAAAGCCATATGCAAAAGGTAACTCTTGAGGATAGCATTTTAAGATATTGTACACCATTTCTTGATGAGGTTTCTACCTATCATTTTTTTAGTTTGATATAAAATTTGATCTAATGAATGTGGAAGATCAATTGTAGAGTGAAGAAGAATGCTATGATGAGTTATGGCTATTTGCGAAGAAGTGTTTGGTCAACATTTTCATGTGTACTTTAAATTTTGGAATTGAAGAAGACATTAGTAAGCAATGGTTTGGAGGCTGATCTATTAAGGTATGATTTGCTAATGCAGAGAGGCTCCTACTTCTCCTAGCCAGTAGATGGATTCATGTGATTCTTTTTCTTTCCTCTATTTCTTGTGGTAGGTTCTTTTCCTACCTTTGTATATATCCTATAAATATTCTTTTGTTGTACATAGTGGTAGTTTGAATGATGTACAAGCTTCATGCTTGCTAGTAGTTTAGGTGCTTTGGTTTGTTGGCTTTGCCTTGCTCCCCTCCACCCTCTCTACAAGAAACTCCTAGTTTTCTCTTCTTGGTGACTCTATTTGCCCAATGAATAAAACACTTGTCTTTTGCCAGACATTGCTAGAGTTCTCTATTTTTGAGTAAAAAAAAATCCCACAGTTAGAGCCCCTGTTATTACATACATGGACCTAGTTTTTCAAATTTTTAACTTATGGTTTTGAATCTCTTTGAGTTAAAATTCAAATTAGTTCAAAGTGGTTCGATGGTTCAAAGTGGTTCAAAATGCAGATCAATTGACTCAAAAAAGTTTAGAATCCATGTTCATTTTAAAACTTGAATTTAGTCTCGATTCATAATTTAGATTCATATTTTGTTAGTTTAGTAGTACAAAGGTTCAGTGATTCAAAGTTAAAATTTGAAGGCAAGTGTAGAGGCTTCTCTTTGATATCATTGGTTCCATCTAGTTCAATTGATATTTGATATAGTTAATTCATATAAAACACCATCATATTCATTTTGATTTCAAGTCTAGAACAAAAATTTAAAGATTCATGGTTTAAGATTCATTATACTAAGTCTAAAGGTCCCCCATTGTTTCAATTTCAAGTAAAGGTTCACAACTTTCTATACCTTTCTTGACTCAATTCAAAATGGTTCTAAGGTTTCAGAATGCAATAATTCAAATGCTCATATTCAAATATAAGTTCAACACCATAGATGTAGCTCCTAGTTGTAAGGTATATTTCAAGAGTGCAACTCAATTTAAACCACAATTCATTAATTTAACAGTGCTTATTTAGGTGTGAAGTTTGAAGTTATGAGTTTTGAGTAAAACTTGGGGTCATGCTCTAAGAAAGTAATGAGAGGATGAGACAAAACAACCAAAGATATTCTAAAAGGGTTGATTTGTCAAAATGTTATATTTATGGTCATCAACATGAAATTATTATAATTCTTCAAGATTAGAATGTAATTATGCCAAATGAATATCTGAGTAGCCTTTTTGGAATGTTTCTCTCACCCTCTAGCCAAGTTAAGCATTCCAAATCTAGTCTATTATAACAAAATTAGAGCCTTCAATTAAAAAATCTGACACAATATGCTTGCCCATATCAATTGGTTTCTCAAAACAACATATTCATAGTATGAACACAAGTAAAGCTCAGTTCAAAGTGGAAACCAAGGTGTTTGTATAGAGATCCAAAGTCATTATAATCCATCATTGGATGCATAAAATATCAAAAATAATGTTTTTATAATGCTAATTGCATTGGTGTCAATTTCTTTTTAATGAAATGCTCACCTGCTAAGACACATGTTTAGTAACAAGAACCTACAAAATGGAACAAGTCCATCATGGTTAAGGTGTTGGTGGACACAAAGACATCAAGGCAAAGTGAAGTTTAGAAGCTATCAGCATGATTGGGCCACAAGGTTCCAAGCATGGGAAGATATTATAGAATGCAAAGCCATTCTATGATGGAAGTAAAATGTTTATCAAAATATGATAGTTGGGATCCTCGATCCCTTCTAAGAGGCACAAATTGGTTTGGTGGTTTTGACACCCAAAGGAAAATCACACTTTATAGTTTAACATCAAAGGGTGAGATTCAACGTTGTCTTCCCAATGTATATGTGGCACTAACTACCCAACATCATGCATGCATGGTATTGGGCCACTAGTAAGTGGCAGTCTATCTAAAATATACATATGGAGTGAAGCTCAAGCACTTCCATATAGAGAACCATGCATACAAGATGCCTAATAGTGTATTGTCATTTGCAAACCATGACCATCTTAGATTATTCATGGCCCACTTTTTGTAGTTTCAAGATAATAGATTCTTAGGAATACCAATTGTAATAGAGCACATGGACTTGTTGTGGTATTTGAAGAAATAATATTGAATATTCTCAAAGAGAGAATAAGCAGCATCTCCATAACCTATTAGATGAAGGATATCAAGTGACACATATTATAGATAATCTATTAGATAAAGATCCAAGTGGCAATTATCTTTTTGTGAGGTGTTGTCCAAATAAAGATATTTCCAGGTGTGTGAGGAAAGAGATGTTATTGAAAATGTTCAATGAAAACATAATATGACAATTTGGAGGCATCAAAACAATGTCTAATTCCTATAAGCCAATGGAAAGTGGTCATTCTTGAAATCTTTTAATAACTTAAAAAGGTATTGGGTGTGCAACAATTAGTTTCAATAACTAAAAAGCAAACCAATTGATGAAGAGAAGAAACAAGCTATGAAAGGATAGGAAAGGGGGTTCTAGTTTTTGGGCTTGGAGGTGCAAACTTTGTGCTACAGGGAAGAGCTAGAGATAGTAGAAAGACAAGGGGGGATTTTTTAGTTTTTCTTTTTTTTTTGAGAGAGAAAGTAGACTTTGGGGCTATGAAAAGGTAGAGCTTTATTCCTTTTTCTAAACTTTGTGATAGCAAAAAGGGGAAATCTTGGTTTTTAAATCTAATGTAATGGAGGGAATTTCAATTTCTTTTAGATAGTGTTTTTGATGCAAATGTGTAATAAGATCTGTGTTATCTTTTATGCTTTAGAGAAGGGAGATTTGGAAGATAATTGTACATCAAAACTTGTAGTTCGGGTAGTTTTCTTCCCATTGATTGTTATCTTTGTATAGCTTTTAGTTTTTTCTAAATGCATTTTGATGTCATTGTTTCCTAAATATGTTTTGATTTCAAGATATCTTTAAAGCTTTGATCCTTCACTTTCTAAAAAAGGATGGAAGATATATTCCTTGATTTTATTCTCTTTGTAATACAACATTGAAGTAAATGAATTGTGTGTCATTTACTATTCATTTTCTTTTCATTCACTTAGTTTTTCTATATCTATATCATGTTTACAAATAAATATTTCTTTCTTTCAGGTTAAAAGCATTACCAATTATAGTGTAGTTGATTCATTGTATATTCTACATAGGGAGCTATACTTGATAGAATTGAGAGGAAGGTTATCAATCCAATGATAACCTATCCAACTGTTAGTGCTGATTTAGTCTTCTTATTTGGCCATTTAGAGTTCATTTGTATGTATTTTCTTGGAAGACAATATGTTCACTAGAAACTCTAATAAAGAAGAATTAGTGTAAACTACAGATAATTTGTAGCTACTGCTCTCTAACATTTGCGATAATAAAATCCCTTAATAGGTGACCACAATGAGTTTATTTTAAATCCTTTAGCATGGTGAAATTCTCAAAAGAATGTCTAAAATAATCTAACTAGGTTACTCCTAACAAGGTATATGGGTTTAAAAAATCTCTAAGAAAATCCTTTAACTGAGTAACATTTAACAATGCTTTTGTAACATTTAATCAGGCAAGCTCCTAACTGTGTGTATTCTAGAAGAATACAACTATTTGTGGGCATCTTCTTACAGTGTGATTTTCATGAGATATATCTTGTGTTATTTTTATGTGGATTATTTTATATGTTGCATGATGATTTAATGCTTGCATAATTGATAATGATATTATAGGTAAAAATTGTTTTGATAGATGAATTTTCTTATTAAGTTCAATCAGACATATAAGTTTAGTTAGGTTTGTGATTACTAATTCACCTTGCCCCTCATTAATCATTCTTATATCTATAATTGGTATTGGAGAATTAGTTCCTTGATTCTCAAAATACTTAATAGCTAAGGGAAAATATCTCAAGATGTATAGGAAGGATGCACCCAAGTTCAACAAGAATTTGGAATTTTTTGACACATGGGTGAGAAGGATGAAGTTACATCTAATAGGAATCTTATATATTATTTTTGAATATCTTACATATGACTGTAGAGAACTTAATGGTACTCCTACTAAAGTATAAAGGAAGGAGAAGTTATTAGATAACTTGGAGGTGGGGGGGTTGAATAAGTTATAACTAGTTATCTGATAGGTCTTAAAAATACTTTAAACCAATTTCAACTTCTTAAAATTTTAGATCATTAACTTAGTAACATATTCTAACATCATGCATCAAACTAATATATAATTTGCATCAAACTTTCAACTAAATACTTCTTACTATATCAAGTATTAGAGTAATCATTTAGCATATATTGAGTTGAGGCATTGAATTGTTAACATGAATTAAACATGCAACACAATAAGAATTCACACATTTTTATAGAAGTATTTAATGTGGAAACTTTATAAAGGGAAAACCCACCTAAGAACCAATAACCCAAATATTTTCACTCTTCTAAAGTGAGATGTGTTAGGATCCATCATTGTTAAAGATTAAATACACAATTTTAATGTGACCTTGTTAGAGGATTTACACCAAATATAATCTAGACCTTATCACTCCTTGACATTTCTAAAGAGTGGCATTCTCTAAAGGACTTACAAAAAACTCAAAAGAATGCTACCATATAGGATTTCAAGAGACTATTAGGTCCACTCAATTAAGAGATTTTTTTGCTACAATGGTAAGAAAGTGACAATGAAATTATCTATTAGGTTTTAACACTACACCTTACTTGTTCAAATCTCTACTTCTCTCAATCTCTTTCTTTTGATCACTTTCTGGCTTTTCATACTCCACACTTCAACTTAGCACTTTCTCTACTTGATCTTTACATTATTGTGTTGCTTTTTTCACCTAATTCTTTCAAAAAAATTATCAACTTCAATCAACAACATTGGCAACAATAAACATCAAATTTTATCCCTTAAATAGAAAACTTTTTCCATTCATCTAAAATATTTTAGGTTTTTCTCTTAATCATAATCGTTAGATATTCACCAGGTTGAGATTCATTGAATCTATATGCTTGAGAAATAGATTTCCACCTTGATCTTTGTGCTCCGTTTTAATTTGATAAACCTCCTTCATTATATCTTCCTTGAATTTCTCCAATCATTGATTTCATTACCAACTTCATCCTTATCCTTGAAACTTCTCAAACATTCTTGATTTTCATCAAATATCATCCACAATTAAATATTTTCTAAACTTGTTCTTGCTAGTGATGCTTGGTGAACATTACATCACACTTAAATTTAATTCTAGACTCAGTTAACACTGCAAATGCTTATTTAACACTATATTCCTTCACTTCTTTTTTAGGTCCTTAGTTAAAATTGTAGAAGATCAATTTATATCGTAGATAAATCAAACCAACACTACACTATCAGAGTCTAACTCATTAAAGTTCCCATTGAATACCATACACTTATAACACTTTTATAATAATACTTTCTTCAAATCCTCTTCATCAACCAAATGATATGGAACTCTACTAAATTAACATAATCTCTAACCAATTAAGGCTTGACATCAATGACAACATAGCAACTAATATGACTCTTTCACATACATTAAAAACATTATTAGTTGAGGCTAACATAAGTTGATTCATATCTTAGTGATGATAGGAATTGCAAGTGCCTTTAACAACTTAGAATATGTTGACATCAAGAATCTAGATTCAGCCAAGAAGATGTGGGATAAGATAGTAGTAGTACATGGAGGAGATGACCATGTCCTAAAGTGAAACATTGATAATTTGAAAAGGAATATATGATAATATCAAGATGCATGAGAATGAAACCATTGCATAGTATGGATTAAAATAAATGAGATAGTTATTTTCATCAAAGGAGTTGGAGAAAAACTAGGAGAAGATGATGTGCAAGTAAAATACCTAGAACACTTGGATACATATATGCAATTAGAGTTTTATCTATATAAGAAGTAAGAATTCTAGATTCAAGAAAGTTATAATTAACTCACTTATTGGTAGGATTACTACATTTGAATTAAGTAACTTTGATATTAGCCAACCTACTTTTGAAGTTTCATTTCAAGCCTCAACAAATGTTGGATCATCTAGGGAAAAAAATCTCTTGTTTATGATTCTGATGACTATAGAGGTGTATCTTCTAAAGAAAAAGAGTTGGAAGAACTTGAAGCCTTGATAGCTAAGAGGTTTCATAAATAAAAATGGAGATATAAAGAAAAAATTCCTATTACCTATTGGAACTGTAGACAAATTGGTTACTTTGCACATTGATGTCCTAATAAAAACAAGAAGAAACATGATGGAGAAAAGAAAGATAATTTCAAGAAATATAAGGACTTCAATGAGAAGAGAAAGAAACTATGTGATATAGATGAAGATGAAGAAGATAACCACATGTTAGAAATATAGATGGAGTAACTAAGAGGGGGGGTGAATCAGTTACCACAAAAACAAATCCACAGATCCCTTAGATTTCTTATAAACTAGTTACTACTGTCACTCAGTAGCTATACAAAAAAATGTTGTAACTTGGTAGATGTAGTGTATGTTATCTTTAATAGAACTTAAACATTCACAGTGACTAATATGCAACCATAAAATAAATAACATGAACACAAGAGACACCAGATTTAACGTGGAAACCCAATATGGGAAAAACCACCAAGTAACTAGCTACTAATTTTCACTCTTCTAAAGTGAGGCCTATTAGGATCCAACCCTGTTAAAGGTTACCAAAAACACTATTAGGTGTGACCTTGTTAGAGGATTTAATCACCCTGTTAGGAGTGGCCTTGCTAGAGGACTTTAAAACAATTCAATAGAACTGTCACCTTATTAAAGGATTTTTGAAATTTCTATTAAACCAACTCTGTTAAGAGATTTAAGAATCATTGCTACAATGGTGAGAAAGTAACAATGAAGTAACCTAAATGAGAGGCAACTAAATTGCTGATACATATCTCATTTCTACTTCACTAGATCCTCTCTGATTGAATACAACTTTGTTGCTCCTCAAGGATATCTGATCCTTCTTCAAAGTTTTCTCACACTTTCTTCTTTACATAATCAACACACTTGCATGCTCGCTCATTACCATTTAGAATTCACAACTTGACCTTTTATTTATACCTTACAAATTGTCAATTTGGCTCATTTACAAGTCACAATTTCCAATTATCATTACTTTAGTCTGCTAGAATTATTACATAACACAATTAAGCTTAATTTCCTAAAATAATGAAATCCTTCATTGGCCGATCCTGCTTGGTAAACATTTCTCCAGAAATGATTTCCAGTGTTAACCAACTGAAGCTCAATGAACATTGCAAACTCTACAAAATCCTTTGGAGACTGAGTGAACTTGGTAAACACTAACTTTCCTTTGTTGACCTTGTGAGCTTAGTTACCATTGACTTCTGCCACAAAATCCTTCAATGCCTGAGAGAGATTGGTAGAAACTATTTCTACAAAGTATTTTCAAGAATGCTCCATAGACTCTAGAATTTCCTTTGCTAACCAACTAAGCTTAGTAGACACTATCCATTGACTGATATGAAATTTGTGTAACATCAAAGACAACACATAGTTGAACAATTGTATCCAAAAATCTCCCTCTTTGGCATTGATGGCAACACAACATGTCATAGCACAATGAAATTCGAGAATGAGTCTTTTTCTGAATAAACATTTCTCCCTCTTAGATTTTATGCCTAAAATTTCTCTAATGCAGTAATCTCCCTCTGTGAAGGAATTACATAACTTCTTTTCAAACAATAAACTATCCACAAAAAAATTCCAAATTTTGGAAAGATATGACAGTACACTCTCCCTCTTTGAAAACACATGCCAAAGAAAACACATACCAAACAAGTAACAATGTACTTTGAGTATTGATTCATATGTAATGCTCCCATGACTATGTTGCATCAACTGATAGATCTTCAACTTAGTTCCTATTGATGCATCACTAAAACTTCATTTTAGTGAGCTTCAGATAGGGGAATGACCCCTAGCTTACCTCTTAGACATAAGAATGCATCCTTAGGTAATGGCTTGGTGAATATGTTAGCAATTCATTCTTTTGTATGGACATATTCCAATCTAATCTCCTTATCTTGCACCAATTCTCTAACAAAGTAATAATTTATTACAATGTGCTTGGTTTTAGAATGCATCACTGGATTCTTTGATATGTTAATTACACTTGTATTATCAAAAAACATAACAACTGCTTCTTTAATTTCCACCTTCATGCTTTCCAACAACTATTTGAACCAAACAATATTAGAACAATTCACTCCTACATCAACATACTTTGCTTCTACTGTAGATTGGGATGTACAATTTTTCTTTTTACTTGTCCAGGATACCAACCTCTTTCCAAGAAAGATTGCTCCGCCACTTGTACTCTTTTTTTCATCAATGTTTCCTGCCCAATCTACATCTGTAAACAATTTCAAGTCTAGATTACCTCCAAATTTGTACCACAATCCATAATCTTCAATACCTTTCAAGTATCTCAAGATCCTTTTGATTGCCATCATGTGATTTTCTCTTGGTTTTGCTGAAAATCTTGCTACAATACCAACTACAAGAGCAATATTAGGCCTTGTATGAACTACATACTGCAACTTTCCAATCATTGATCTATATAAGGTCTAATCTACCTCTTTTGATTCATCATCCTTGGTAAGCTTTAGTCCAATACACATTGGAGTTCCAACTAGTTTTGAATCTTCCATACCAAACTTCTTGAGTATTTCCTTGATGTATTTAGATTTAGTGATGTAGATACCATTCTTGCTCTGCTGAATCTGAAGACCAAAAAAGAATTTAATCTCACCAAACATTGACATCTCAAATTGCTTATTCATTTTCTCTAAAAATTCTTTGTATAGATCATCATTTCTTGTAAATAAAGTATCATCCACAAATATTTCTATCAAAACAATCTTGTTATCTAATCCTTCCTTAATATACAAGCTATTATTATTATTAGTTCTCTAAAAACCAATCTGAATAAGATAGTTATGCAACTTTCATATCATGCTTTAGGGGCTTATTTTAGACCATACAATGCTTTGTGTAGTTTGCAGACCATGTCCTTCTTGTCTGGATCCACAAAACCTTTAGGTTGCTCAATGTAGACTTCTTCATCCAGAATACCATTGAGGAATGTAGATTTGACATCCATTTGATATACTTTAAATCCTTTGTGTGCAACATATGCAAGTAAGGTCCTAACACCTTCTAGTCTTGCAATAGGAGAAAAAGTCTCTCCATAGTCTATTCCTTCTTCTTGAGAGTAGCCTTTACATAATAGTCTAGCTTTGTTTCTTGATACCTTACCATCTTTATTCAACTTATTTCTGAATACCCACTTAGTTCCAATCACATTTTTATCTTTAGGCCTAGGTACAAGAGTCCATGTTTTGTTCTTCTCTATTTTCTCTATCTCTTCATTCATAGCCTCAATCCAAATTTCATTTTCCAATTCATCTTTGACATTTCTAGGTTCAAAATCAGCAAGTAAAAAAGTACCTTTTACCTTACTTCTTGGCATAGTACCTTCAAATTCATCTCCAATAATCTAATCTAGTGCATGATTTCTTTTGACATACTTGGCTCATATAGGTTCCTTGCCTTTTGACTGAGTTCCACTATCTTCATTTTGAATTTCAATTTCTAGCTCTAGTTGATCTATCTATTGCTGGGGTTCTTTAGACTCGATAGGAATTGGCTCGATAGCATTTGAATGTGACTCAAGTTCCTGTAATTTAGTTTGAACTTCTTGCAACTTTGTGTCTGAGGAAGACTCAGGAGTAGAAGTTACTTGATTGATAGATGTATCTGACACTGTATCAAGTTCAATGAAAAAAAATCTCTTGTAATCTTTTGCTTCCCTTTTTCTTTCTTTTTTAGTCCTTTCTGCAAACTCATCAACTTTCACATGTACACTTTCTATGACTTTGTGAATAGACAAATTCAAACATCTATATGCCTTACTTTTGCAAGAATATCCAAAAAATATGCCTTCATCACCCTTCACATCAAATTTGCCTTTTCTAGATTCTTTCAAAATGTAACATTTACTTCCAAATACTTTTAGGCAACTTACATTGGGTTTATAGCCATACCATAACTCATAGGGGGTTTTGAATGAGTCCTTCTTCAACTGTACTGGGTTCAAGGTATGAACTATAGTGTTGATAGCTTTCTTCCAGTATTTGATAACAATGTTCTTTTTAATCATTAGAGTTCTCACACAATCTATGATAGATCTATTCATCCTTTTAGCTATTCCATTCTACTCAAGAGTTCTACGTGTTGATACTTGCCTTTTGATTCCTCTTTCAATACAAAAGTTATTGAATTCATGGGAAATGAATTCACCTCTGTTTGACCTTAAGCATTTCATTCTTTTCCTTGTTTCCTTCTCTACTCTAGCCAAATACCATTTGAACTTCTCAAATGCTTCTGACTTCTCTCTTAGATACATGACAGTCATCATTCTAGAGTAATCATCAACAAAAAGAATGAAGAAATTTTCTCCAATATAGCTCTCAATTCCAATAGGTCCACACAATTCAATATGCACAATTTCCAAAATTTTTTCAGACTGATAGTTTTTACTTTTAAAGCTAGTCTTTCCTATCTTACCAATCTAACAATTCTTGCATAGACCAACATCAGGTTTCTTTATATTAGGAATGCCTCTTACTTTCCTAAATTTTCTTATTTTCACCAGGTTATCAAAATTCACATGACATAACCTTATGTGCCATAGCCAACTTTCTTCAACTTGAGCAATAAAACATGAACATTCACTAAGTTCAAGATAGAACAAGTTACCTTTTGTTTGTATGCCTAATCTAATCAGCTTTCCTTTGTCATCCAACAATCTTGCCTTTCCATGCATGAATACCACTTTGAATCCAATATTGATTAGTTGTGCCACACTCAACAAATTGTGTTTTAGTCCTTCAACCCAATAGGCATTATCACATACAATCTCTTTGGCTAGTGAGATTCTTCCTCTTCCTTTTATACAACAAGGTTCATTATTACCAAACCTCACACTGCCACCATCATAATCTTCAAATTGTTCAAACTTTTTTTTGTCACTAGCCAAATGATGTGAACAACCACTGTCTATGATCCATGTATCATTTTTTCTTACATTAGAGATAAGTGCCATCTTATCTTCCTCATCATTATCAGATTCATCTTTCACAACAATGTAAACAATTTCATCTTCACTATTGTCAGAGTCCTTAGAATCCTTAGCCATGAAACATTTTTTTTACCTTTGTGCTTGAATGATTTGAAGTATTTCTTGCCATTGCACTTATGACCTTTCTTCTCATCCTTTTTTTTCTTGTTTGGGCACCTAGTAGCAATATGACCAATTTGTTCACATGGAAAATAGATTAAAAGAACTTTACCTTTGTATTTTCCTTTACCTCTAGAATATTTCCTTGCAAGTAGAGCCTCAACCACCTCAAGATCACTATCAAAACTTTGTTCTAATTCTTCTTCACTTTCTGACTAAGAATCCTTTATCTTTTTTCCCTTTTCTTTGAGTGAAATCTTGGCTTCAAATGTTGATTCATTGTTCTTGGAAGCTAGAACATAGCTATCATAGTTATCTAGCTCAAGTGCAGTCAATCTTCCTACTATGGCCTCTAAATTTATCTTATGATTTGCTTCACATCTTCTTTCCTAAATTGCAAAAAGTCTAATTGCATATATGGGAAGCAATGTTCTAAGCACTTTACTTACAACTATTTCCTCCTTGATATCTCCTCCAGAAGCGTTTATTGCACTAACACTTGCTTTGACTCTTTCAATGTATTTAGCAATGTTCTCATCTTCTCTCATCCTCATCTGATCAAATTGTCCCCTTAGACTTTTTGCTTTGGCTCCTCTCACATTGTCATCACCTCCATAGATATCTTTTAGCTTGTTCCACGTAGCAAAGGCAGTTTTGTAGTCCTTGATATCATCAAATTCTTCATAGCTTAGGGTAGATGCAATGTCTATCATCATGGTGTTATGAGTCTTCTTCTCAGTAATGTCATTGATAGATAATGTACCAGCAAGAGTTACATATTCTTCATCAAGATATTTCAATCCTGTATCTCTAATGGAAGCCAAATGGAGTCTCATGAGACCTTGCCATGCTGAAAAGTTATCCTTGTTAAGCCTTGGAATTTCCCTCTTGTAAGACATCCTGATCTTTAGCTTAGATCTTAGAAATCCTTCCTGTAAGCACCAAAATCTTTAATACCAATTTTTGTAAATATAGATGGAGTAACTAAGACGAGGAGTGAATCAATTACCACAAAAACAAATCCACCATTCCCTTAGATGTCTTATAAACTAGTTACTACTGTCACTTGGTAGCTTTATAGAAAAATGGTGTAACTCGGTAGATGCAGTGTATGTTATCTTTAATAGAACTTAAACATTCACAATGATTAACATGCAACCATAAAAGAAATAACATGAACACAAGAGACACCAGATTTAACATGGAAACCCAATATGAAAAAAACCACCAAGTAACTAGCTACTAATTTTCACTCTTCTAAAGTGAGCCCTGTTAGGAGCCAACCCTGTTAAAGGTTACAAAACACACTATTAGGTGTGACCTTGTTAGAGGATTTACTCACCTTATTAAGAGTGGCCTTGGTAGAGGACTTTAGAACAATTCAATAGAACTATCACCTTGTTAGAGTATTTGCAAAATGGTTGTTAAACCAAATCTATTAAGAGATTTAGGAATCACTGCTATAATTGTGAGAAAGTAACAATGAAGTGACCTAAATGAGATGCATCTAAATTGATGATACAGATCTCAATTCTTCTTCACTAGATCCTCTCTGATCAAATACAACTTTGCTACCCCTCAAAGATATCTAATCCTTTTTCAAAATTTGCTCACACTTTCTTCTTCACATAATCAATACACTTGCATGCTCACTCATTACCATTTAGAATTCACAACTTGACCTTTTATTTATACCTTACAAATCATCAATTTGGCTCATTTACAAGTCACAATTTCCAATAATCATTACCTTAGTTGGCTACAATTATTACATAAAACAATTAAGCTTGATTTCCCAAAATAATAAAATCCTTCATTGGTCAACCCTGCTCGGTAAACGTTGCTCTAGAAATGATTTCTAGTGTTAACCAATTAAAGCTCGATGAACACTACGAACTCTACAAAAAAAAATGAGACTGAGTGAACTTGATAAATATTGAATTTCCTTTGTTGACCTTGTGAGCTCAGTTACCACTGACTTCTACCACAAAATCCTTCAATGCCCAAGAGAGCTTGGTAGAAACTATTTACATAGAGTATTTTTAGGAATGCTAAGTAGACTCTAGAATTTGCTTTGCTGACTAATTGAGCTCAGTAGACTCTGTCTATTGACAAATATGACATTTGTGTAACATCAAAGACAACACATAATTGAATAATTGTATCCAACACTACAATTCTAATTGAGATGACAATGATGAAGAAATAATGTTTTTTTATTGTAAAAGAAGATCCCTCAATTGATAATGCTAAAACCAAAGAATAGAAAGCTTTGATCTCAAGCATGAACTACAATAATGATTGGATCATTAACAGTGTTTTTGCAAATATCATATGATTGGAGGTAAGGACAAATTCATAACCATGGAGCAATGTGATGGAGGTTCAATCATATTTGGAAATGGTTCTCTATGAATAATCAAAGGTAAAGGTTCTACTGGTTAAACTACATATATCGCCTATGAAGATTTCTATTGGGGTGATGGGAAAAAGTACAATTCGCTAATTTTATATCATTTGAATAAAAAAGGATTGAAATTTGAGTCTAGTAACAAAAATTGCAAGATATTAGGAAAGAATAGTGAACTAGTTGCTATTGGAATAGTTTACAATAATCAATTTTTTTTTTTTGGGGGGGGGGGGCGGGGGGTTGGGGTGTGGGTGTGAATCAGTTATCCAAGGTCCAAAACTCCCAGTTAAAATTTTTAGTGCTTAAAAAAACTCATGCATATATCATCTTCTTATAAACCTTACATGCATCCATTAGATCATTCATAACATAAACTTGTAAGTTATTGTCCTAGGTCAAAATCACTTTGCAGAAATGTAAACATGAAACATAACATAATCATTCACGCATATTGCAGAGCTTCCACAATAGATAAAGATAATCACACTATTATTCCTCTCGAGGGTAATATGTCTATTTTGAGAATTATCTCTCCCATCATGAACTACACTTGAATTATCAACCCAGGGACGTAGAACTTGAAATGGGTCAACATATTATGTGCACTAAGTTCCCTTGTGTCTTAACATCTATATTGTAGGAAAGAAAAATGCGTGAAAGGAATCTATGCTAATGGTAAAAAATAGTAAGCATGCTTTGACTAATAATTGATAACTATAGAAAACTTCAAAAAAGGAATTCTAAGCTAGTTAATCAACTCAAACATCCACTATGATCATTTTCCACAAGTGTTGCAGGAACTTTCATAGTAACTATGTTATAGGACTAATATAGTTCATCTATATTAAAATAGAAAACCACAAGAAATGAATCTACTCTACCTCCACCTCCCAAGTGGTCCCCCTTGGTTGGATTGAACTAATGAATAACACAATAAGTATTCCAAATCATTTTCTCATTATAATTCTTCTTTTTCCGCATGACTGAATAATATGTAGAGGATAGAAAAGAGCAAGTTTAGAATCCTTTTGACTAAATAACTAACTTTATCCATCCTTTCTTATATTTATAGAGGAGTGGAATTTATTACATAACATAAAATCATGAGCAAAAATTATTAGAAGAAAAAGGTAGAATTCCAACCATGACTTTTAAAGCATTGATTGAACAACAAAATAGCATTTTGCAAATAATGCAGTAAGTCAAGTCTCCTAGAAATAACTCTTCTCACAAATGTGGCTTAATACTCAAAACTGACCTATGCTTTTGATGCTATGATTGGTCTTCATTACTCCTTTAATACGGTGTTCACCACTCTTTGCACCACTTCTCCATTTCCTAAAAATTAGAAACATTCGAACACATATGCACAACAACATTTCTACTCTTATTCAAATATTAAAACATAGCTTAAAATATTTATATTAAATATTGCACTTTATATATAATATCAAGCAAGGTTTTTCATATTCATTATCCATAGATTCAATAAGTTCTAGCTACATTCAACATAAGAAAAATATGTTGAAGATGTTTCTCACAAGGCACAAAGAGTAAGTTTATACTCTAAAAACTATATCAAATTTGTGACATTAATATGACTCATCATCTGCCCCCCACTTTGTAAATTCTTGTCCTCAAGAATTGTACTTCTTTTCCATTCCTTTGAAATCTCCACTATTTTCTTCCCCTATTTCCCACTTCTAAAGGTGTAGAAATATCCTCTAGTTCATCTCCAATGCTCACCCAAGTGTTCTTCAATTAATGGGTCTAACCCAGTAGCACTGTTTTCATACAGGGGCCAGAGAAGAGTAGGAGGTTGAAAAGTTAGTGGCATCCATACCTCTTTCTTGATTTTCCTTCCTAATTGCATATATTTAGCCACTCTATTAAATGTTGCCTCAAAATTAATAGGATTTTGTGGTTCAACCTTCTTGAAAGTTTTAGGCAGTTGACTCCATCTATTTTCAAGCTCTGCAATTGCTCTTTGTTGTGTAAAATTAGGAAGTGTTTGATATTTTCTATAAACATTTTCCCTTTCTTCAAACACTTTTTCTCTTATTTTTATTTTTGGCCTTCCACAAGTTAATCTAAACCAATCTCTCAAGTGATCATAAGGCTAATGGGATTCAGCCCAGAGTGGCAGTGGTTCAAACTTTTCAAGATCCCTATAGGTATCCAATTATCTATAATAATTTTTTTTATTTTGCATCCATGATATTAGAGCTCTTAAGTGAACATCCCCTATGTAAAGCAAGGGATTCCACTCTGTTTCATGTGGAATTATGAAATTATGCAAATAGAGCTTACACAACAAGTTATTTTTCCATGAAGGCAGAGTCTAATACACATTATAAAAATCTCGAGCATTCTTAAATTCACAATCAATATTTCTCATTGTCATCATTAACTTAAATAACAAAAACTATTCTTTTAAACAAATAGAATACACCCTTGGGGGTGGTCTACATGCCATAACTTGATCAACTAATTTCAAAGCTTTATTTATTTGCTGCTTCTATTTTTCTAGTTGCTCCTTTAATAATTTAATTTCCTCATCTCTGTCAAATATTGCCTTGTGCATCTGATTTCTTTTTTGCTTCCACAAGGTTTTTTGAAAAATAAAATGATTCTATAAACCAAACAATATTGACTAAATTGTAAATGACTAAAATTCTTGAGCTTTTTCATCTTTTGTTCTTTGGCAACTTGTTGGAAATGCTAGGTGTGCGAGAAAGACTTATAAGGTATAAGAGAAACATTGGAATATTCAAGGACTGATAGCATGGCAGGTTGATCATTACTAGGGGCTTCTTCTAGATTTGATTTGCACATTTCCTAATTCTCTTGTGGTGTCTCCTTAATAGGCACATTTTCATGGGTTTCTATATTTTGGGGCTCTAATTGCACAGGAGAATCATTTGGGACATTTTCAACTACCAATTCTGTGTTAGATTTTGAAATTAGGGCATTTGGATTTCCAATGGAAACTGGGGATGACCAGCCTTGTATACGAGGGCTTCTACATACAAAAATCTCTTTAGCTTTGACTTTTTTACGAGTTTGTTTTTGGTTTAGGCATGGCTGGAGTAGATGTTGCATGAATTGTTGCTACCAAAATAGACCTTTTCCTTTTTGTTACTTTAACAAAGGGGTTTTTGGCTTCCTTTTCAAGGTTAGGGCTTTCTTCACTAACCTTACTCTTGCCCTTTTCTATAGAAGAAATTGGTATAACATCCTCTAAAATAGTTTCAACTAATTCATTCGAAGAGTGTTCTTTCTGGTTTAGCTAGATTTTGACTCGACATTGTGATATCTTTCTCATTTTCAAAGTTTTGAGGAATAGGGTTAGCTTGAGGTTGTAAGGTCTTGGTTTCAACAATTTTTGCCCATGAAATAGGGGAGGAATCCTTATGAGATCTTTCAACTAGAAGTTTAATGAGGGCATGATGGGAAATATAATTTTCCTTTCCTTTTTGAGTTTCCTTAGCACTTATACACAAGATATTATAAAGAAAGTTGGGAACATTAACTTACATGTTATGTCTTATGCAACTGAAAAATTTAAAATGATGAGCATGCAAGTTTGAAAACCTTCCTTCATAGGTTAAATACATGATAATGTGGGTATCTAGTTATAGATATGGAGGTGGAAGAGAAAGTCTCTTAAATCCTTGTTTTATAATGTCTAGTTGTGGGTCACCTAGTTGAGCGAACTATGCCCTTGAGGACCTAGCACCATATTCATTTGGATAATGCTCCCCAATTTCTAGTAATATTGTGACTTCTACTATCCTTTCTTTGGTAGCAATCACTCTTAATCCCCAAGCCAAGGCTTCCCCTTCATCAAATATTGTCATGAACTCCATTGCCACTTTTCTTAACAAGACCCTTTTATTTTTGGCATGTAAAATAATGATACATTAATAATGAAGGACATCAAGGATTCAACTGAAGGTTTTCTTGCAATAACTCTTAATCCTTTCAATCATGCCAAGTATAGATGATCTTTTCCCAAAATTCTCAATGAAAAGGTATGACAGATTTAGAAAGATTTTAAAAATTAATGAAAAATATTAGACTGCCACCAAAGTACAACCTATAATGTGGACATGGCTTAGGATAACATGGAGCTGACATGTGGAAATTAATACACTTTCTTGGTCCCCCACTAAAATTTGACAAGTGCCCACACTTTAAAAAAAAATTAGTATAGGAATGAGAAACTGGCATAAGTCTTATATGATATATATAATGTAGTATTAGATATAAATATTGAAACTTGTATTCTAAAAATGAATAAAGAGTAAAATAAATTGTTATACTTGAAAATTTGAGTGTGTTAATTGACATGTAGGTTGATGAGGTGGTGAATGCTGATGACCACAGAAAAAATGTTGACGAAAGTATTTATTTAAAGTAGTAAAATAGAATGTGTAGATGATGTGGAGTGTGGGTGGATGGTAGATAGAGAGATGAGATGGGTTGATATGAAAAAAGAGAAAAGTGAATGGAAGAATGGACCTCATATTAAATAAGTTTTTATTATGGAGGCTCTTGAAATTCTATCATGGTATGGCTATAGCTAGAAGGTTTTCACCCTCTATTTTAGGAACTGTGTTCATAGCGATTGGTGAATTGGTTGGGTGGAATTGTTGTAGGAATTTTTCTTTAGTCTATGGTTTATGATAAAGACACAACCTATGGCTATTTACAAGTAAATTAAACTAGACAGGGTCAATGGTTGTCAGTTGTACTACACCATTGCCAAATACATGTTGAATTTCATAAGGCCCTAACCATTGAGTCTGCAATTTCCCTGGATTCTCTTTGAATTGAGAATCATAGAGGAGAGTCCAATCCCCTGGTTGGAATTTTTTATTCTTGATATGTGCATCATGCCACTGCTTTCACTACAGTTGAATAATTTATGTTCTTTCCAAATCTGTCTTTCTTATTTCATCTAATGAATTTAAGTGGAGAAGTCTCTCTTCTTGTACTATAGGAAGACTAATGTTCAACTCTAAAGTAGTGCTCAAATTCAATAAGTAACATGGTTGCTTTACCATAAACAAGCTCAAATGGAGTAAATCTAGTTGTTGTTTTCTATGTGGTCCTATATGCCCAAATAGCTTTAGTTAATCTGTTGGTCCAATCCTTCTTGTGTATGTACATTGTCTTAGTTAGAATGGCTTCAATTTCTCTATTGATGACCTTTTCTTGTCCATTTTCTTGAGGGTGATAGGGACTAGACTTATGGTGTCTTATACTATATTCTTTCATAACCTCAATGATTGAGTTTGATGTGAATTGGGCTTCTTGATCTATAACAAGTTCTCTGGGGACTCCATAATGGGTGAATATTTCTTCATATAAGAATTTGGCTACTTTCTCATCTCTTGCATGTTTCATTGCTCTAACTTCCACCCATTTGGTTACATATTATGTACATACTAAGATGTAGGATTTTCCACTTGATGGTGGGTCAATTGGACCTATGAAGTCCATACCCCACTTATCAAAAGGTGTGACTACAATCTATGGAGTGAGTGGCATCTCATCAATTTTGGTTGGTTGGACCATCCTCTGGCACTTGTCACAATTGGTTGTATAAGTCACTGCATCCTTATGTAAGGTTGGCTAATAATATCCAATTATAAGTACATTAAGTGCTATTATTTTCCCTATAAAATGGCCTCCATATGGTTCATCATGAAAAGCATGCAGTATATCATATATTTCATCTTCCTTGACACATCTCCTCATGATCTAATCTGGTCCATAATAGAAGAGATTATTATCTATCTAGGCGTAAAGAAAACTTTTCTCTGCTACCTTACTCCTTTCTTTTTGAGAGAAGTGTGGGGGCATTCTATTTGCAACCAAATAATTTTGTATGTATACAAACCATGGTGTATGAGTTTCTATATGGAACAAGTGTTTAGCTAGAAAGGTATCTTCAATTAGAGTTGGATCTTCAATAGTAATGTTTAATGTGAATAGATAATAAACAATGATGTTGGATTCACTTGGCTTATCAATAATGGTAATACCAAACTCCTATAATAACAAGAGCCATCTTGCCAGTCTACCAGTGACAACTAGTTTGTTCATTAAGTACCTTATAGCTGACTGATCAGTATGAACAAAAAATAGGATATCCAATTACATAATGTACTAAAAGTTCTTTTTCAATTACTGTGTAATTCAACTTGGGTCCATGAAGGCTTTTACTAATATAGTAAATGACATTCTCAAGATTAGCAAGCTTTTGCCCTAATATAGCTCCTACAACATAATTTGATGCATTAGTATGGATATGAAATGGAATTGACCAATTGGGTCCCTTTAAGACTAGTGTTGTAGTGAGGTGTTTCTTAAACTGTAGGAAGGCTTCATCACATTCTAGTGTCCAGATGAATTCAACTTCCTTAGTCAATAGTGTATACAAAGGACTAGCTATTTTACTAAAGTCTTTTATGAAATGCCTATAATATCTAGCATGACCTAAAAATATCTTAAATTTTTTTATTTTTTAGGTATGGGTAGTGTTATAATTACCTCTATCTTAGTTGGATCCACTTGTATTCCTGCAACTAATTTGAAATGACTAAGCACCACTCCTTCCTACATGAGCATGAAACATTTATCACTATTTAGTGATAGATTATATTCTTTATATTGGATAAGAACCTTTTCAAGATTCATAAAGGCTTCTTCAAAGGGCACTCCAAATGTTGTGAAATCATCCATATATATTTCCATGCAATCATATGACATATCAACAAAAATGTTAATTACAGCTCATTGAAATGTGGTAGGAGCATTACATAGGCCAAATGGAAAAACAAAATATGAAAAAGTACCCCATGGTCATGTAAATGTGGTTTTTTCTTGATCTTTAGAAGCAATATTTATTTGATTATAACCATTGTACCCATCTAGAAAAGAGAAATACTTCTTTCCAGCCAAAGTGCCCAGAACTTGATCAATGAATGGTAAAGGAAAGTGATCCTTCTTAGTTGCCTTATTCAAGTCTCTATAATTTACACAAATATACCATTTCCCCCCCTTTTTAGGCACTATGACTAGAGGTTACACCCACCTACTATCAGATATTGGATATATAAAACCAACATCAAGAAATTTTTACAATTTAGTTTTAACTATTTCTCTAAGGGCTAGACTAATCCTTCTCTAAGGTTGATGGAGTGGAAAGCACCCTTCATTGATGTATATTCTATGAGTGCATAATGTAGGACTCAACCCTTTCATATCCCCATAGTCCCATGCAAAAGCCTTTTCATTTTTTTGAAGAAGCTCTGTTAACAGTTTCATCTATGTAGGAGATAATTTGGGATTGACATGGAGATTATGACCTTTTGACAACTCAATAGTAGTTGTAGAATCTATTATAGCAGCTTTAGAGATTGGACTTGTATCTAATTCACATGGTAAAAGTTGATGGAGAATGTTTGGCTCCTTGATTAGAGAACAACTCTCATTATATTCCTCATATGTGGTTAATTCTAAACACGGAGCTCTTAGATACATCTTTTTCTACTACACAAGGATTATTAAGAATACTCTGAATTACTGAATCCTCTTCCTATAGCTTTAGAAAATATTGTCTATGTAACATCATAAGTTGTGCTATAGAGTTTAACTCTTCTTCTTCATCCCCTAATTTGGCCACATAGATGTACTTAAATTTTGGTTGTGTTTGTGCTAGAGGATATAGGTCAAATTTCTTTGTTGCTTGACCATTAGATATGGTCATATTCCCTAACCTACAACTTATATTTGCATCAACTATAGCTAATCATGGTCATCCTAAAATTATAGGGTAACTAGATAAATTGACTTTTGGGGATAGAATCATAAAATTTGTAGGCTACTCTAGAGAGTCTAGGGTTACTATTATGTCTTCTATCATCCCATTAGGAGTGATAGCAGAACTATTTGCAAGTTACAAAATTTTTGGGGTAGCCCTTAATCATTCTATATTCAACTTTTTCATAGTATCCTTAGTCATCACATTCATAGCAGCACCAAGATCAATTAAACCATTTTAATAGGCTAACCATTTATAATCACATTCATAGCTAGACTTCCTAGATCAAAATATTTAGGAATGATTAATTTTCCTAACATAATGTCAGCCAATTTTCCTACAACATGGACTATTGTTGGGTCTTTTTTCTTCCTCCTAGGCTTTTTTAGACAGGCTTCCCTGATGGCTTTGTCATAGATAGGAACATCTTTAATAGATTGGAATAGGGGTATTTGGACATGCATGTTCTTTAACTAATCAATAATATCAAAAGATTATTCCTCTATTTGTGTAGGTTTACTTTGTATGAGCTTCTTTGGAAAAGGAGGTTCAACTACTAGTTGAGCTTGAGCTGAGCTAGTGGTATTTGTTGGGTCAACCTCTTTAGAAACTACAAGTTTTGATGCTACAAGAGTATCTAAAATTTTAGTTATAAGAGGTAGTTTAGGTGTTGGTAGTGTTGTACTAGATCTCAAATGTATGTTTGCAACATTTAGGGGATAAGTAGGGTATAGTTGAGCATCAATAGAATACATTAGTTATTGTGACTATTGGTTATTTGGATTTGGCTGAGGTTGTGAAAGTAACTGGGTCTTCTTTTGAAGTCTAGGACTTGTAGGTGGTGGCATTAGTGTAGGTTATTGGACTTGAGGTTGTAATTGTGGTAATTGTAGATTACCAGTATTTTGGTTAGGCCATTGTTGAGGTCCTCTCCATTGATTTGTAGACTGCCAATTCCCCAGAGGTTGTTGCCATTGGTTCTTCTTATTTTGCCATTAATTATTCTACTAGTTTGGCAAGGAAAATTTAGGATTCTGAGGCCATTGAGGCTATTGTGGATTATTTTGCTAGGAATTATTCTAGTTAGGTTGACTATATTGTGATGGATCTTAGGTATTATAGTTTTTCCATTGATTACCATATAGATTTGAATTTTGCAAAGGATCCTAAAGCATACCTTGACATTGGGCCCATGACCAGCATTGAGCTACAAAAAATACTTGCTCATCCTCTCCATCTGTTTTGATGTACTCAATTCGAAGATGTTGGTTTTCCATGCTAGTATCCAATTTGCATTGGCAATCTTTCTTTTGCTTCTGGTAGTGTGGGAAATACTCAACTAATTGTACCTCATCTTTTGCATTCTTCTTCTTTGTAATAATTGTATTGAGATGTGTAGTGACATCATTTATGATGTCTTTCTTGAAATCTAAAAGTAGATTAGATATCTCAAGCTTTGAAATAACCTGACTGATTAATTTAGTAGTTGTAGTTTGGTGTCCTTTTCCTTTCTTCATTGTTGACCTTGAGTAGTTAAGATAGATTTTCTTAAGTTCATCCCAAGAATATTGATATAATCTCCACTAGCCATTAAATCTAATGCTTTTAGACAATTATCATTCATGCCTCTCAAGAAGACTAGCTTTTTGTGAATCCTTAGACAACACATACTGAGGGTTCTTCTGTAGTGTATACAAGAAATGTGAAACATAGTCTTCAAATGTTTCTTCCTCCTTTTTTGATACTCTGAATATATCATCTCCTCTTGAATCATTTGCTTTTCAATACTCTTTGTATTTGTCTAGAAACAAAGTTTACATTTCATCCCAAGTACCTGTTGCATTAGCTCCTAAGCCCATGAACCATCGTAAAGCTAACTCTTTTAGTGTTGCTAGAAACAACTTGAGCTTATAGAATCAATATTGTAGTCAAAGCTATGATAGAGTATATCAAACTCAAATAGGAAAGTATCAAGATCTTCAATTGCAAAGCTATAAAACTTTGGAAGAGTGTTTGGAGGTATATTTTTAATATTAGCATTGGTTACCAGGCTTGGGAGAGGAAATGGAAAAGTAGATTGTGCCATTACTAGAGGTGTTTGATAGTGAGGTTGCTACTAAAAAGGAACATTGGGTATGGGATTGTTAACAACTAGTGGATTTGGAGTAGTACTATCAAGGAAACTAGCTAAAATTTTAGCAAAAGGTTGAAGACCACTTGTATCTAGAGGTTATGCTCTTGAGGATGAATCTATAGGAAAAATAGGACTTGCATCCTCAAAAGGCAACTTAACTTCTTCTTCAATTTCCTAGTTTAGGTTTACAAACTCTCGTAGAAGAAATCTCCCATATTCATCTCATTGTCTTCCTCTTTGATGCATCCAATTGAATTTGTCACTTGTTAATCAAGCATAATCTTGTGGTTTCTAACTAACACACTAATCTAAAATAAAGGACTCATGAAGGTTCCCAGTTTGACATCATCCCCGTTAACGATGCCAAAAATGCAGAGCTTCCACAATAGATAAAGATAATCACACTATTATTCCTCTCAAGGGTACTATATCTATTTTGAGAATTATCTCTCCCATCATAAACTACACTTGAATTGTCAACCCAAGGATGTAGACCTTGAGATGGGTCAGCACAGTATGTGCACTAAGTTCCTTTGAGTCTTAACATCTTTGTAGGAAAGTAAAATGCATGAAAGGAATCTATACTAATGGTACAAAATAGTAAAAATGCTTGGACTAACAACTAATAATTGTAGAAAACTTCAAAAAAGGAATTCTAAGCTAGTTAATCAACTCAAACATCCACTATGATTGTTTTCCACAAGTGTTGTAGGAACTTTCATAGTAACTATGTTGTAGGACTAATACAGTAAATCTATCTTAAAATAGAAAACTACAAGAAATGAATCTACTATACCTAAATCTATTCCACCTCCCAAGTGGGCCCCCTTGGTTGGCTTCAACTAACTGAGAACACAACAAGTATTCCAAAATCACTTTCTCATTAGAATTCTTGTTTTGCTACATGACTGAATAATACGTAGAGAATAGAAAAGAGCAACTTCAAAATCCTTCTAACTAACTAAATTTCTCCCTCCTTTCTTATATATATATATATATATATATAGGATTGGAATTTATTACATAACATAAAACTGTGAGAAAACATTGTCAGAAGAAAAAGGCAAAATGTCAACCATGACTTTTAAAACATTGATTGAACAACATAATAACATTCCATAAATAAATAGCAAGTCAGGTCTCCTAGAAATAACTCTTCTCATAGACATGACTTAATACTTAGAATTGACCTATGTTTCCCATGCTATGATTGGTCTTCATTACTCCTTCTTTAATATGGTGTTCACCACTCATTGCACCACTTCTCCATTTCCTAAAAATTAGAAACATTCAAACACATATGCACAACAACATTTCTACTTTTATTCAAATATTAAAACATAGCATAAAATATTTATATGAAATAATGCACTTTATATACAATATTAAGCAAGGTTTGTCATATCCATTATCCATAGGTTTAATAAATTCTTTAATAAATTCTAGCTGCATTCAACATAAGACAAATATGTTGGAAAAAAATTTCACAAGGCACAAAGAGTAAGTTTAGACTATAGAAACTATATCAAATTTGAGACATTAGTATACCTCATCACATAGGACACAAGGATTTTATGTGGAAACCCAATTTGAGAAAAACCATCAGTAACACGCTACTAATTCTCACTCTTTTGGAATGATGCCCTATGAAAGGCCAACCCTATTGAAGGTTACAATACACACTATTAAATGTGACCTAGTTAAAGGATTTCAATCACCTTATTAAGAGTCAGCCTTGTTAGAGGACTTTAGGCCATTCCATTAGAATGCCACTCGGTTAAAGGATTTACAAATGACTGTTAGGTCAATTTTAATCCAAAGGATTCTACTCAAACTGATACAATTATTAGAGAGTAGTAGTAAGGCTTGATCTAATAACAAAATACAACTCACTTTTCATATTATAGATCTCTGTTTAGTCCTCCATTCTTCTTGGCTTCATTCACTTTAGCTTTGATAAGTTGTTCACCCTTCAAGCATTCATCCACTTAGGTCTTTCTAATTTGCATGCCAATTATAGACTCTCTAGTTTGGCCACTATATGAAACAACACCCTAGACTCCTTGTCTTTGTTGGGTTCTCACACATGCCAACTATTGTTTCATGCCTTGTATCCCCTTATAAAGAGATTTTAGATCATTTTTCTCTCAACCACAATCATCCATTCTAGGGTTAGGTAGGATTAATTGAATCTAACCATATTTCTATTTTATCTTCTTCTAGAAACTTTCTTAAGAATTCTCTTTGAATTCATCTCAAAATGGTTCATCTTGAATTCTGTGCCACCAATTCATCAATATTATCTTCCACATGGTTCACAAAATCTAAGAAATCAAACTTGTTGGCTCAAATTCATGATCTTTCTCATAATATTGTCACTCAACATTAACTTTCTTCTAATGCTCAACACATACTACATTTCTTGGCATTCACTATCGAATCACTTGGCACAAACTAAAGTTTATTGATGTTGAACATCAAGTAAACTTCACTCAGCATCCATTATGTTTCACTTAGCTTAGCACTATCTAAAATTCACTCGACATGCACTAAAATTCAACTTTTCTCAAGCTCCAACTAATTTTTTGCTTGGCTTACACAAACATTGCTAGGCACCTACTCCACAAATTATTAATCTTAGTAGACTCAATTCATTTTACTTGTTCTTATGAGCTTAATTAGTGTATCCATCCTTTTTAACCTTAAGTAGATAACCCATCCACTATGTTATCACTATCTCAACTAATCTTTATACTTCTTTTAACATATCATAACTCAACCTTCCACTATGTGCTCTTGTTACCTCATTTGATCAAATCCTCTTTATCATTCGAACAAATGATAGTACTCTAATCAACTAAGTAATTGTCTCTCTAGGAAATAGTAGGTTTGACATCAATGACAAAAAATTATTGAAACACATTCTCATACTTGTATCATCTTTGATCAACAATCTCCCTCTTTGGCATTGATGACAAATCTTTACCAACAACAATACCAAGAAGAATTCTCTCCCTTTATCAGCAACTTCAATCTTCTGTATAGGTTAGAAAACTCTATTTTGATCAATAGAAATCAATTCATCCTCTTGATTTTCTTCAACTATCATTTTGCAAGACTTCTCTCTCTGAATTTCTTTGATCACTCCCTCTATTTTATATTTAGGGATTGATCTTTTCTTTTCTTTTCTTTTCTATGTCTTAGAGTATTTATCCTATTGTTCATTCTCTGAGTAGTTTTTTTCTCTAAGTTTTTAGTACTTCATTTAGCTCTCTTCATTCTCCCTATACATCTTCCTTTATTACTTCATCTCCCTTTATTGGTAGTACTTCATTCTCCTTCTTTGACAACAATTCCAAAGACTTGTAATCTTAATCATGTAGATGTTTGACAATATCAAGTTCTCCCTATGTCACCTTACTTGTGACTAATCTTTGTTCCAACTCTTGATTACTTTAGGAAAACCCTAAAGTAAAGTCCACTATGTCAATGTGTAATATATGTCATTCATCTTAGTTGATGCAAGGTACATCTCCAGATTCTTAAACATCTTTGAATAGGGGTATCACCCCTAGTTTACCTCTTAGATACTCATGAGCATACTTAGGTAAAAATTTTGTGAATATATTAGCAATATGTTCTTTTGTATTCACATATTCCATCTTTACTTCTTTGTCTTGAACTAGGTCTTTCAAATAATGATACTTGATAGCTATATGTTTAGTCTTTGTGTGCATCACAAGATTCTTAGATATATTTATAGCACTTGTGTTATCAAAAATAAAGTGTAATAGGTTCTGTGATTTTCCCCTTCATTCCTTTGAGTAGTTGTTTGATCCATACAATGTTTGTACAATGTACTGTAACAACAACATATTCGGCTTCAAGAGTAGATTGAGATATGCAATTTTGCTTCTTACTAGTCCAAGTAACTAGTCTCTTTCATAAGAAAAAATGCTCCACCACTTGTGTTTTTTCTGTCATCAACATTTATAGCCCAATCAACATTTGTATAGGCTCTCAATTCAAATTTCTCATTTTTCTTGTAGTATAGACCAAAATCCTCTATTCCTCTTAGATATCTCATTATTATTTTAACATCCATCAAATGATTCTCCTTAGGATTTGTAGAGAATCTTGCAACAATCCCAATAGCTAATGCACTGTTAGGTCTTCTATGCACTACATATTGCAATTTTCCAATCATAGACCTATACAAAGTTTGGTTCACATAAGCAAAATCATCATTCTTGGATAGTTTTTGTCCTATCACCATAGGTGCACTAACAGTCTTTGAATCTTCTAATCTAGAAGTTTTTAATATTTTCTTCACATACTTAGAGGCTGATGTAAATACCATATTGCATTTGATATACTTGAAATCTAGCAAAGGATTTAATTTCTCAAACATGGACATTTCAAATTCTTGCTTCATTTGATTAGAAAATGTCTTGCAAAGTACATTTTGTCCTCCAAATATGATATTTTCAACAAAAATTGCAACTAGTAAAATGCCTTTATCACCTTTAGTCCTCAAATGTAAATTGTTGTTATCATTAGTTCTCTCAAAACCAATTTTCACAAAATAAATATGAAGTCTTTCATGCAATGTTCTAGGTTCTTGCTTTAAACTACATAAAGCTTTGTGAAATCTACATACCATGTTCTTATTGTTAGCATCAACAAATTCTTCTATTTTTTCAATGTAAACCTCTTCCTATAATAAAACATTTAGAAATGTAGACTTCACATAAATTTGGTAAATTTGAAACCTTTGTATGCAGTGTAAGCAAGCAGATTTCTTACTCCTTCTAGTCTTGCAACAAGGAAAATTGTTTCTCCATAGTCTATTCCTTCTTCTTGAGCATACCCTTTGCAAACTAGCCTTGCCTTATTTCTTGTGATTTCACCATTTTTATCTAAATTTTTCCTAAACACCCACTTGGTACCAATAACATTCTTTTTCTTTGGTCTAGGTAGAAGTGATCAAGTTTATTTCTTCTCTATTTACTCAATATCTTCTTTCATGGGTTTACTCCAGTCATCATTCTCTAGTGCATCCCTAACTATCTTAGGTTCATGCATGCTCAGTAGACATGTATCATTTCTCAATTTATTTCTTGTCATAGGTCTAGCCTCTTTATCTCTAATAATCTATGTAGTAGGGTGATGTCTTTTGACATACTGTGACAATCTTGGTTGTCCTCTATTTTCTTCAATAGGTCTTATAACTTTAGTATCACTATGAGATTCTCTATGAGGTAATTCATTATCTCTTTCATGTGTATTTATATCATTGTCATAATGTATCTCAACTTGATTATGTAGCTTGGCTCCTGATTGTAACTCAGTTCCTGAATGCAACTTGATATTCACTGTTTATGACTCGATAGTCACTAAGACTTGTTATTATTGATTTGAAACTTGATTCACAACAACATCCTCAATCATGTCATCATAGAAGTATACATAAGATTTTTATTCTTTAGGTTCTTTTGTAGGTTTAGCCTCATGTACTTCTATGTATTCATCAAATTTCACATTTGCAATTTACACAAATTTTTTAGTGTTACAGTTTAAACACTTATAAGCTTTTCTCCTTGTGGAATAGCTGAGGAATATACCTTCTTTACTTTTAGCATCAAGTTCTCCATTTCTATTATCCTTAAGAATATAACACTTGCTTCCAAATACCTTAAAATATTTTACATTGTGTGAGTATCCATAACATAATTCAAAATTTATTGAATGAGTACCTTTCCTTATTTGTACATAGTTCAGGTATAGATAGTTGTACTTACAGCCTCTCTCTAGTATTTCAAAGAAAATTTCTTCTCCATCATCAATGTTCTAGCACAATCCATTATAGATTTATTTCTCCTTTTAGAAATCCCATTTTGTGGAGGGGTTCTAGTTGTAGAAGTCTGTCTTTTGATTCCTCTCTCATTACAAAACTTCTCAAACTCATTTGATGTAAATTCTACACCTCTGTCGAATCTCAAACATTTCAAAAAATTTCTAGTTTCCTTTTCCACTCTATCTAATTACCACTTAAATATTTGAAATGCATCATATTTTTTCTTTAAAAACATAACTATCTATTGGATACAATTGTCTAATTGTGTGTTGTCTTTGATGTTAGCCAAATGTCATAACAGTTGGTTGTCAGTATCTACCAAGCTCAGTTGGTCAACAAAGAAAATTTCTAAGTCTACCGAGCATTCCTAGAAATTACTCTATGGAAATAGTGTCTATCGAGCTCACTTGGGCATCAAAGGAAAATGTGGTAGAAGTCAATGCTAATTGAGCTCTCATGGTTAATGAAAGAAAGTTAGTGTTTAATGAGTTCACTCAATCTCCAAAGGATTTTACAAGATTGCGGTGTTAACCAAGCTTTTGTTGATTAACACAGGAAATCATTTTTCAATTAGTGTTTACCAAGCAGGATCATCCAATGAAGGATTTTGTTAATTTGTGAAATAAAGCTTAATTATTTCAAGCAGTAATTGTAGTCAACTAAGGTAATGACTATTGGTAATTGTAAGTTGTAAATGAGTTGACTTGATAATCTAAGTGGTATATATGAAAGGTCAAGTTGGAATTCTAAAGTGTAATGAGTGAGTATGTGAGTGTGTTGATTGTTTGAAGAGGAAAGTGTGAGAAAACTTTGAAGGATGGTCAGATATCCTTGAGGAGAAAAAAAGTTTAATTTGACCAAGAAGGATCTAGTGAAGCAAAATAGAGATCTGTAATCAGCAATTTAGTTGTATCTTATTTAGGTCATTTCATTGTTACTTTCTCACCATTGTAGCAGTGATTCCTAAATTTCTTAATAGAGTTGGTCTAATAGCCATTTGTAAATCCTCTAATAAGGTGATAGTTCTATTGAATTTTTCTAAACAACTTTTGCAAGGCCACTCCTAACAGGGTGATTAAATCCTCTAACAAGGTCACACCTAATAGTGTGTTCTGTAACCTTTAACTAGGTTAGCTCCTAACAGGGCTCACTTTAGAAGAGTGAAAATTAGTAGCTAGTTACTTGGTGGTTTTTCTCATATTGGGTTTCCATGTTGAATTTGGTGTCTCATGTGTTCATGTTATTTATTTTATGTTTGCATGGTAATCACTATGAATGTTTAAGATCTTTTAAAGTTAACATATACTGCATTTACCAAGTTACAACATTTTCCTATATGTTTGTTGAGTGACAGTAATAAGTAGTTTTATTAGACATCTAAGGGATCTATGGATTTGTTTTTGTGGTAACTGATTCACCCCCCCTCTCAATAACTCCATCTCTATTTCCAACAATTGGTATTAGAGCTTTTGGTGCTTGCAGGAAGGGTTTCAAGGACATAAGCTAAAGATTAGGATGTCTTACAAGAGAGAAATTCCAAGGCTTAATAGCGATAACTTTTCAACATGGCAGGGTCTCATGAGGCTTCATTTGGCTTCCATTAGAGATACAAGATTGAAATACCTTAATGAAGAATACACAACTCCTTCTGGTACATTATCTATTAATGACATTGCTAAGAAGAAGACTCATAAGACCATGATGATAGACATTGCATCTGCTCTAAGCTATGAAGAATTTGATGACATCAAGGACCACAAAACTACCTTTGAAATGTGGAACAAGATAAAGGATATCTATAGAGGTGATGACATTGTGAGGAGAGTCAAAGTAGAAAGCTTAAGAGGACAATTTGATTAGATGAGAATGAGAGAGGATGAAAACATTGCAAAATATGTTGAAAGGATCAAAGCAAGTGTTAGTGCAATAAAAGCTTCTAGAGGAGATATCAAAGAAGAAATAGTTGTAAGTAAAGTTCTTAGAAAATTTCTTCCCATTTATGCAATTAGAGTATCTACAATTCAAGAAAGAAGATGTGAAGAAAATCAAAAGATAAATTTGGATGCTATAGTAGGAAAGTTGATAGCCTTTGAGCTAGATAACTATGATAATTATGTTCTAGCTTCCAAGAACATTGAATCAACATTTGAAGCCAAGCTTTCACTTAAGGAAAAAGGAAAGAAAGTAAAGGACTCTTAGTCAAAAAGTGAAGAAGAGTAAGAGGAAAGTTCTGACAATGATCTTGAAGTTGTTCAGGCTCTACTTACAAGGAAATATTCTAGAGGCAAAGGAAAATACAAAGGTAAAATTCCCTTAATCTATTTTCATGAGAAGAAATTGGTCATATTGTAGCCAGGCGCCCAAACAAGCAAAGCAAGGATGAGAAGAAAGATCACAAGTGCAATGGCAAGAAAGATTTCAAATCATTCAAGGAAAAAGGTAAGAAAACATGTTTTTATGGCTAAGGACTCTAAGGATTCTAATAATAGTGAAGATGAAATTGTTTACATTGCTATGAAAGATGAATCTCATAATGATGAAAAAGATAAGATGGCACTTATCTCTCATGTGAGAAAAAATGATACGTGGATCATAGACAGTGGTTGTTCACATCATATGACTGGTGACAAAACTAAGTTTGAACACTTTGAAGACTATGATGGTGGTAGTGTAAGGTTTGGAAATAATGAACCTTGTTGCATAAAAGGAAGAGGCTGAATCTCATTAACCAAAGAACTTGTATGTGATAATGCCTATTGGGTTGAAGGAATAAAACATAATATATTGAGTGTGGCATAGCTAATCAATATTAGATTCAAGGTGGAATTCATGCATGGAAAGGCAAGACTATTGGATGACAAAGGAAAGTTGATTGGATCAAGAAAATAAACAAAAGGCAACTTATTTTATCTTGATCTTTGTGAGTGCTCATGTCATGTGAATTTTGATAACATGGTAAAGATAAGAAATTTCAGGAAAGTAAGAGGCATACTAGTATAAAGAAACTTGATGTTGGTCTATGCAAGAATTGTCAGATTGGTAAGATAGGAAAAACTAGTTTTAAAAGAAAAAACTATCAGTCTGAAGATATTTTGTAAATTGTGCATACTAATTTGTGTGGACCTAGTGGAATTGAGAGCTATACTAGAGAAAAGTTCATTCTTTTTGTTGATGACTACTCTAGAATGATGACTATTATGTATCTAAGAGAGAAGTTAGAAGCATTTAAGAAATTCAAGTGGTATTTGGCTAGAGTAGAAAAGGAAATAGGGAAAAGACTGAAATGTTTGAGATCAGATAGAGATGGTGAATTCATCTCTAATGAATTCAATAACTTTTTCATTGAAAGAGGAATCAAAAGATAGGTATCAGCCCCTAGAACTCCCAAGTAGAATGGAATAGCTAAAAGAAGGAATAAATCTATCATGGATTGTGCAAGGACTCTATATTAAGATAATATCGTATACTTTCTATAATAGTCAACTACTTGTCTGTAGTCTGTCTTTCAGTCTAGATAGGAATGTTTCCTATCCCATCTCTTTTTTTTTCAAGTCCAGATAGGTATGTTTCCTATCCTATCTCTAGTTTTGTTTCTAATTCCGTCTTTAGTCTATGTTGTTTCTTTTAGAAACAACGTCCTTGTAATTCTTTATAAGGAACACATTTGTTCCTCTGTTTATCAATGAATCATCCGAAAATCTGTTAATCTGCCAACTCTTCTTGAATCTTGTAACATGGTATCAGAGCCTAGTTCTTGAACTTTTTGAAAAATTTATAATTTCATTCGAAATTATTTGCTCAAATTTTTCGAAATCCAGCTAGGTCTCTTTTTTGAAAATCCTGGGAAGATTTTTTTGCATTCGGCTCTGCAAACTCATGCCATTTTTTGGTGTTTGTTCAGCACACTCTAGCCCCATTCGTCCATGCACATCGATCCTTGAAAAAAATCTGCCATTTTTATCAAGAAATCTGAAATTTTTTCAAGCTTTTTTCAGCCAGGGCCTTTTTTTTTTTAAACTCTAATTTTTGGGGTCGAAAAAATATTTTGTTTGCAGATTCTTGGTGGGTTTTTCGAGAGCTCAACTGGGTTGTCGTCCATTTTTTCTGGGTGCCTCAATTTTTGTGCCTCAATTTTTGAGCCAGTGGATCCAAAAAAACAACAGCACATTCCTTTTGGGTTTTTTGAGCTCTCTTCTAGGTCATTCTTTGATTCTTCTGGGTCTTTCGTATTTTTGCCTCGAAGAACATGCCTTTACAGATTTTCACAATTTTTCATTAAAAAACATGTCATGGCATCTCTGACAAATATTCTGCTCAAACATAATTCCAAATTCAATGGTCGCAATTATGGAACCTGGAAGCAGCGCATCATTGCAATCTTTGAATATCGAAACATCGATCAACTTGTTTTGGGTGTTACGCAGCGTCTGACTTCTCCGAGTCCTGATCAAGGCGAAGCTGCATTTTTCACCTTCTGAATCTGTTTCTATTTTTATGGGTTTGTTGATTTTCTCCTCAAAAATCATTTCAAGTTGTCTGTAATACGCAAGGTTGTGTGAGATTCTGGGTTTGTTGATTTTCTCCTCAAAAATCATTTCAAGTTGTCTGTAATACACAAGGTTGCGTGAGATTCTGGGTTTTACCATTTTTTTCACAAAAATGAAGTTTTGTAATTGCAATTTGTTTTGGGTCATAGCACTCTTCTGGCAAAGCTTCTTGGTTTCAGCATTCTGTAGATCCAGGGAGGGTCTCAATTATCACAGAATGTTCTGACATTTGTACGTTGACCATTAAGGGAGGGTATTAAGATAATATCGTATACTTTCTATAATAGTCAACTACTTGTCTGTAGTTTGTCTTTCAGTCTAGATAGGAATGTTTCCTATCCCATCTCTTTTTCCTTCAAGTCTAGATAGGAATGTTTCCTTTCCTGTCTCTAGTTTTGTTTCTAATTCCGTCTTCAGTCTATGTTGTTTCTTTTAGAAACAATGTCCTTGTAATTATTTATAAGGAACACATTTGTTCCTCTATTTATCAATGAATCATCCGAAAATCCGTTAATCTACCAACTCTTCTTGAATCTTATAACACTCTAATGATTGAAAAGAACATTGCTATCAAATACTTGAAGAAAGCTATCAACACTGCAATTCATACCTTAAACCAAGTATAGCTGAAGAAGGACTCATTCAAAAACCCCTATGAGTTATGGTATGGCTATAAACCCAATGTAAGTTACCTAAAAGTATTTAGAAGTAAATGTTACATTTTGAAAGAATCTAGAAAAGAAAAATTTGATGTGAAAGGTGATCAAGGTATATTTTTGGGATATTCTTACAAGAGTAAGGCATATAGATGTTTGAATTTGTCTACTCACAAATTCATAGAAAGTGCACATGTGAAAGTTGATGAGTGTGTAGAAAAGATTGAAGAAGAAAGCAAAAAAGAACCAGAAGATTACACAAGATTTGTTTTCATTGAACCTGATATAGTACCAAATAAATCTATCAATCATGATACTTCTACTCCCGAGTCTTCCTCAATCACTGAGTTGCAAGAAGTTCAAACCGAGTCATAGGAACCTGACTCACATTCTGAAACTACCGAGCCAATGTCTATTGAGTCTGAGTAGCTAGAACCTAAAATTGAAGTTCAAGAGAATGAAAATGTAATTCAATCAAGAGGCAAGGAACCTATATTGGCCAAGTATGTTAGAAGGCATCATGCACTAGATTAGATTATTGGAGATAAATCAAAAGGTACTATGACAAGAAGAAAGCTAAAAGGTACTTATTTACTTGCTGATTTTGAACCTAGAAAATCAAAGATGCATTGAAAAATGAAAGTTGGATTGAGGCTATGAATGAAGAGATAGAGAAAATAAAGAGGAACAAAACTTGGACTCTTGTACCTAGGCCTAAAGATAAAAATGTGATTGGAACAAAATGGGTATTCAGGAATAAGTTGAATGAAGATGGTAAGGTATCAAGAAACAAAGCTAGATTGGTATGTAAAGGGTACTCTCAAGAATAAGGAATTGATTATGGTGAGACTTTTTCTCATGTTGCAAGATTGGAAGGTGTCAGGACACTACTAGCATATGTAGCATATAAAGGATTTAAGATATATTAGATGGATGTCAAATCAACATTTCTCAATGGTATTCTTGATGAAGAAGTCTACATTAAGCAACCTAAATGTTTTGTTGATCCAAAAAAAAAGGACATGGTCTACAAATTACACAAAGCATTGTATCGACTAAAACAAGCCCCTAGAGCATGATATGAGAGATTGCATAACTACCTTATTCAGATTGGTTTTCAAAGAACTAATGATAATAGTCATGTGTACATTAAGGAAGGACCAGATAACAAGATTATTTTGGCAAAAATATTTGTGGATGATACATTGTTTACAGGAAATGATGATCTATGCAAAGAATTTTCAGTGCAAATGAACAAAGAATTTGAAATGTCTATACTTAGTGAGATTAAGTTCTTTGTTGGTCTTCAAATTTAGCCAAGAAAGAATGGTATCTACATCACTCAGTCTAAGTATATCAAGGAGATACTTAAGAAGTTTGGTATGGAAGATTCAAAACTAGTTAAAACTCCCCTGTGTACTGGACTAAAGCTTACCAAATATGATGATTCAAAAGAGGTAGATTAGACCTTATATAGATCAATGATTGAAATATTATAGTATGTAGTTCATATAAGGCTTGATATTGCTCTTGCAGTTGGTATAGTGGCAAGATTCTTGACAAAACCTAGAGAAAATCATATGATGGCAATCAAAAGGATCTTGAGATACTTGAAAGGCACTAAAGATTATGGATTGTGGTATAAAATTGGAGGTAATCTGGACTTAAAAGTGTTTACTGATGTGGATTGGGCAAGAAACATTTATGACAGAAAGAGTATAAGTGGTGGAGCATTCTTTCTTGACAAAAGGTTGGTATCTTGGACAAGCAAAAAGCAAAATTGCACATTCCAATCTACAACAAAAGAAAAGTATGTTGCAACAGTAGTGAACTATTATAATATTAATTGGTTTAAGTAGTTGTTGGAAGGCATGAAAGTTGAGATCAAAGACCCAATTGTTATGTTTTGTGATAATACAAGTGCAATTAACATATCAAAGAATCCACTGATGCATTCCAAAATCAAGCACATTGCAATAAAATAGCACTTTGTCAGAGAATAGTTATAGGATAAAGAGATCAAATTGGAATATTTCCATACAAAATAATAGATTGTAGACATATTCACCAAGCTATTACCTAAGGATGCATTCTTGTATCTAAGAGGTAAGTTAGGGATCACTCCCCTATTTGAAGCTCACTAAAATAAAGTTTTAGTGACGCATCAATAGGAACCAAGTTGAAGATCTATTAATTGATGCAACATAGTCATGGGAACATTGCATATGAATCAGTACTCAAGGTACATTAATACTCATTTGGTATGTGTTTTCTTTGGCATGTGTTGTCAAAGAGGGAGAGTTTGCTATCATATCTTTCTAAAATTTGAATTTTTTTGTGGGAGAGTTTGTTGTTTGAAGAGGAAGCTATGTAGTTCCTTCATAGAGGCAGATTACTACATTAGAGAAGTTTGTGGCATAAAATCTAAGAGGGAGAAAATTTTCTATCAGAGAAAGACTTGTTTTCAAATGTCATTGTGCTATGACATGTTGTGTTGTCATCAATGCCAAAGAGGCATATTGTTGGATAAAATTGTCTAATTGTGTATTTTCTTTGATACTACACAAATGTCATATCAGTTGGCAGTTAGTATCTACCGAGCTTAGTTGGTTAGCAAAGCAAATTTTTGAGTCTATTGAGCATTCTTGGAAATTACTTTCTAGAAATAGTGTCTATTGAGCTCACTCAGGCGTTGAAGGAAAATGTGACAAAAGTTAGTGTTAACTAAGCTCTCATCGTTAATGAAGGAAAGTTAGTGTTGAACAAGTTTACTCGGTCTCTAAAGGATTTTGCAAGATTGCAGTGTTAACCAAGCTTCTATTGGTTAACACAGGAAATCATTTTTGGATCAGTGTTTACCAAGTAGGGTCAGCCAATGAAGAAATTTATTAATTTGAGAAATAAAGCTTAATTATTTCAAGTAATAATTGTAGCTAACTGAGGTAATGATTATTGGTAATTGTAAGTTGTAAATGAGCTAACTTGATAATCTGAATGGTATATATGAAAGGTCAAGTTGGAATTCTAAAGTGTAATGAGCGATTATGCAAGTGTATTGATTGTTTGAAGAGGTAAGTGTGAGAAAACTTTGAAGGATGGTCAGATGTCCTTGAGGAGCAACAAAGTTTTATTTGATCAAGAAGGATCTAGTGAAGTAGAACAAAGATCTATAATCAGCAATTTAGTTGCATCTCATTCAGGTCATTTCATTGTTACTTTCTCACCATTGTAGTAGTGATTCCTACATCTCTTAATAGATTTGGTCTAACAACCATTTGTAACTCCTCTAACAAGGTGATAGTTCTATTGAATTGTTCTATAGACCTTTTGCAAGGCCACTCCTAATTGGGTGATTAAATCCTCTAACAAGGTCACACCTAATAATGTATTTTGTAACCTTTAACCAGGTTGGCTCCTAACAGGGCTTACTTTAGAAGAGTCAAAATTAGTAGCTAGTTGCTTAGTGGTTTTTACCATATTGGATTTCCACGTTAAATTTGGAGTCTCATGTGTTCATGTTATTTCTTTTATGCTTACATGTTAATCACTATGAATGTTTAAGATCTGTGAAAGTTAACATACACTGCATTTACTGAGTTATAGCATTTTTCTATATGTTTACCATGTGACAGTAGTAAGCAATTTTATTAGACATCTAAGGGATCTATGGATTTTTTTTGTGGTAACCGATTCAACCCTCCCAGTTACTCCATCTATATTTCCAACACTATCATCATCCTAGAATAGTCGTCAACAAATAGGATAATTTACTTGTCACCTTTATAACTTTGCACATTGATTGGTCCACATAAATTAGTATGAACTAACTCAAGTATACCTTTTGAAGAATAAGTTTTACTTTTAAAACTTGACTTAGTCATCTTGCCTAACTGACATTGTTTACATACATCATTTTCTAGTTTCTTTAGTTTTGGAAAACCTCTTACTTTCTTCATCTTACTGATATTGACCAAATTTTCAAAGTTAACATGACATAGCCTTTTGTTTCATAGCCACACATCATCAAAATGCACCTCTAGTCTGATCACCAATGCCAATTAAATCTCCATTAGTATCATAGATCTTGTCTTTTCTTCTTTGAAATTCAACCTTACAACCAACACTATTTAGTTGTGAAACACTTAGAAAATTATAATTCAATCCTTCAACATAATAAGAATTATCACAAATGATCTTATCTATCAACTTAATTGATCCCTTTCCTTTTATAAGACATGGTGCATCATTCAAGAATCTAACACTATCTCCATCATAATGCACAAGGGAATTGAACTCACTTTTATCTCCTGTCATGTGGTTGGAACATCCCCTAGTAATGATCCATCTATCACTCTTATTCACATAAGATACAAGTGTAGTTGACCCATCTTTCATTGCAACATATACAACTTCATCCTCATGATTATCTGATTCTTCATTTGATTCTTCTTCAACAATATAACATGATTTCTTTCCTTTGTCCTAGTAGTCTTTGTTGTTCTCATCTCTTCTTTTGAATTTGTCTCCACTTTTGTGGTTCTTATTTTTTGGACATCTAGTAGTAATATGACCAACTTCATTGCAATTAAAACATATGATAGACATCTTACCTTTTTATTTCCCTTTGCCTTTGTGAAATATCCTAACCAAAAATGCATCAAGCTAATCAACATGTTCCTCATCTATATCACTATCACTGGAAACATATTTTACTTTTTTCTTCTTCTTCACACTAGATTCTTTTAGTGACAACTTATCTTTAAAAGTAGATTCAACATTTTTAGATTTGAAATTATCAAAATTAGAGAGTTCAAAATATGTAAGCCTACCTACCAAAACTTCAAGAGTTAGATCATTTCCAATTACACATCTTAGCTCTTGTATAGTAGAAACTCTAATAGCATAGATGGGTAGCAATGTCCTCAATACTTTACTCAATATAGTATCATCATCAATCTTACTAGTAGATCTTCTTATGGCATTCACAACTTTTTTTATTCTAAAACAATACTAAGCAATATTCTTACCTTCTTTTGTTCTCATATCATCAAACTTACCTCTGATACTTTCAGATTTGGCTCTCAAATCATTTTTTTTCTCCTCCATAGATGGTATAAAGAGCATCCCACACCTTCTTTGTAGTGTCACAACTTTTGATGTTACAAAACTCAAAGTAACTTAGGGCAGATGTGATCTCCAACATTACCTAATTGTGTTTTTTCTTCTTCTTAAGATCTTTAGTAGAGAGGGCTCCAGCAGGGTCAACATGTTCAATAGAAATGGTATTCTATGCATGATCTCCAAGTCCTCCTAGTTGTAGCTTCATCAAACATTTCCATGTAGAAAATTTCTCTCTATTAACCTTAGGGACCTCTCTCTTAGGCATTTTGATCTTTGACTTATAGTACCTTAAAACTATTTCTCACAAGCAACTAGTCTATCATACAAATTGTTGGAATAGTTTAGAATAACTGGGGGGTGTTTGTTAATCAATTATCCAAGGTCCAAAGCTTCCAATTAAACTTTTAGTGCATAACAAAACTCATGCATATATCATCTTCTTATAAACCTTACATGCATCGATTAGATTATTCATAACATAAACTTGTAGGTTATTGTCTTAGATCAAAATCACTTTGCAAAAATGTAAACATGAAACATAACATAATCATTCACAAATATAACACAAGGATTTTATGTGGAAACCTAATTTGAGAAAAACCACCAGTAGCATGCTACTAATTCTCACTCTTTTGAAGTGATGCCCTATGAAAATCCAACCCTATTAAAGGTTATAATACACATTGTTAAATGTGACCCAGCTAAAGGATTTCAATCACCCTATTAGGAGTCAACCTTGTTAAAGGATTTTAGGCCATTCCATTAGAATTCCACCTTGTTAAAGGATTTAAAAATGACTATTAGGTCAACCTTAATCCAAAGGATTTTACCTAAACTAATACACTTATTAGAGAGTAACAGTAAGGCTTGATCTAACAACAAAATATAGCTCACTTTGTAGATTATAGATCTCTATCTAGTCCTCCATTCTTCTTGGCTTCATTCACTTCTGCTCGAATAACTTGTTCGCCCTTCAAGAATTCATCCTCTAAGTCTTTCTACTTTGCATGCCAATTGAAAACTCTATAGTTTGGTCACCATATGAAACAACATCCTAGACTCTTTGTCTTTTTTGGGCTCTCGCATATACCAACTATTGTTTCATGCCTCGTATCCCCTTATAAAGAGATTTTAGATATTTTTCCACTCAACCACAATCGTCCATTCCAAGGTTAGCTAGGATTCATTAAATCTAACCATCTTTCTATTTTAGCTTCCTCTAGAAACTTCCTTGAGAATCCTCTTTGAGTTTGTCTTAAAATGGTTCATCTTGAATTCTGTGCCACGAGCTCATCAAGCTTATCCTCCACACGGTTTACAAAATCCTAGAAATCAAACTTGTTACCTTAGATTCATCAGCGTCATGATCTTTTCATAATGTTGTCACTTGACATTAACTTTCTTCTGATGCTCGACACATACTACATTGCTTGGCATCCACTATCAAATCACTTGGCATGAACTAAAGTTTACTGATGCTTGGCATCAACTAAACTTCACTTGACATCCACTAAGTTCCACTTAGCTCAGCATTATCTACAATTCATTTTTCATACACTAAATTCAACTTTTCTCAGCTCCAACTAATTTTCTACTTCGCTTACACTAATATTGCTTAACACCTACTATGTAGATTGTTAAGCTTAGCAGACTTAATTCATTTTACTTGTTCATCTGAACTTAATTAGTGTATCCATCCATTGCAACCTTAAGTAGATAATCAATCCACTATGTTATCACTGTCTCAACTAATCTTTATACTTCTTTTTACATATCATAACTCAACCTTTCCTCTAGGTGCTCTTATTAACTCATTTGATCATATCCTCTTCATCAATCAAACAAATGATAGTACTCTGATCAACTAAGCAATTGTCTCTCCAAAAAATAGCAGGTTTAACATCGGTGACAAAATAACGATTGAAACACATTCTCATACTTGTATCAATCTTTGATCAATACTTTCTACTAGCAAACACACAAAAGGAAATCTTTTCAAATTGAATACTAGATTTGATGATTATTGATTGCTCAAGTAGAAGAATGTTAGTTGTGGCATAAGAGACTTTTTCATGTAAACTTTGATAATCAAGTGAAAATAAGCCAAAAGAAAAGTGTTGGACGAATACTGATATTAATAAACTAGATACAACAATATGTAAGGAATATTAGTTAGGAAAAATGACTAGTTCAAGTTCTAGAATTAAAGTCTACTCTACAAAGAACAATATGGATTTGGTATACACATATTTATGCAAAAGAATAAGAACTATAGAAATCAAGATTTTTTGTTATGGAAATCAAGGTGATGTATACATGTTGGTACATAAATTGAGGCACATCTGCATGGAGACCAAGGTGAGTTGGTACATAAATTTAGATTTTTTGGTAAAAAATGATATTTTTGAGCACAGAGATCAAGGTTTTTTTTATAGAAATCAAGAAGTTTTGGCATGAAAACCAAGATTTTTATGGCATGGAAATCTAGATTTGTGGCATAGAAACCAAGATTTTTGGTCATAAATCAAGATTTTGGTATGGAAATCAAGGCATGTGGGAATAGAAACTAAGGTGTGTCACCTCTATTTGTTGTTCTAACTTTTTTTCGGCATTCCTTCATGTTTTTGCTCATATCTCGATTATACAGACTCCATTTTTTGCAAATGAGATATTCCTAGAAAGATGATTCCTAGCCAAACACATTGGTATAGGTTTTACTAGTAAATTTTTTTAGAATGATACTTTTTTTTTTTTACAAAGTGAGGGGTTCTATTTTGCACTCTAAGAGACATATCTTGAGCATTTGATCTTTGATTTGAAAATTATTAATATCATTGGAAAGGTCTTTATGTTCTCTTTCCATTGATCTTAGTTGTTTTTCTAGATTCTTCTCCAGGCACATTCTATTTAAATTTTTTTTTTTACATTATGGTGGATATCTTGGTTGTTTTAGGTTTGGAGATCAATTTTTTTTGCTTCAAATGATTTTTAATGTGTTGTAATATCTCTTTTAGTCTTTTTTGGAATCCTTTTGAAATAGTTTTGCAAATATACTGAGGTAAAGTGCCACTCTATTGCATTTTAGGATCTTTCACATATTTTTGTTTTGTTGTACTCATACTACATTATGAATGCCTTGGGGAGTTTCATATTGGCCATATTCACCATCTTCCTTTGTCAAGTGAGTGTTTCTTCCATGATATTATCCTCATATTATATCAATGACACATGTAATATAGGTGTTTGTACTTTCTTTGTACTCTCGATGTTCTTGGTTCTTCTTTTGGTAGGAGATATTGCATTTCATTTTAGTGTTCATGTCTTACTCTCAGCATTATAGGGAGGTTATGTTGCTTCTATTTCTTTCTTGGTTCAATGGAGTGAGATATGTATTTAATATTTGATCCTATATACTAAGCAATTGCAGTGGCTAGATACCTATGCATTTTGGTGAGATGGATCATTTACCATATATGCATTCTTTTATTCATATTTTTGGAGGCCATGATGATACCTTCAATATTTTATTGATCATCTCTTTAGACTTAGTCTTCTCTACCTAAGAATGTTCTATATAGTGGAGGTTCTTTAGATCAACAGTTTTGCAATAGTTGCAGCTTCATGCTTCAGTGGTGTTCTTCACGATCTTTTTTTTTGTTCCTATCTTTAGGGACATTCCCTAGTTTGGAATCTTCTTCAGTCCTTTACTAGTTCTTTTCAACATTATTTCAATCTCTTTTTGGATTAGGTCTTTACCATGTGGTTTTCTCTATTTCTCCTCTTTGCATAGATGTGGTTGTGCTTGGGTACCTCATTAGGCCTTTGTTGCCAGGACCCAAATTTAATTTCAATTGTAGTGTCTAGGTTTTTAGCTACTCCCTAAGTTTATCTTAAGGGGAGGTGTTAGAGTAATAAATTATCTGCTTATTAATTAAATTAATTATTACGTCACTCATTATCTCTAGTTTACTTAAGCTAAACTTTGGCCATATAATAATTAATTCTTTTATTAATTGTTGTCATGCAACCTAGGTTTAACCTTTTAGGGTTTTAATCTCGTTTATAAGGATTGATCTCTTTGTAATATTTTTATTCACTTTTGATTATAGAAATTTCTCTTTTTACTCATCAAGAATGTCTCATCTATGGATCTAAGAATTCCTACCTTCATAGTTTTTGCTTCTCTTTTTTTGTGACAGGTATTTGCATGCAAGTGATTCCTGGGAGCTATGAGGTTGATCTTTCATCAACTTCAACATGAATAAAAAATTATCATGGTGATAAATAGTTTATATTATTTTTTGATGACTACTCTAGGATAATGTGGATAATATTTCTATAAAAAAAATTTGATGCTTTTCATATGTTCAAAATGTACAAAGAAAGAGTTGAAAAAGAAACTAGAAAAATATCAAAATGTATTATATCAAATAGAGGAGGCTTCAAATGAACTTAATGAGTATTGTGATGAACATAGAATCAAAAGGTAGTTAATTTCACTAATAATACCCATGTAGAATGGAATTGTTGAAATAATAAATATATCAATTGTGGAATATGTCATAAGTTTGTTAAAACATAAAGGAATTGCTTAATTATGGAGAGAAGTTGTAATTATTGGTGTGTATATAATCACCCAAAAATGGTCCAGTAAACCATAAGCCCCCTTTTCACCATTTTAAATCTATATGGTAGACCAATCCTATGCTTAATCAATTTTTACATATTTATCAATCATTTATCCTTGATCAATAATCATTTAATCATTTATTTGATTATATCCTATAGTTTGGCTACCTTATCCAAATTTTCATTTAATTAGAAGAAAATCTCCCCTTTTAATTAAATAAAACCCCCTTTATTCTATGTGTGCAAATGAAAAAACAATTTCCCAATTTAAAAATAAAAAATAAAATATTATTTTGTCTACACATTGAAGGCACACTTTCCAAGGTTACTGTAATATCTTTTGCCTCTTAATCCCTTCCACACATCTTTTGACTCTTAAACATATCCATTGATTTTGCCTCTTGAGAATCTTGTGCACCAAAGTCAAAATGAGAATTATCCTCTACTGTAGCTTTTGTCTCTCAATCTCTTATCGTTTATTTCTCTTTAAAATTATGTTTTCTCTTAACTCTCTCATAATCTTATGCCTTCATGATATTTTTATGCTTCTATTTGAATTACTTGAATTCTTGAGAATTTGCTCTTGCACTCTCTTTTAGATTACTTGCATCATAGATTAATTTTTTATTTATTGTATTATAGGTTAGATCACATTGTCTAAATAGGGGATATTAATGTTGGAAACTACACTTGGAGCAATTCTTATGTTGTCATTGATGTCATACATATTGGTAAGACATTGCCTAACCATGAGAGAGACATTTACTAACTGTGTAGAGTTTCATATCATTTGATTGTTGAAGAGGATTTTAAAAGAAGAGATAGATAGGTGAGCTAGTGATGTTGATGACTGATGTGTAGCTAAGTATCATGGAATTACAATGGGCACTTGATAAGTTAGTCCTTGAGAAGATAATGTGTTGTTTAATCATTACATGAAGTGTAGAAGATAGTTGAAGATGATATATAAGTGAAATGATAAGAGTTGAATTAAATTCTAAGCTTGATCAAGTTTTAGTATTGATTGGTCAATTAATGAGATAAAATGAAAGATTAAGGAACTTAACTAGAAGCCAAATAGAACAATTCAAGCTGAGTGATAGTTATTGTTGAGAAAGTGCATGAAGAAGTTTTAGTAGAAACCAATAATAGTAGTGGACAAGCAAGATTTTTGTTATTGAGTGAGATACTATAGTGTATGCCAAGATACATAGTGATGACTGAGCAAAAGAACACAGTGACTCCCTAGAGACAAAAAAAAATTAACAATTTTAGAAAGAAACAAGATTAAGGCCAACATAGTTGAAATTTTGAATTACTCAAAGCATGTGGGAGATAGTATTTATGAGCTGACATATTTAATGCATGAAGAGATTTTTTTATGAAATCAAAGGCAATGAATTGATTAGAAGTTTCTAGCAATATCAAGAAGTAGATGAAAGAATGAAATGATGGAAGGATTCAATGAATCTAACCTAACCCTAAGATCTATGGTGATGTTTAAGTGGAAAAAAATCAAAAACACATATTTAAGGAGGCATAAGAGATGTTTTCTAAGGTTGGTTAGTTGTTGATTAAAAATATTAAGGAAAATTCGTAAAGAGAAGAGCAGAAGAGGTGAAGTGAAGAGATTGGTGAGTTAGGATTGCTTGAACAGATGTTAAGTAGATCAGTGATGTAGATGTGAATGGAGGCCAATCAATGAACCAAAATATCAATAAATGGAGATCTAAATTTTCAAAGTGATTTTTAGTCTACAAATCAAACCTACTACTAGATTCTAACCATTGTAATAGTCAAAAACCTTTAATCAAGGTTGACCTAATAGTCATTTTGTAAATCTTTTAACCAAGGCGACATTATAATGGAATGATCCAAAGATTCTGACAAGGCCAATACTAATAGGGAGATGAAATCCTTTAATAGTATCACATTTAATAGTGTGTTGTATACCCTTCGATAGGGTTGGCTCTTAACCAAGCTCACTTCAAAAGAGTGAAAAATTGGTAGCATGTTACTTGGTGGATTTTCCAAAATTGGATTTCCACATTAAATCTTAGTGTCAAAGTTTTATTTACATGTATGGATGTTTGTTGAAAATATAAGAGGAGTAACTAAAAGGGGAGTGGTGAATCAGCTAACACAAAAATAAATCCCAGATCCCTTAGATGTTAGTATAAAACAAACTCCCTGAAAACTCAACTCTACTAAAGCTCGACAAACACATAAACAAAATGTTGCAACTCGATGAATACTGGAATAGCTCAATAAATGCTTAACATAAAAATATTAAGATATTATCTATGATTAATATTACTTTAACTTAGTTGCAAACACATAAGGTAAATATAATGAATACACTTGACACCAAGATTTAACATGGAAACACAATTTGGGAAATACCACCAATTGTAACTAGTTACTGATTTTCACTCTTTTGAAGTGAGCCCTATTAGGATCCAACCCTTTTAAATGTTAAAAAACACACTATTAGGTGTGACCCTATTAGAGGATTTAATCACCTTGTTAGGAGTGGCCTTGTTAGAGGTCTTTAGACAATTCAATAGAAATGTCACCTTGTTAGAGGATTTATAAATAGATGTTAAGCCAAATCTATTAAGAGATTTAGATCATTGATACAATGGTTAGAGAGCAACAATGAGATGACGTAATTTTTGATGCAATTGAACTGTTGATTATAGATCTCAATTCTAGCTTGTATACTTGATTCTTTGTGACCAAATGTATCTTTGCATCTCAACAAAGATATTCTTCTTATCCTTGTAATTCACTTCCTCTTGGCATAATCAAATCTTCAATTATGTTCCATTGTGCTTCTTCTTCTAATCCTCAGCTTGATCTTATATTTATATCTTTCATATTTTCAAGTCGGCTTGAATACAACTTAGAATAATTAATATTCATCTTCTCAGTCTGCAAGAACCAACATACAATTAAATTTGGCAAAACAAGATATTCCTTCATTAGCCAACCCTGTTTGGTAGACACTAACTCGGAAACTATTTTTCTATGTTAACCAAGTGAACTTAGTTAACACTAGACATTCACAAATTTCCTTTGGCAACTGAGTGAGCTCAGTTAACACTCATTCCATCCAAAATTTCCTTCATTAACTAAGTGAGCTCAGTTAACACTCAACTTTTGCAAACTTTCCTTTGACACCTGAGTGAACTCGATAGACACTATTTTCTGAACTAGGAAAACTCTAGAATGCTCAACAAACATGGAAAACTATCTTCAATGCCCGAGTGACCTTGACATATAGTGATTGAAAATGATATGGCATTTTTTGTAGCATCAAATAAAATAAACAATTGATCAATTGTATTAAAAAATCTCCCTCTTTGGCATTGATGACAACACAACATTTTCATTTCCTTCATTAATCGAGTGAGCTCAATTAACACTCATTTTTGCAAACTTTCCTTTGATGCTCGAGTGAACTTAATAGACACTATCTTCTGAACTAGAAAAACTTTGGAATGCTCAAGAGACATGGGAAATTATCTTCAATGCTAAAGTGAGCTTGACTTATAATGACTGAAAATGATTAACATTAAAGATAATAAACAATTAATCAATTGTATTCAACAATATCCCTCTTTAGCATTGATAACAATACAACATGTCATAATGCAATAAGAATTTTAGAGGAGTAAAATAAGGAACATATCCTTAGTTTCACTCTAATTTTCATCCATGAGAACTCCCTCTATCAGTATACACTCCTTCTACCTTTAGTTTCTCCCTCTATTAGAAAAATTCTATCTTCAACATCTTCTTCTAATAGAAAACTCTATTTTTGATATCAGATCAAGTTCATTCTCCCTTTTTGACATCTCTTTCTCTTTTTCTTTATAAAATTTCAATGAGATATGACAACAAACTTCTCCCTCTTTGACATCTCATACCAAAGACAATATTTAGTGAATTATATCAATGTACCTTATGTATTGATTGATTTGCAATATGCCCTTTGTCAATACTACACCAACTGATTAATCTTTAACATGCTCTAGTTGATACATCACTAAACTTTATCTAGTGAGCTTTATATAGGGGAATGGCCCTAGCTTACCTCTTAGATACAGAAATACATCCTTAGGTAATGGCTTGGTGAATATATCTACAATTTATTTTTTAGTATTCACATATTCCAATCTAACTTCTTTATCTTGTACCAATTCTCTTAGAAAATGATATTTTATAGCAATGTGTTTTTTTTTGGTATGCATCACTAGATTATTTGATATATTAATTGCACTACTGTTATCACAGTATATAACCATTGGATCCTTGATCTCTATCTTCATACCTATCAACAATTATTTGAACCAAGAAATATTAGAATAGTTAACTACTATTGCCACATATTCTATGTCTATTATGGACTAAGAAATATAATTTTGTTTCTTTCTTGTCCAAGACACTAGTCTTTTATCAAGAAAGAATGCTCCACCACCGGTGCTCTTTCTATCATCAATACTTTCCGCCAATCAACATTTGTGAATACTTTTAAATCCAAATTGCTTCCTATTTTGTACCATAAACCATAGTCTTTAATACCTTTAAAATATCTCATGATTCTTTTGATTTCCATCACGTGATTTTCTTTGGGATTTGTTGAGAATCTTGCCATCATACCAAATTCTAATGCAATATTAGGCCTTGTATGCACTACATACTGTAATTTTCAAATCATTGATCTATATGTGGTCTGATTTACCTCTTTGAAATCATTATTTTTGGAAAGCTTATGTAAACTAGACATAGGGGTTCTATCTAGTCTTGAGTCTTCCATTCCAAATTTCTTTAGTATCTCCTTGATATATTTAGATTGAGTAATGTAGATACCATCTTTCTTCTGCTAGATCTGCAATCCAACAAAGAATTTTATCTCTCCAAACATAGACATCTCAAATTCTTTACTCATTTCTTCTAGAAATTCCTTGCATAAGTCATCATTTCCCATGAATAAAGTGTCATCCACAGATATTTCTGCCAACACAATCTTCTTATCTAGTCCTTCTTTGATATACAAACTACTATTATCATTTGTTCTTTAAAAACCAATTTGTATCAAGTAGTTATGAAGTCTTTCATACCAAGCTTTGGGAGCTTGCTTGAGACCATATAATGCTTTATGTAATTTTTAGACCATAGCTCTTTTGTTGGGATCTACAAAACCTTTAGGTTGTTCTATGTAGACTTCCTCATCAAGAATTCCATTGAAGAATGCAGATTTTACATCCACTTGATAAAACTTAAATCCTCTATGTGTTGCATATACTAGTAAAGATCTAACACCTTCTAATCTTGCAACAAGAGAAAAACTTTCATCATATTCAATACCTTCTTCTTGAGAACAACCTTTACATACTAACCTTGCTTTGTTTTTGGAAACTTCTCAATCTTCATTCAACTTAGTTTCGAATACCCACTTTGTACCAATTACATTTTTATCCTTGGGTCTAGAAAAAAGAATCCAAGTTTCATTCTTTTCTATCTCTTCTATTTCTTCATTCATTTCTTCATTCCAACTTTCATTATCCAAAGCATCTTTAACATTTCTAGGTTCAAATTTAGCAAGTAAACATGTACCTTTCAGTTTGTTTCTTGTCACCATTCCATCTAACTTATTTCCAATGATCTAATTAGGTTCATGATGTCTTCTAACATATCTTTCTAGTATAGGTACTTTGGATTTGGAGTTTTTTTCACTAATTTCTTCATGATCTTCTGTGATAAGCTCAGGTCCCACTATTTGTGACTCACATCCATCAAACTTGGTTTGCTCTAGTGACAACTTGATATCTTCTGACTATGACTCAGGTCCTTAAGACCTTGACTTGGGTTGCACTAATTTCAACTCAGTAGCTTTTAAAGATTTTGGGGAATTGGGAGGTGAGGCCTCCTATCTTCTAAATAGATTTGGCAGAGTATCAAGTTCATAATAAGAAAATCTTTTGTAATCCTTAGGCTCTTTGTTGCTTTCTTCTTCACTCTTTTCTACAAACTCATCAATTCTCACATGTGCAGTTTCTATGATTTTATAAGTAGACAAATTCAAAAATTTGTATTCTTTACTTCTATAGGAGTATCCTAGGAATATGCTTTCATCACCTTTGATATCAAATTTTCTTTTCCTAGATTTTTTCAAGATATAACATTTGTTGCCAAATACTTTCAAGTAACTTACATTAGGTTTGTAGCCATACCATAGTTTATAAGGAGTTTGCTTTGAGTCTTTATTTAGCTATACTCTATTTTAGGTATGCACTATAGTACTAATTGCTTACTCCCAGTATTTGATTGCAATATTCTTGTCTATCATCAATGTTCTTACACAATCCATGATGGATCTGTTCTTTCTTTTAGCTATACTAATCTGCTGAGGTGCACCAGGGGCTAATACCTATCTCTTAATTCCTTTTTCAATGTAGAATTAATTGAATTTATTGGAAATGAATTCACCACCTCTATTTGATCTCAAACATTTTAGCTTCTTTCTAGTTTCTTTTTCTACTCTTGCTAGATACCACTTGAATTATTTAAAAGCTTCAAATTTTTCTTTCAGATATATACAGTCATCATTGTACAATAGTCATCAACAAAAAGACTAAAAAAATTATCTCCACTATAACTTTCTATTTCAATAGGTCCACATAAGTCTTTATGTACAAGCTTTAAGACTTCTTCAGAATGATAGTTCTTACTTTTAAAACTAGTTTTTCCCATCTTACCAATTTGAAAATTTTTGCACAAACCCATATCAGGTTTCCTCAAGCTAGGAATACCTCTTACTCTTCTATATTTTCTTATCTTTACTAGGTTATCAAAGTTCACATGACATAATATTTTGTGTCATAACCATCTTTCTTCTACTTGAGCAATAAAACATGAACTTTCATTGAGATCTAGATAGAATAGCTTACCCTTTGTTTGTTTTCTAGATCCAACCAAATTTCCTTTTCCATCTAGTAGTTTGGCTTTCCTATTCATAAATTCTACCTTGAATCCAATGTTATTCAATCATGCCACACTTAGTAGATTATGCTTTAGTCCTTCAACCTAATAAGCATTGTCACATCTAAGTTCATTTGTTAATGAGATACATCCTTTTTTTGTTTATGCAAGAAACTTCATTGTTTCCAAATCTCATATTACCACCATCATAATGTTCCATGTGCTCAAAATTTGTTTTGACTCTAGTCATATGACAAGAGTAGCCACTATCAATAATCCATGTATCATTTTTGCTAACATGAGAGATAAGTGTTATTTTATCTCCTTATCATTAGATTCATCTTTTACAAATAAATATACCATTTCATCTTAACTATTATCAGAATCTTTAGCCATAAAACAAGATTTCTTACCTTTGTCCTTATTGTCCTCATAGCTTTTGAATTCCTTCTTGCATTTGTACTTATTGCTTTTCTTTTCATCCTTGTATTCTCTGTTTGGGCACCTTGCAGCAATGTGACCAACTTCTTCATAAGAAAAATAGATTAGAGGAATCTTTCCTTTGTAGTTTCCTCTACCTTTGGAATATTTCCTTACAAGTAGGGCTTCAAAAAATTCAAGATCATTATCTAAACTTTATTCTTCTTCTTCACTTCCTAATTGATTAGCCTTTTATTTCTTACTGCTTTTCTTAAGTGAAAGCTTGGCTTCAAATGCAAACTCAATACCTTTGGAACTAGGGACATAGTTATCATAGTTATCCAACTCAAAATCTATCAATCTTCCAACTAGAGCATCCAAAGTTATTTTTCTACTTGGATCACATCTCATCTCTAGAATAGAAGATACTCTAATTTCATAGATAGGAAGAAGGGTTCTGATTACCTTTCTTACAATTTTTTTTTCATCAATGTCTCCTTGAGATGCTTTGATTGTGCTTGCACTTGCTTTAATTCTCTCAACATATTTTGCAATGTTTTCATCTTCTCTCATTTTCATCTGATCAAATTGTCCTCTGAGACTTTCAGCTTTATCTCTTCTTACATTATCATCTCCTCCATAGATGCCTTTCAATTTGATCGACATATCATAAGTTGTACCACAAATTTTGACTTCATCAAATTCAACATAATTAAGAGTAGAAGCAATGTCAATCATCATGATGTTATGATTTTTCTTTTCAACAATATCTTCAACTAATAATGTTCTAGTAGGAGTATTGTATTCATTATTAGGATACTTACAACCTGAATCACTAATAGTTGCCAAATGTAACCTAATAATTCCTTGCCATGCTGCAAAGTTGTCTGGGGTCAACTTGGGAATCTCTCTTCTGTAAGACATCCTGATCTTTAGCTTTGGTCCTTAAAACATTCTCTGCAAATACCAAATGCTCTGATACCAATTGTTGAAAATATAAGAATAACTAAGAGGGGAGAGGTGAATTAGTTACCACAAAAATAAATCCTAGATCCCTTAGATGTCAATATAAAACAAACTCTATGAAAAATCAACTTTGTTGAAGCTTGACAAACACATAAACAAAATTGTGTAACTTGGTGAATACTGAAATAGCTCGGTAAATACTTAACATGAAAATCTTAAGATATTATCTATGATTAATATTACTTTAACTTATTTTCAAACACATAAGAGAAATATCATGAACACACTTGACACCAAGTTTTAACGTGAAAACCCAATTTGGGAAAAATCACCAATTGCAACTAGTTATTGATTTTCACTCTTATAAAGTGAGCCCTATTAGGAACTAACCCTATTAAAGCTTACAAAATACACTATTAGGTGTAACCTTGTTAGAATATTTAATCACCCTATTAGGAGTGGCCTTGTTAGAGGTCTTTAGACAATTCAATAGAAATGTCACCTTGTTAGAGGATTTACAAATATTTATTAAGCCAACTCTATTAAGAGATTTAGGTCATTCCTACAATGGTTATAGACTAACAATGAGATGACCTGATTTATGATGCGACTGAATTGCTGATTACAAATCTCAATTCTAGCTTGTATACTTGATCCTTCATGATCAAATGTATCTTTTCATCTCAACAAGGATATTCATCTCAACAAGGATATTTTTCTTATCCTTCTAATTCACTTCCTCTTGGCATCATCAAATTTTCAATTATGTTCCATTGTGCTTCTTCTTCTAATCCTCAACTTGACCTTATATTTATATCTTTCATATTGTCAAGTTAGCTTGAATACAACTTAGAATAATTAATATTCATCTTCTCAATCAGCTAGAACCAATAGACAATTCAATTAAACTCAATATGGCAAAATAAGAAAATCCTTTGTTAGCCGACCCTACTTGATAGATACTAACTCAGAAATGATTTTCTTGTGTTAACCAAGTGAAATTGATTAACACTACATATTCACAAAGTTCCTTTGGTGACCAATTGAGCTTGATTAACACTAGTTCCATCCAACATTTCCTTCATTAACAAACTGAGCTCAATTAATACTCAACTTTCACAAACTTTATTTTGACACCCGAGTGAACTCAGTAGATAATGTCTTCTGAACTAGGCAAAGTCTAGAATTCTTGATACACACAGGAAACTATCCTCAATGCTTGAGTGAGCTTGACATACACTGACTAGAAATGATATGACATTTTGTGTAACATGTGGTCAAAGATAATACATAATTAATCAATTGTATTCAATGGATGTTATGCCTATTATTTTTACAGTAATTTTATTTTACTAGAAGTTGACACATATAGGAAACATAAAGTTAAGTAATTATACAAAAAGTTAATTTGTTGATGATAAGCTATATGGATAGAATTGTTTTATGAGATTAATAAAGTTATGTAAAGTTGTTAAAATTTGAATTACTACATCTAGGCCTCAAGATAACTAACTTAACCCCCTCTTAGTTATTCTAAATCATTATAACAATTGGTATCAGAGAATATTGTACTTGTAAGAAAATTTTGAAGGAACTCAAATCAAATATCAAGATGTACAAGAGAGTGATACCTAAGCTAAACAAGGAGAACTTCCTAGCATGGCATAGACTGATGAGATTGCACTTATCAGGTATTGGAGTCTCCACATCATACTACCTAGATAATGAATACATTGAGGTACCTAGACCCATGACTGTTGAACAAATAAAAGAGAAGGAGGAGCACAACCAAATGTTGATACAACTTGTAGTAGCCCTAAGTTATACATATTTTGATATGTGAAGGAACACACTACTACATATAAAATGAGGGATAAATTGGAAAAAATCCATGGAGGAGATTAGAATGGGTTGAGAGATAAAGTAGAAATCTTAAAAGGAAAGTTTGATTACATGAGAATGAAATAACATGAGACTATTGTATATTATTGTGGATAAATCAATGAAGTGTTGAATTATGTTAGAGGAGTTGGAGGAGACATATCCATTGAGACTGTGATAATTAAGGTATTAAGGACTTTTCTTCCTATCTATGCAATTAGAGTATCTATAATTCAAGAACTGAGATGTACACTTGGTAATGATTTGACCTTGGATAGTCTAATTGGTAGACTCATTGAATTTGAATTTTCAAATGTTGATAGTTATTCCCTTGCTACTTTTGAATTTTCATTCAAGTCACACCTAACTATTGATGAATCTAAGAAAAATAAGAAATAAAAGTATGTAGAAAGTGACAACGGATCTGATGATGATCTTTATGATCTTGAAGCTTTATTGGTCAAAATACTACCTCGAGGAAAAGGAAAATACAAAAATAATCTTCCTATAATCTATTTTACATGTAAAAGAGTTAGTCATGTTGTAGCTAGATGTCCTAATAGAGATGAGAAGGAGAAAAGGAAAGACTTCAAGTACAAAGGAATGAAGGATAATAGTGACAACAAAGACCACAAATACTACAAGGATAAAGGTAAGAAATATAACTATATTATTGAAGATGATCATCATGAAGAAGTTGTTTATGTTGCAATGAAAGATGATTCTAATGAAGATGAGAAAATGACATTGATTTCACATGTGAGTAAGAATGATAGATGGATAATTGATAGTTGTTGATTACATCATATGACTAGTGATACAATTAAGTTTGAGAAGTTAGAGCATTATAATGGTAGTGTTAAGTTTGGTAATGATGCCCCATGTTATGTGAAAGGTAAAGGATCAATTAAATTGAATTCTAAGATCAAATGTGACAATGAATATTGGGTTGATGGTTTAAAATATAATTTTTTTGAGTGTGATATAGTTAATCAGTTTAGGATATATAGTTGATTTTCAAAACAATAAGGCAAAGATCTATGACGCTGCTGGTGAAATAGTTGGAAGTGGACAGAAAACAAGAGGTAACTTGTTCCATCTAGACCTATTTGAGGATACTTGTTTATTTCCATAACGTGAATATGTTTAGTTATGACATAAGATGATATATCATGTGAACTTTGATAATTTGTGTAAGAATTAGTAGGAAGAAAAGAGTTAGAGGATTACCAAGACTAAGAAAACCTAATAAAGTGACATGAAAACAATGTCAAATGTAAAAAATTATAAAATCCAGTTTAAGAGCAAGGCCTATTCTTTTGATGATATTTTGGAGTTAGTTCATACTAACTTGTGTGGTCCTATTGGAGTGAAACACTATTATGGTGAAAAATATTTCATTATGTTTGTTGATGACTTTCCTAAAATGATGACTGTGATTTTTTTTTAAAAAAATATGATGCATTTTAAATGTTTAAGTTCTATTTGGATAGAGTTGAAAAGGATATAAGAAAGAGTTTGAAGTGATTAAGATCAGATAGAGGAGGTGAATTCATCTAAGGAGAATTCAACATATTTTGCAATGACAAAGGTATCAAGAGACAAATGAGTGTACCAAGGACACCACCATAGAATGGTATAGCTGAAAGAAAGAATAAATCAATTATGGATTGCATAAGGACATTGATGATGATGAAGAATGTTTCACAAAATTAATATAAAGAAGTTGTAGGTACTATAGTCTATAGTCTAAATTGAGTTCAAGTGAAGAAAGAAAGAAACAAAACACCCTTTGAACTCTAGTATGGTTATGCACCAAATGTTAATTATTTCAATTTTTTTGAAAGTAAGTGTTACATATTGAAAGATGAAAGAAAAGGTAAACTTGATGCAAAAAGTGATGACAGTATATTCCTAGGTTATTCCACTAAGAGAAAATCTTATAAGTTGACAAAATTGCAAAGAAGAATGAAAGAAAGAACCTAAAGATTATATAAATATTTTTATATATTTGAAGGTGAACCTAGGAACTTATTTGAACTAGAAAAGGTGGCTACTAAGCATCAACAACCAAGAATTTCTGAGATTCTATAGAAGAGTTCTACCAAGCATCAAGCTATAGAAGTCAAGTCATAGATAGAGACTACCAAGCATCAGAAAAATGAAGAAGAGTTGTAACTTGAGACAATGGAAGAAGAAGAGTGAGCTAAATCTAGTGAATAATAACAAGAAGAGACAAGACCTAAAGCTATATTAGAAAAGTATGCGAGAATAAATCATGCACCAGATCAAGTTATTGGAGATAAAGATTCAAGAGTCATGAAAAGAAAAAATTAAGGAATGATACATGCTTATTGTGTGAATTTGAACCTAATTTAATCTGAGATTCTTTGGAGAATGAAGATTGGAAAGAAGCAATGAATGAAGAAATTGAGTAAATTGAGAAGAACAAGACTTGGACATTGGTACCTAAACTAAAGGATAAGAATGTGATTGGAACTAAGTGGGTTTTTGGAAACAAAATGAATGAGAAAGGTGAAGTCACAAGGAACAAGGATAGACTAGTTTGTAAGGGATATACACAAGAAGGAGTTGACTATGGTGAAAATTTCACACTAAATGAAATTTTGGAAGGAGTGAGAACTTTGCTTTCATATGTTGTTTACAAAGGATTCAGAGTGTACCAAATGGATGTAAAATCTGCATTTATGAATAGAATTTTGGAGGAAGAAGTCTACATTGAACAACTTGAAGGATTTTTTGTTCTGATAAAAAATAATATGGTATGTAACTTACACAAAGATTTATATGGTTTGAAGCAAGCCCCTAGAGCATAGTATGATAGATTACATAATTATTTGGTAAAACTAATGACTATAGCAATCTATATCTAGAAAGTGAGTATAAAAATAAGATATTTCTAGCTGAAATTTTTGTTGATGATATCATATTTGGAGGAAAATATTCATTGAGAAAATGTTTTGATAATGAAATGAAGAAGAAATCTGAGCTAAAAAAATAAATGTATTGCAAGTTTATCAAATGAATAAAGCTATTTACATTACTCAATCCAAGTATGTCAAATAAATTTTGAAGACTTTTGGTATGGAATAATCAAGACTAATTGGAAGACCTATGTCAACTAAACATAAGTTGTCAAAGAATGATTATTCACCTGAGGTGAATCAAACATTATATAGGTCAATGATGGGAAAACTATATTATGTTGTACATAGAAAATCTCACATTACATTAGCAGTTGGAATTGTTACTAGATTATCTACTAATCCCAGAGAGAATCACATGATGGAAGTAAAGAGGATACTGAGATACCTAAAAGGTACAAAATACTATGGACTATGATACAAGGTAAGTGACAAATTTGAGTTGAAAGATTATATATATGTTGATTTGGAAGGAAATATTACTAATAGAAAAAGTACAAGTAGAGGAGCTTTCTTTTAGGAAGAAGATTGATTTCATTGACAAGAAAGAAGTGAAACTATATTTCACAATCTACAAAAAATGTTGAATATGTTGTTGCAGTAGTGAATTATTCTTATTTTGCATGGATCAAGAAACTTTTGAAAGAGATGAAGGAAAAGGATCATTTAACCTATTATTATTTATTGTGATAACTCAATTTATGTAAACATATCAAAGAACCCTATGATGCATACAAAGACTAAACATATTGAGATCAAGTATCACTACTTGAGAGAGTTAGTACAAGACAAGGAAGTAAGACTAGAATATGTCAACAAAAAAGAATAGATAGCTAACATATTCACAAAGGAAAGGTAGGTTAGGGGTCATTCCCCAACCTAAAGAAAACTAAGAAAAGATGTTGCATTACATCAATTGTTATGATCAAAATAAATTACAAATTGATGTAGGATGTCACACTTTAGGAGCCGCCTAAAGGTGTAACAAGCAAGATAGTGATGTTTGTTTCTCTAATCACTATTGTCTATTAGTCTCAACCACTTAGTCATTTAAAATTCAAATTTAGATGGTCATCACCATAATTGAGCTACTCTATATAGGCTGAGTCATGTACATAAGAAAGTATGTACCAAGCTCTATAGGAGCCGAGTAAATTTATGGTCACCAAGTATTTTTCTATATGAGTCAAACTTAAAAGTGACTGATAAAGTTTCAAGCATACTAGTGTTGAGTTACATAGTGTGTGCTAAGTGTAATAAAAACTAAGTAACAAAAATACCAAGCATCAGAATACAATAAAGACTAAGCAATGTAGAGTTTACATAAAAGTCAAAAATAGAACTAAATTTGAGATAAAATGTTTTTCAAGGTGATAGGAAAGGAACATTTAAACTTTGTAGATGTTGTTACAAAATATTTAAATGACATGGATTACATATCCCTACATTGTGAAATCAATGATTTAGATGGGGAGGCTATTATGGAAAAATCTAGAAAACTCTTTATGAAACTCTTTAAATTGAGAAGATCTTAACCTAGTCCAATATGCACATGCAAAAAATAGAAAGAGAAAGAATGGAGAAGTGTATGCATGAAAACAAAGAGTAAAGTGAAGGATCAAGATAAAAAGTCAATACAAGGTTTATGTTATCACTTCATAGAGTAAGTGGCCTATTCATAGCAATGAAGTGAAAGGGAAATACAAGTTTATCATATTAGAGGAGAGGGTCAATTATCAAGGAGAAGACTCAAAATTAGCTTACAAAGCATACGAAGAGTCAGGTACTAAATTGGTTTTAACAAACTTGAATAAGGGTAAATCTCTTAATAGAGTGGTCTTAACATATCTTTGTAAATCTCCTAATAGATTCCTTACTTTGTTGTAAGTGCTAAATCCTCTAACATGGTGAGACCTACTAGTCTCTTAAGATTTTAATAGGGAAGACCCCTCACAAGGTAGATCATATATTATGATAAAAAATTATAACCATCACATGATAACTTTATTGCTATAGTAGTGAAGATTTGTGGGTGTCATCCCCACCCTAGTTTTACCTTTAGCTTGGAGGGTTTCTAGGTAACAAATATTGTGTTATGTGTTTATTTTCATGCATGTGGTAGATCAGATTTATATGTTACAACATATTTACATGCCAAGTTTACTAATAGATGTGAATGAATTGGTGAAAAGTTTTAAGTGTTTAAGATTCTAATTCATTCCCCCCCCCCCCCCACCCCCCCCGCCCCTAGTATTGTGTGTATCCTATTTATACCTCCATCAGTCAACAAGTGAACTATAAGCATATGAAGTTGAAAAGAGTTAATGTTGAGATGACATATATCAGTCAAAACAATGACATGATGATTTATCTAAATGTTTGATGGCTTTAGAATTGTTGTCAAAGAGGGAGAGAGAATGATTGAGTTACCATGCAAGTTTCATACAATGAGGGACATGTGTGGTAGTTACCATTCATATATTAAGGGACAGAGTGATTTTTGTCAAGAGGGAGACATATGTTGTTGAACTAGAGATGTCATCTAGTGACATACTAGAGTATGTGCTGAAATAATAGAGGAAGCATCCAAATATTGCATTGGATGATAATCACAATGAGACTAGGAAATAGAAAAAAAAAATAGAGAGAGCTAATAGATTGAATATTTTGGATTGCATGGTAACTAGAGGTGTTTCTATCAATGCCAAGAAGAGAGATTTTTGGAAACTACACTTGGAGCAATTCTTATTTTTTCATTGATGTCAAACCTACTAGTAAGACATTGTCTAACCACTAGAGAGAAATTTACTAATAGTGTAGAGTGACAAATCATTGGATTAATGAAGATAATTTGAAAAGAAGAGATAGAAAGGTAAGATAGTGATGTTGATGAGTTATGTAAAGTTAAGTATTATGGAATTACAATGGGAATTTGATAAGTTAGTCCTTGAAAATATAATGTGTTGTTTAATCATTACATGAAGTGTAGAAGACAATTAAAGATGATATATAAGTGAAATGACAAGAGTTGATTCAAACTCTAATCTTGAACTAGTATTGGTATTGATTGATGGTAGTATAAATAGGTTAACAAGATACTAACTCTTAGTATGATCTATAAGTTGATTCTTACTAACTGATCCTCTCTTCTAATCTGATAAAAAATTTCTTCCCCCTCATTACTTTGATTAGGTCACCTACTCTGCTAAGAGATAACAAAACACTTTTGCTAACTTCTGATCTAATCTTGATCCTTCACTTGCATATCACTCCTTGTCTATTACACTAATTACATCACTTCATAATCTCTATTCTTCATCCTCTCTTGATCTAGGTCAAAATATTCTTTATGTAAAGAGTTTTCCTGATGCTTCCATAATTTGCCTCTTCATATGAATCATTGATCACAAAACATAGGGATTTGTAATCCACGTTATCAACACATAAAACTCTCTATAATAACCTCTAAAAATATTAAATGTTCCTCCATGTTAGCTTGAAATTTTTTTATGTCAAAGTTTGTATCATTTTCATATAGGAGAATCCTATTCTTTCTTACAACCCTACATGATTGGAGGTATTTTGGCTAAGTATTGTGGATTCGATCACCAAATAGTGGTACTCAGTCACTAAAGGGTCTAATTGTATCTGAGGAGCTTAGTAGATTTAGTTTTCTTGGCACCTATTTCACTTGGTAGGTGTTGGTTACTTAGCTTGTATTGAGTTGTGTAGCATTCACTATAGTGCTTGACATGTGTTGGTTGCTCAACATGCACTAGGAGCTCAGCAATACTGGTATTTTCACTAATGCTCAACTTGGTTTCTTTGATGCTTAGCTTGGTCTTGGTTCCTATAGCTTTTGAGTTGTATATGAGACAACTTTGGGTATTTAATTTATGTTGTAGCTAACTTTGGGTATTTAATTTGTGTTGTAGCCAACTTCTGGCTCAACGTATATTTAATGTATAGGATTTAATTTAATTTTTAATGAATCGGGCTGACTTGTGTCTTAGTTAGGTATAAGTAGGGGGTCTTGTAGATTCTTTAGACATTGGGGATCCATCTTGGAGAAGTGGATGTGAAATTTGAAGGGCTAGTAGCTATGATTTGAGAACCAGACAATAGTTTGGTGGACCTAAAGGTACAAGTGTAGATTCTTCTTGGTATTCTTATCTAAAGTGTAGATCTGGGATAATTGGGAGTAGTGTTTGGATTGGATCTTGTTGGATCTTGCATAATTATTATTGTAATTTTGGTGCAATTTTTCCCTAACTTGGAAGGCCTTATATCTGGGGATATTGCATGTAATCAGTTATTTTGTGAATAAAGAGTTGTAATTTGGTATTAGATCTTGCATTGTTGTGGTGTTTTCTTCATGTGGTTATTTTTTGGGGGCTTGGACATATCCTTTGGGGAATCTCCTACCTTAAACTGCATCAGGTGGTATCAGAGTGAAGGTTTTCTTGAGTGTGTAGATAGATCATCGAAGTTGAGGTAGTTTGCACCAGGACTTGAAGAGAAGGTTGATATAGTGGAGTTGATTGATCTTCTAGATTTGTGGATCTATTTTTAGGGTTTGTGAAAATCTTGGAAGATGCCTCAAAGAATATTGGACCCTAGGGAAATTGATGATTTTAGTGATGTTGTAGAAGAAAGGATCTTCGAGAAGATTAGAGAAGAATTCAGATCCAAGGTTGCATTGATGAAGAGTGGCATGATTAATGAAATTATTAGTGCTTTAGGTGGTGTACCTAGGCATGTGGGTACTGAAGATGGCTATGAGGAAGTTTCTAAAGATAGAGCTCATTGTGTGGAGAGACCTATTGGAATTAGGGCTAGTCAATTTGCTATACCTAGATCTCAGTTAAAGTTAAAACATAAGATTGAGGTTTCTAATTCCTCAAGTACTTTGACTCCTAAAGACCTAATTGATTGAATTAGTGAATTAGAAGACTACTTTGAGCTTGAGGATATTGATGATCCACTCAAAGTGAGGTTGGAATAGACTAAATTGAAAGGATATGCTTCTCTTTGGTGGAAAGAAATCCAAAGTGACAGAGATGAGAAAGGTGAAATAAAGATCACTAGATGGAGATTGATGGTGACTAAGCTGAAGTATAATTTCATTACTGCTTATTATGAACTTGATTTTTTTACAAGGTTGTAGAATCTAAAACAAAAGGATATCTATAATATTACACTAAGGAGTACTATAAGTTGACTATTTGGTCTAGGCATAGAGAATTGTCAAAGGAGAAGGTAGCTTGGTACATTAATCATTTGAGATTCAATAGTTAGGATGAAGTTGGTATGCTAGATATTTCTTTGGTTGAGGATGCTTATCAATATTCCCTAAAGGAACAAGATAAGTTGGAGAGGAAAAGTCAAGGTAATTCTAGAGGAAAGGAGAAGCAAGATATCTTCAAAAAAGATAAACCGAGTGCAGAAGGTGAACCAAAATTTGTTAGAAGGATAGGTGGAGGTGTGTTTAGTGGTAATTGTTTTAGATGTGGTGAAGAAGGAAATAGATCTTTTGAATGTCCTCATGGTAGGAAAGTTCCTATTATGAAAGAGGTTGTAGTCCAAGATATTCAACTTGAGAAAGGAGAGAGCTTAATAGCTTAATGAGTACTAGTTGGTCAGAGGACTTTGGATTCTTGTCAAAGGACTAGTTTGTTCAGGACTTGTTGTAAGTTTGGTGGTAAATTATAGAAGGTGATTGTGGATGGTGGTAGTACTAATAACCTTATTACTGAGGAGATGGTTCAAAAACTTGGTTTTAAGAGCATGACACATCCTTATCCTTATATAATTGGCTAGTTGTAAGGTGAGCATACTTTGGAAGTAAGGAAGAAATGCCTTGTTGATTTTTGGATTGGGCAATATAAGGATCAAGTGTTGTGTGACATTGTGGACATAAACAATTGTCATGTGCTTCTTAGTAGACCTTGGTAGTATGATTGTAGGGTTGTGCTTGATTTTGTCAAGAATGTGTTTACTATTGTGAAAGGTTGTAGGAAGAATTCCCTTATTTCTTTGTAGAATGAAGATCTTAGTAGAAGGAACCTAATAATTGGTAGCTGAGTTTAGGTGAGAGATTATAAAAGGTTTGGAGATCAACATGGAAAGCATACCTATAACACACCTAGGATGAATGTGAAGAAGTATAATAAGAACAAGGGAAAGAGTGCGCAGGTTGAAGACTTGGAGGATATGTATGCAAAAAACCAGTTTGGGATTTAGGTGTTGAATCCTAGAAGATTTTCTTCCATATATTGAGAACATCTTTTTGAACCTAGTGTATGTGATGTAGGAGCATCTTAGGCTTTCTTGTAGTCTTATATGGCTAGAAGTATTTTAGCTAAGTGTTGTGGAATTATTCACTAAATAGTGGTTATCGATTGTTGAAGGGTCTAGTCGTGGTCAAGGAGCTTGATCATTGAAGGGGCTCAGTCACTAAAGGAACTCAAAAAATACAATTTTCTTGAGACTTATTATGTTTGGTAGGTATTGGTTGCTCAACTTGTATTGGTTTTCTCAACATTCACTTTTGTGCTTGACATGTGTTGGTTTCTTGGCATGCACTGGGAGCTCAGCAATGTTGGAGTTTTGGCTAATGCTCGGCTTGGTTTCTCTAACACTTAGCTTGGTATTGGTTCATATAGGTGTCAATTTGTCTATTAGAAAATTTTGGTTAGTTAATTTATGTTGTAGATGACTTTGGGTATTTAATTTGCATTGTAGCTAACTTGTGACTCAACATATATTTACTATATGACATTTAATTTAACTTGTAATAAACTAGGATAACTTGTGGCTTAGTTGGGTATACATAGGGGGTCTTATGGAGTCTTTAGGCATTGGGGATCCATCTTGGAGAAGAGGATGCAAACTTTGAAGGGCTAGTAGCTATGGCTTGAGAATCCAAGAATAGTTTGGTGGACTTGAAGGTACAAGTGTAGATTCTTCTTGGTGTTCTTATCTAGAGTGCAGGTCTGGGCTAGTTGGGAGTAGTGTTTGGATTGGATCTTATTGGATCTTATAGAATTGTTATTGTAGTTTCTTTTGTATTTGGCCCTAACCTAGAAGGCCTTACACCCAGGTATATTGCATGTAATCAGTTGTTTTATGAATAAAGAGTTGTGATTTGGTATTAGATCTTACATTATTGTTGCATTGTTGTGGTGTTTCCACTATGTGGTTATTTGTTGGAGGCTTGGACATCTCCTTTGGGGATACTCCTACCTTGTACCACATCACATTTCTAACTTTCATATATCCTTTGCATTGTTCAACACTTAGTGTTTTATGATACTCAACATTATTACTGCTCGATCTGTATTGTGTTTGCCATGTACTATGTAACTCGACACTTATATGCTTGAAACAACTTAGTAGGTGTTGAGTTTTACTTGTATAGAAAATACTTGGTAACCACACACTGACGTGGCTCCTATGTACATACTTATGTACATGACTTGACCTATATAAAGTAGCTTGATTATAGTGATGACTGTCTAAATTTTCTTAGTAATTAACTAAGTGTTTGACACTAATAGACAACAATAGTAAGAGATACAAACAATCTCCCCCTTTTACATTAGTGGAAAAAACACCTTTTCATGATTGCATCATTACAAATACAATATGATATGAGTACTCCCCCTAAGTCTTATGACTTATGCCAAAATTAATAATGAATAAACAATGTAAAAATGAATACTATATCCACATTTACATAGTCTTCTTTATGACAACAAATTCATTTCCCCTTTCAAAAAATTCATTTCCCACATGTTTTGAACACATATGTCATGATTGCTAGGGTTGAATGGGTGGAAGAAAACCATATTTATCAATGAATGTTTGATGAACTTGGGTGATGATGGATAATGCATGATCCCATGTGGTTCTTTTTATCTCCAAAATGTGATTCTACAACTATAATCATGCAGCCAAGTCAATTAAGCTATAAGCCACTAAAATATTGTGATTTTCTTTGATAAGATCCTAGGCTAAATGTATCTCCCTTTGCATGATCTCTAAATGAGGTATCAACATTGCTTGAATAGAGATCAATTTGGATCTCATGTTGTTGCCAGTTGTCTAAAGCTTGACAAATGTGCCTTGAGCATTCAATAACTTATTGTACTAGTTCATACTAGAGCTTTTTGATTGTGAAATAATATTGTTGGATCTCTGCATCTCATCTTGAATTTGGTGTGTTTGTGCCTCGATATCATTTGTGAAGCTTGGCACATTAGAAAAATTTTGTACAAATATTGTACTTTATGTATAAGATCTATCATAATATGTACACATTCTTGTAATTGCACTTTGTGCTCAACAATGGTTATGTAAACTTAATCCACAACCTTATTTTCAAATCTTCTTGCTAACTAATCCATTAGTTTTTAATTGTATTCAATATTGCCAACATTTACTTTTTCAATAATATTTACAAGTTGGGTAATAATTAGGGTTTCCTCATCAAAATTTTGAATATCAAAACATCAAAAAAAAGGTTTTTAACATCACATAATACTAATTTTGTTTGTGTTCTCTTCTTAGCTCTTCTTGCCTTTTCTTTTTCACCAAAATTTATTGTAACAAAATTATCTTCTCTAATGTAAAATTTTCCAAATCTAATTATGGCATATTAATTACTTCATTTATATTGACTTTAATATTTGGTGAGGTGTCTTTTATTTCTTGTCTTCTACTTAGTGAAGGAGTGTTGTTGCTTAGCAATTCTTTAGGAGTTTCACCACTTGATCATGTTGGTGTATTGATGCTTGAGACAACAATGGTTGCACTTAGTTTAGCTCTACTCATCTCTTTATTTTTCTCAATGTGAAGTGCTGAAATAGTTTGACTATCTATACTTGTGTCTTTTACCTTAGCTTCTACCTCTATTCTTATGA